>WHYT01014781.1:80279-127596 GCA_009806455.1 Tetrax tetrax | reverse complement strand
CCTCCATGGGCTGCAGGGGGACAACCTGCTCCACCATGGTCGTCACCACAGGCTGCAGGGGAATCTTGGCCAGGAGCCACATTACTCCTCCCCCTCCTTCTTCACTGACCTTGGTGTTTGCAGCTGTTTCTCTCACAAGAAAAGTTCGTTCTTCACAACAGGCTGGCAGAAGCCTCTCAGGATCTCTTCACCTTATTCATCCCATCTCCTCTCCACCTCTTGCAGCCAGACAGGGCTGAGTTGGGCCCAGTCGGCCGCCTGGCGAGAGGCCAGAGGGTGAGGCCTGCAAGGCCCCAGAGGCCTGCACCTCCCCCTCTGGGCCTCTGCCCTTGCTCAGCTTCGTCACATCTTCTCTTCTCCTTTTTTTTCTGTTTTCCCCTTCTTAAATACGTTATCGCAGAGGCGCTATCACGGGACATTCTGCTCCCAATCAGCTCGGCCTTGGCCAGCAGTGGGTCCTCCCTAGGCCCGGCCGAGTCCACTGAACAAAGGGGAGCGACTTCTAGCAGTTTCCTACAGAAGCTACCACCTTAGGCCCCCCTCACTAAGCAAAACCACAACATGGAGTCATACCAGTTTTAGCCCAAAGGCATCCATGGGATTTATACCAACTTGTGGAGTGAGCTCACAGTGATTTTGCAAGGAAAAGAGACACCATCTGAATTTTCTTTCAAATGGGAGAGGAGAGGGAGATCCTACATTTGTCCAAGAGCAACACAGGTTACACTGTTGCTTGCTTGTGGTGCCAGTAGCATTCATCTTGTATCATCTCTGAATGCACAGATACCACAAAAAAGCAACTTCAGATTACCTGAAAGTTCATCTACTTTGTGTGGGAATTGTAACACTGACCAGAAGGGCCAGGAGGTCTCTTGTGCAGAAACCCACACTGGTGAGATCAAGATCTATTTCTTCCAGTTTCCTTTCTACCATAGTGGCCATCAGCAGATGTTAAGAAGTGTTTAAGAGACGTTAAGAAGAGCTTAGGAACTCAAGAACAAGATTAGTTATAAAGATACTCACTGCATTGCACTGATGAATCTTCTGAGCAAAACCATAATCTTATTTAAGACGTTTTAGCGTAAGAGTGTAATATTTTCATATGACCAAGTATCTTTAGTTTACCTGAAAGGCCATTTTCTCATAGAATACAAAGACTGCAAATAGAAGTCAAGGACTATTGTAGAAAAAATCCTGAGCAAGGTATCTCAGGCTTTTAAACATAAACTGAATAGAATTTTGGTCTTTCTTAACAAAGCATACCTTAAAATAAGTTTGCCATAAAATTGCTATGCTTCTCAGCAGAGAGACTTATACTTCTATTCACTGTATTCCTTTGAAGTTTAAAATATAAATTGCTTCTACTGAATCAGTAATAAAAAAAAAAAAAACTCACAACTATTTTCAAAGTAACTACAAGCCTCCCTTATGCTTTTCAGTAGCATCTTTTAATATAAGAGTTTAATTTCATGGATGGTCTTTTATAAAGGATTATTTTTGCTTTGGAAGCACACTGTTCTGCTGGTTTGTTTACTGGTTTCTTTATGCAAATACCTCTGAAGAACAGGGCACTTCACAATGTTTTATACAAAAATGCAAGTCTTTCATCTATTTCTTTTCCTCTTCTCAGAAATCACCTTTTCCTGACAATCCATATTGAAATAAATTTTTTTCCTATGGATTTAATTATGTTGAAAGCATTTGACCACAGCACTTTTCTACCTATTAAAATGAAAATCCTGGAAGACCACATATATGTGATCCAAACCATTGAGCTCTGTTAATGTATGTAATCTAAACTACTTTGCTCTATTTTGAATGCTTGTTTCCATCTTCAACAGGTTTACATTACTCCTTTGCTTTTCTTTCAGAAAGTAACAGAGTTCTGAAATCATAATTTTCATTCAGCTGGATATATAAGAAAAAACAGTGAAATGTAAGGCATCTAATCACTGGTACCTTACCCCTTGTTGCAAAGCAGTCATAGAGTTTGGAGAATGTCCGGCCTTAAAATTAATGAGTGAGTGTGATCCACAGAGAAATAACTTTAACCACAATTTGGCTAGACCTTAAAGTCTGCATTTTTATTGTTTTTGGCATCTGGAACCGTATTTCTAATGGATTCACTTCTCTTGAGATAGGTAGTGAAAGAAAGGTGTGTAGTCCTACACATGAACCTTTTGTGGTTTCTTTGCTTTCTTTTCTGAGATTTAAATAGCACTAATTACATTGTAACCAAAAAAAAGTCAATTGTCTTACAGTCTGACAGCATTTGGTTTTGTTCCCAAGATGTGAGTCCTTGTGCTAAGAAGTTACATTCAACTGGGACTTGTTCCAACAATGACAACAGCCTTGGGATCAGTCTTTTAATGGCTTTTGGCTCTTACTTCACTTGAACATGGTGTGTGTAAGCTCAGAAAACTTGTTGAACACAAGACAACTTCAAGAGACATCTTCAACTTGATCAGGTTGCTCAGAGCCCCGTCCAACCTGGCCTTGAACGTTTCCAGGGATGAGGCATCCACAACTTCTCTGGGCAACATATTCCAGTGTTTCACCACCCTCATCATAAAAAAATTCTTCTTTTTGTCTAATCTAAACCTACCTTCTTTTAGTCTAAAATCATTACCCCTTGTCCTTTCACAACAGGCCCTGGTAAAGTGTTCCCATCTTTCTTATAAACCCCCTTTAGGTGCTGGAAGACCGTTATAAGGTCTCCCCGGAGCCTCCTCTTCTCCAGGCTGAACACCCCAACTCATAGCTGGCCCAACTCTCAGCCTGGCCTCATAAGAGAGGTGCTCCAGCCCTCAGATCACCTTCATGTCCTCCTCTGGACCCACTCCAACAGGTCCACGTCCTTCTTATGTTGGGGGCTTCAGAGCTGGATGCAATATTCCAAGTGGGATCATAACTAATGACAACTAATCCTGACAGGCAGCAATGCTGAGAAGATGATAACTGCAGGTAATCACCACACTCGTTCTCCTTGTCATTTTATGTTGCAACATGACTATGAAAACATGAAGGAGACTTCTGTGAGCAACACCTTACCCATGAGAAATAGACTGCAACCACTGAACTAAGACATAGGGAGCTAAGTAGACCTCTGCACATTATTGTCCACCAATCCTAGCATTGGATGGATTAAGTTTTTTTCTTTCTCTACAGCTAACAGAGCCACGCAAGCACAAAGCTGGGTGTTAATGGGACACTTTCCCCAGGCATCTGCCACCAAGGGGCTGCAGCAGATGGCAAAAGGTGGGACCTAGGAGACCTGCAGCACTGAAATCTACATATGAACCAGCAACACAAGGCTCTCTTTGTACTCAGTGGTGAGAAAGGAGCACTTTTAGGACATCATTCATTGATTCAGATACAAGTTTAGGATTATATGAATGATACTAAAAAAAAATTACTCTTTTTACTACTGCTTACTACAAATTGCTGTTTAATCCTGTCCGTAAGAAAGTCAGACAGTGGTCTCAGGCCAACATTCATCTACTCATATACATCTCTGTTGGGTTTGAGGAACCTCACCCAGACTTCCCAGCAGTATTTGTGGGTAAATTTAAAAAAAAAATAAATAAAAAATCTGCAAGACAGACTTTCTTGGATCTTCTTTTTACCATCAGGGAAATAATGGAAGTGGCAGGCAGGGCTTTACAGTGACTAGGGAGGGTTAAAGGCTCTTCTTGTAACAAAGAAGAAATACAGAGAAAGCAGAGGAAAAAAAAGAAGCACTCATCTAAATCAGAGGTCTTCAATAATCAATAATATAAAGAGGAACTGGACAGCAAAACATAGCTCAAACAGCTAAGGACAAGAATTAAAATAAAGCAGAAGCATACAAAGGCATAAAAATCAACACCGAAAGAGACACAATTAGCAAGTCGTGTAAGAAGTAACAAGAAAAAAAATTATACATCTATTAGATAGTCAGAGGAAGGTCATGGAAATGGTCTTGCCACTCCCAGTAAAAAGGGAAAGCCAGTAACAGAAGATGTCAAGAAACACTTAATATCTGTATGCCTTGAGTAGAACATCTGGCTGTCAACGGACAGCAACCCCGTAGTCAGCCACAGCAACTGATCTTCTGGCAGATTAAGGAAAGAGCAAATGAGAGATAATCAGAGATGGAGGACCCCACGCTGGGGCAAGCGGATGCCTGAAGGAGGCTGTGGCCAGTGGAGGGCCTGCACTGCGGCAGCCGTTCCAGAGGGACTGCACGCCATGGAAAAGGACCCCATGCTGGAGTAGTTCACGAACAACTGTAGCCTGTGGGAGGGACCTCATATTGGAGCAGGGGAGGAATGTGAGAAGTTTTTCCTCTGAGGAGGAAGGAGTAGCGGAAGCAACGTGTGATGAACTGACCGCAACTCCCATTCTCTATTCCCCCTGTGCCACACAGAGGGGAGAAGGAGGTAGAGATAATTTGAAATGGAGTTAAGCCCAGAAAGAGGGGGAGACAGGGGAAGTTGTTCTCTCTCATTATCCTGCTTTGGTTTTATTAATAACAAATTGAAGTAGTTTTCTCCAAGTCAAGTCTGTTTTGCCCATGATGGTAACTTCAATGATCTCTCCTTGTCATTATCTCAAACCTTGAAATTTTTGTTATAATCCCATTCCCTTGGAGTGAGCGGGAGACTGCGTAGTCTGGAGCGGGGATAAACTACGACATGCCCTCAGGGTCGTGGCTCCAGAGTGGCAGATTAGGGTCCCTTGCCTGCATGGCTCCCTTGAGTGGTTCCTCTTGGATGAGAGGTGACAGTGCTGTGAAGTCAGCTGCCTGAAAGCCATGAGGTCCTGGTTCCAGCTGCAGGGCTCAAGACTCCCACATTCTGATCACAACAGCAGGGTGCTGCAGAAGGAAGAAGCTGCACAAGCTTTTCTGGTCCACTCTCAGAAAGAAAATAAATCTCTTGATCTTTAAAACTTCACAGGCTACCACACCATCCTTCAAATCAAAATATGATGGCCCAGGAGCCTGGGAGTGTTGTACCCACCCCAGGGAATGTGGTGGACAGTCAACATGGAGACCTCTGGAGCATGTGCGTTCAGCCAACACTCCTATCTTGGCAGTGGTGAAAGAAACACCAATGTCATTATCTTTTGCACCACAGGGCCTCTGTGAGTAATTTTGGTTTTCAAAGTTCCAGTTCACTAGATATTTTTGAGTAGCAATTATTATTGTCTGCCCACTTGAAATTCTGTATTTCAGCCAAATCTGAATAAACCTGAATTGATATAAAACGTGACAACTAAGGGCATGTAAGTGACAAAATATGTCTAGACTGGCAGTGCTAGAGTCATCCTGAAGGCAATGGACTGTGCATATGGTGAGAATCATGTCTATTAATTTTCTTAAAATAATGGATGGGTGTTAGCAATAAATTGGGGTCTCAAAAGTGCACAAAAAATATTTAGAGACCTTTCTTTCCACTCCTCTTTCACTTTTAACATTGATTGGCTTACCATTTAACATTGGTAAGTGTCCAAATGGATGCAGAAAACAAATCATGTGCCAGAGTTCATATATAGCACAAGCAGCAGGCAATTTAGATTATCTATTTGATTATTACTAACAGTACAAAATTGCTGTGCATGAAGAAAACTAAAAAAACTCAATTTCATCTCAATTTCATTCCATTTCCTACATTTATTTTGGAGGTGGATCTTTATACCTAAAGCTTATAGATAATTATACACTGTCAGTGTTCACTTTCATTATTTAAGCATGAATCCTTCTAGCATTTATGTGTAAGCATAACTATTCATTTTGCAAGTTCAATGGGACGACTCATTGTACATGAAAGCAAGCATATGAGTAAATCTTCATAGGATCAGAGCCTTAATTTCTACGAGAAGAATCATATGTTAGAGTAATCTGTTGCTGGTTTAGTGAATGTTAAGTTCTTCCCAAAATACCAGATGTGGGGAAAAATGCCCAAAGAACAAAGTAGACATGACATCACCTAATTGTCATTGTAGAAATAACTGCATGCATGTAGCATAATCCAACACGTGGCAGATACGGACCATTAGATTTAACCTCTTTGCAAAACCAAAGTAAAATTAATGTAAACTGTAGCTAAATAGCCAACTCATCAATCAGTGCATCAAGTCCATTCTTAAAAAACAATACAGATCAAAATTCCTTCTCTTAAAAGTGAATTTCAATTTTCCAAATGAAAACAGTTCATTTCAAACCAAGATACTCATCTTGCCCAGAGCAGGTCACACAGGTATTAGTTGATCTAGCAACCTGGTTGCCCCCAGGCAGCACTGCTTCAGCCTCCCTACTAGGAGCTCCTGTTTAGAAGTCGTGGGATTATCATGAACTCCCTCTACTACCAACCTCAAGCTGCTCTTTACATTTTGCCCCCACCGTGTAATCACTGGAACCATCCACTTTTCCTGAAGAGCAAGCTGAGTCAGCATAGCTACTGCTGAGCACTGAATACCTAAGAGAGTTAGCCACCCAGGAACTCTACCTGTCTGAATGATTAGCATTGGAAAATGCTTCATCTATTGCTAGATCCTATCCGGAACTAAAATAGTTTTCTTTGACATTAGCCTTACCTTAGGATTTCAGAGGAGCCTAAGCAGGTTTCATCCTATTTGTACTGAACCAATGGCAAAGTTGCTACTGAATTCGGAAATGTTGGACCTGGCTTGAGTAATCTCTGTGCTGTAAATTACAAAGAAATCACGTGGTTACTACCCCGTATTTCTCTTCAAATGCATTTGTTTTCCTATTTTAATTAATGAGTTGTCCAGCCTCTCTGATGTGCTTTACTTACAAGTGCTATAGCTGTAGAGAATGAATTGTTACTGCTGTGCCTAGGAAATCCTGAGGATCATAGCTTGAATCCCTCAGCACGTACCAATTTCATCTCCACACTGAGCATCAGTAGGTAGACTGGCTCCAGTCCTGAGCTGTCTTGGAAAAGGTATAGCCAAATTGTGTGCTCCTGGATCTAAGCTGACTGCACATATTAAAAAACTGTTTGTGTGCTTCTGCATCCATGGCATGGTTAATCCATAACCCAGGTGAGCTTCCAGGTATCACTGCTGACATGATTATTTTCAAAATCCAGTAGTTTTTCACTTGACTATATACCCAAAAGTGAATACTGACTGATTTTTCCCAGCACTATTCAGCTCCAGTGACTACTGATCACTCAACTTCATTTTTTTTTTTAATTTTGCATATTTTGACAATATTTGCTAATGTTCTGGAAGTGAGAAATAAAAAAATAATGTATTGCAATGATAAGGAAAATGTCTGTTGCAGCCTTACAGGTATCCAAAGTTGTTTGTAGGTCTTTTAAGTTTTAAATAAAATGCAGTATTTAAAGTAAAGATTTAAATTATTAATATAATTAACACACCTGAATTTTAATAGCAATGAGAATTAATTCCTGAAAACAATGTGAAAGGTACTTAAAGACGCTTTTAAAAAAGATGTCAATTTTTATAACTGAAGTTTTACCCTCATTATAATATTTTGTTATTTTTTTCCAGTTTGGCAAAATATTTATTTTCTGCAATAAACAGGAAGAGGCACGTATGTATGTGATTACACTGAGGGCAAAGCAAAGATGATTGGAGTCAGAGTTACAGTTCCAGCCTGTAGTCTGCGGGGCAGATCTGCTGAGTGAATTTCCACTCTTTATTTTCATATTCTTCCCCCGTGACAGTGGAAGCTTCTCATAATTCTGGCTAGGGTGTTCCATCTGGGCAAAGAGAGATGTTTCTTCCCAGAGGGGTAATTAATGAGTTCTGCTGGAAGCTTATCCACAAGCTCATTACTGCAGCAGCAATTAATCATATCTGTTCTCAGATGTGAAACGTCTGCAAACACATGCTTCAGCCCTTTCTTAACTGGCTCATAAGGTTGCCTGGATGGATCGCTACAGGTAACCCAGGGACACCATTCCAAAACTTGCCCCCAATCCACACCCTCCTTGGGCTATTGCCCTGCTTCAGGGGCCACCTGGTTGCCTGAGCTGTCAGTCCTGATGGCCACGTTTTCTCCAAAAAGCCCAGGCGAATCCAGGGCAAACTTCTTCTCAACATGAAATTCAAGTTTTGTCCAGTTTTCTCATTTCTTTAACTTTGTGTGATCCTAGAAGAAGATTTTGTTCTCCACCAGAGCCTGCCTCATCACAGCACATACCTGGCAGTAGGCGAGAAGTAGCAGTGAAGCACATGAGTGCATTTGCGCACATTTGAAAGCACCTGGGCCCTGCAATAAATTATTACAATAAGTGGCTTTCACTGAGTCCCTGTGCCGTCTGTCCTGGTCAAGGGTTGCCTAAAATAGCAGCCTCCCATTCTGAATATCATCTCCATTTCTTTTTGGCTTGTTTTTTAATTTCCAAAAGCTTGCGGATATGATCCTCTCCTTTGGGGAGAAGGCCTGTGCACGTGCAAAGGCTGCAAACCCATTACCCCTGGAAAGGATCTGCTACCTCTGTTTAATTGAGCTGTTTGACAAAGTGACTCCTTCAGGGCTCCTCTGAAGTTAATAGGAGATTTATTAGTTACTTGAGCAGTAGCAGGATCAAGCCCTTTGACTTCATCAGGCACATCATCCATCTTCACATGAACAGACTGACAGAACAGGGATTGAAATTTCACAGTCTGTGATATATTTAGAGATTGTTTAGATTGGATTAGGCTATGGAAAAATACTGCGCTGACCAAGACAATCATCCTTTAGATATTGATCTAACCCCTGTCTGTTCTAATTTGTTCTTCCAAATCACATTGCCTGCAGCTACCTACCACTATTTTACAACAATATTGCAGTGACAGCTGCTGGGATCCCTGATTTTTCCCCAACGGAAATCAATGGTGAAACCCCAACCAACTTCAACGGTACAGGATTGTGCCCTATGGGCCCTATTTTCAGCATCACGTTTCCTGCTAAAATGAATGTGTGTTTTCAGCCACAATGCTGTACCTCAGACAGCCCAATAATACAGCATTTAACTATGTGGCATAGGAAGGGGAATACAGCCACAGAAATCATACCTACAGTGCTACCTAGAAATTAGTGGGAGTTCTCAGGGAATGTGCCAAATTTCCACAAACAGTGTGCCAAGGCTAACACACATGGCCCCAACAGAGCCAAAGTGTCCCCAGAAGACCATTGCACTGCCATGACTGTAGAGCTTCCAGCATAGCCTTAGCTAATTCCAAGATAGCTAAGCTATCTCTGGATGGTGCTGCCTTGTCATTCATAGCCTGAATCTCCATTAGATCACGGATTTGGAACACAACTCTAAACACTTGGGATGGCTGAAAAGGGCACACAAAGGGAATGACACCCTGAGCCCAGAAAACGGAGGAGTTTGCCAGCAAGGCATAAGGTTGAATAAGACCAACAGGACTCTTAATACTGTGCCACCTCCTGTTAGACGTAAGGCAGGCCCAGTGAACCACTGTTGCAGAAAGAAATAACAAAATCTTATGTCAGCTCTGTAAATACAATTCCTGCACTGGTTTATAGATTTTACATAGCATTTTAGTCAAAGCACACTATAGAAATCAAATAGAATTTAATTTTCAAAGCGTCCTTTGTCCTAGAGAGAGAGAAGTGAATTAAGGTGAATTGAGTTTCTTCTTCTAATACCTTACATACTGCACAAAATAAATGTAAAGCCCTACCAAAGCTATATAGATTGGGGATTTTGCATTACTATACACGATTGTCCCCAGGGCAGAACAACAGGCTGCCTGATCCTCCTTCCTAAGATTTGCTGCTAATTCAAATAACATAAGTCTCCTGAGTTGTGCTGTTTTTCCTGGAATTCACACTCTCTCATTTAACAGATCACATAAGAAACTAAAGATTCGTTTTTCTCTTTAGTTTGTGATAATCCCATGAACAAGACAATTCAGAGATGCAGCCAGGTGTACAACAGCTTTTGGTGTAATATTGCCAGGTGTTTACCGAGGTCCTGTGCTAACTCCAGAACTTGTCATCTGTATTGCTTTGTCGCTGGAGGTGAAGGAGTGCTTGCTCTGTCTTTTGGCCTCTTATTACAGCTTGTGAGATTCAGGCTGCATGTCAGCAGCACACACAGTAAGTTCAGTGCTTTGGGTTCAATACCTTCAACAACTCATCAGCAGCTTTTGCTCCAAAATCAGCAACATTTCCCTCAAAAACCCTCAGCATACTTACTCTATATCATAGAACTTCAAGCCCACTGTTTCTTCTTCTATGGTTTCCATGACAAGGGTAAGACATTCTGCCAAAATGCAGATTTTGCTTATAAAAGCCTTGTACATCGATACAAAAACACCTAGTAAGAAATGGTAAATAATCTCCTCCTTTGTAGCATTCCTCCTCTACTCATCAATGGCTTGTTGATTTTTGTCAAGTCTTTCAAGAGACAACTCTCTATCTTCTACATCCTCCCAAAACAGTGGCAAGGAGGGATTGTTGGGGGAACTCTTAAACTTGAAAAAGCAGCAAACTGTCCATGTCAGGATCAAGCAGGTTTCAGAACCCATTAATAAAGTTTTTAACAAAACAATAGATTTAGCTACAAGACTGGTCCACACTAATCTATGAGTTTGGCTATTACTTCATTAAAAATTAATGTGAACTAGTCATTGTAACATGCAAAAAGAAAAAAAAAAGAAAATGGAACTCCAGATCTTAGAAAGAACTCCAATCTTAGAAAGGCAGAAGTTCACAGTGTATCAGTTATTCTAAAATCAGGTTTTAAGTCTATGCCGTACTTTCCAAATATACTCGCACTATCTCCCTTGTGATATTTTTTGTTGCTACAATTTGCAATAACGTAAGTACTTCCAAGAATTTCCTCAATTGGTTTATGCATTATTAAGCTCAATATTTGAGATAACTGTGGTAGAAAGCTTTAACTGGACGTATTGAAGTAAGAGTGTGGTTGGGTTTAGGATATTATTTGCTGCAGCTAAATAGATGAGACGCCTGAGGACATGAAGCTGTCATAGCAGAGGCAGATATGGACTGAGATCAGAACAGAAGGTGAAAATATGCAAATGCCTATCAGCATAGTAATAAAAATTATATAATAATGACAGTGATCTTTCTCCTAACTTGAGTTTCAGAGGGGTTGGTTGTGCGTTTGCTTTGTGCTTGTACCATAGATCTGTCAGAGTACTGAGTAGCAAACAGGTATCATCCTCCCCCAAAGAAGCGTGTTCGATGTCAGAAATGGGCTTTGGTGCACAGGAAAGGTCTAGAGCTTCCGGACGTGACTACGAGAGACAGAGTTATATACTCAAATAGTTTGGGATGCTCAGTGTAAAAAGTTTTGTGCTGGGGAGCTATGCAAGGCTTGGGTCAAAGATTTCTGAATTGCTGTCATGCCTTGCCTGTCACCACTCAATCAGCCACCCTAGTGTGGTTCAGTACAAAAGATTCAACATCTGACTCCTGCCATTGCCTACTCAGAGTGAAACCGGACACGGCTTCTCTCACTAACTGTCTAGGCATACTCAGGAGCTACAATCGGAAGTCTCCTGCCCACAGATCTGACATAAAGCAGGTGCCTACCCTAGTTCTGCCTGCCTGTGGGCCCCAGCTCCAGCATCCTTCACTGCCTGCAGCCTGCTCCTCTAAACACAGGGATAACACCCTGGGTCAAGATGAGGCCTCCGGTTCCTGGAAGCAGATGCAAAGACACAAAAGATGTTTGAAGCCTCCAGGAAGACATAGTAGGCTCTTCCTGGGTGAGGAGGCCAGAGGCAGATAGGAGAGGACATGTTGCAAGGAGGTGAGGCCACAGAGTCGCACTCCTACTCCGTGGGAGTGCAGTTGGGCTGGGGCATGAGGAAATGTGCTCAGCTGCTGGAGGAGAGAAGGAGATGTGGCAGGTCATGGCATGACTGTGGCATGGACTAAACTCATCCATAAATGAATGAAGTACCACTACCACTGAATGGAGTTGAGAAGTTGGTTTTAGGAGTTAACATCCATGACAACCGTAGAGGAAAACCACTCTGGAAGATCAGATACAGAGGTGGAAAGTTCAGCAGCCACATGCAGAGCTGAGGTTTATAAATACAACCCTTTCTCGTTTCTAAGCTTGCAGGCAGGAATCAGATTTGAGTACTGATGGAAGATGCTTGGGCTGCCACACAACGCATATCGTACTACAATGTTTGGACAGACGACAGCACATGTTCACTGCAGGTTTTCACCCAAGTACAGATATTTCACAAGAAGGACTGCTGGTTTCTTCCCACAAGAGGGCCCTACAGCTTCACTCTCCAGCCTAAGAAGTCTCTGCTATTTAAGGTAGGGCTTGCGAATAACTGCAGTTCCCCGTCGTCCATCAGAGGCCATGGTAGGGTACATATTGTCACATACTCAGCAAGGAAAAAGTCCTGCCTGCTATGAATGTGTAAGTCATCCTTGTGACTCCTTCCGAGCCAGAGGAGCAGGATTTGAGCCACAGCAGGAAAATTAGCCTCTATGAAAGAGAATATATAGTTTTCCAGGACCTTCATTTAGAGTTGAGAGGTGTGATTATATGGGAGCCATTCTTTAAGTGCTGCAACGTGGGATGAACCTGTCTCAGCTTGTTATGTAGAGTTGCAAACAAAAGTAACCATAAGCTGGAGATAAAACACATGGCATGAAGAGGATTGATTTCAACAAAGCATTTTGCAGTAATGCTATCCTCTGGCAGGGTAACAAGCAGAAATATTAGGGATGTGAGACAGAGGATCGCAGACAGGCTCACAGGCTTGTTTCCTTGGTTGGTAATGCTGACATGTGGTCACGGAATGAAAAACAACTGGAAGAGGCACAGAGTAACCCTAGCTGTTACCTCCCTCACCATCTCCCAGGGCTCCTTAGCAGGGAGTCCTTCACTGGGGAGACTGCGAAGACTCCAGCCCAAGTTTGCAAAGAGCACACAAAGGACATCATTCCGCTAGGAAAAACAGCTTCTTGTAATATACAGACACAGAACTTGACTCCTGCTGCAGATCCTAGAAAGGCCAGATAGGACCAATGTCTTAAGCAGTGCAATGCTTGTAAAAGCTTTCCATTTCTCCAAGTGTTTTTTCAAACAAGAGCTGGGTCCATGCCTTCCCACAGTGAGCTATAAGTGAAAATCAGCACAAGACATGTTTTCCTCCTGTCATTTCTTCTCATTGGTTCATGCTGCTCTTGCTTTATCTAAAAGGAAGCAGGATCAGGCTTCAAAAATAAAGTTCCAGACCATCTAAATTAACTTTTTTTTTCCTCCTCTAGTGCACTATTTATAGTACGTTTAATACTAACTGAGAGATTCTCCTACAATTATTTTTTTTCTGTACTGGAGGGAAATCTAATGTCAAAACCATATTTCATAGTTTATATGTCAAATTCTTCAACCACATTCTTATTTTTTCTCCCTTAACTTCAATAAATCCTTATAAATATTTTTAAGGATGATTACCACAGTTGGAGTCATGCGCAGTCACTCGATGCAAAACACCAGCCACAGGTACACCACGAACTCCCTATGCCTTCTTGAACCTCAGTAACACCCTTTCAACAAACCAATGGGATGGCACAACATCACTGTTTAAAGGTGCTCTTGTTGTCCTAAGAGTTACGAGAAAGAGATAAAGGGAGACTTGCAGCAACTCTTACCACTACAGATCAGAACAGATCCTTACAGTGTTTGCAGAACAGACGAACAATAGACTCTTGACAAGAAAAGCAAGCAAGCGAGCGGAACAACCAGCTACGCTCAATACACATCGAACCCGGGAAAAATAAATGTTTGTACAAAGCTGCACAACCAGTGTAGTCACCTACAAGTTTTTTCATCATATGTTTCATATATTGATTAATTCCAAACATTTTTTACTTGGGTTCACTTCCAGGTGCAAGGACAAATACTTAGTTAACTCAAAACAACTAAAGGGTTATTTAGGCATGATTGAAAATGGTCACAATTAATAGCTTGTTCAGAGCTTGCAGAATACTGTTGCCTTACTATTGGTGCAGTGCAGTTGCCAGCCCCTTTCTGCTGCATTGCTGCATATCAAGTAAATTTTTTTTTTTATTCTAAAACATGCACATTTTTGCTTGTTTATCGGTTATTGCAATTTTATTGAGGAGATCCAGGCTGTAAAGAAGTGGGCCAACAGCAGCTCACAGTGATGTTATTTTAATACATCATTTGCTTCATGCAGAGGTTCCTGTTTCTATATAGCTCCTTTTACATTACCTTCACTCACAAGTGCTTCTTAAAAGCAAATTAAAAAAAAATATATAAAAAGTTGCAGTTCCCTCTTTGCATTGTTGTCCAAATTTAGGAAGTCATGTCTGAACTACCTCTAGGCAGCAAAGAAATTAAGATAGCATTTGACTGTAAACACTTGGTAATATCCAAATGAAATAAAAGTAAAATATATGCTGATGCACTGAATTGGATTGTCTATATCGCTACAGTGGAATTTGGCCATTTAAAATAAAATCAGGTAAATTATACTAGAGATTCCCCCAACCATGAGGCAAAAGACAAATCAGTCGCCTGGGCCCCTCATCCAACCCACCTGAAAGCCCTGTGTCCGGCAGGCTATGGGTTCCATGGACGTTCCTCCTGTCCCGGGGGTGCCAGAAGCACAGGCAAGCCAAGGCCCTCACCTCTCCCAGCTGTCCGGCACTCCAGTGAGGGAGTATTTCTGAGTGTACCTGTGGCCCCTTCAAGAGACACAGGTGCTGCTGAGGGCAATTGTTCTGGGTTTATTTGAGACTTCCTTTAGAAAGGATGGATCTTTTAAAGAATTCCTCCTTCTAAAGTACAGGAAAGGACTTCATGACTTACAATCCGGTGCCTTTATGAGTGCTATCCATTTTCTCTCGAGTAAAATATTGCTTTGCACAATCTGCTTGGCAGCAAAAAGGACCTTTAGACTCAGAGACCCCTTTGTCCTAGTACCATGTTCAGGCAGTGTCTTTTTCAATACCTGCACAAAATCCTTTCTGCTTTGCATTAGAGAAGTCATGCTCGAGGCAGTATAAAGATAGTGAGGCATCAAGTGCGGGTTCATAACAAGCGAGTGGAGCTGGATGATATGAAAGCTCCAGAATTATAATGGACATCTCTACCAAGTCCACCTGATCATTACGGCAAAAGGCATTGACAGTTGGACATTCCTTTGCCTAATGGCTGTACATGGTTATATTCTGCTCAATACAAGCTTTCTGTTAAAAAAAAAAAAAAAAAGAGGAGCCACATTTAAAAAAATAACAGAAGTAGCAGTTTGTTCAGTGAAAATGTCAAAGGGATAGCTATGCTAAGTTGTGCCACTCTCAGTATCCTCTGGTATTTGGCCGTGGGGTCACTCCCACATAAGCAGATTACCTTCCACAGCCACTTCCAGCTCTCCTTTATTAGCTTTTTATAGAAAGGACACAGTACAAATTATTTGGCACCTACCAGTACTGAAGAGAAAATGTAACAGGTCACTTTTCGGTGCTGTGATTTGAATTTGGAATTTTCTTCCAGTGTTTTATCCATTTTGTCTTCGGCTCCTACTACTTTGATCAAGGTTCAGAAGCCTCCTGGAATAAATGTGTTATAAAGAGAGATTTCCCTGGTCTGTGTTGATGGATTCAGAGAGCTATTAGAAGAAGTAGAATCAATTGGTATTTAGAATAAGTTTGCAAGCACTTCTGCCTATTTTATTATCCCTAGACACTTTCTGTCTGCTTTAAGATTCACTGTTGGTTATTTAGGTCAGGTTTATAAGCTAGTCTCATTCTCTGCTTCTCTCAAGCATCCTGTGAATCCTGTGCATGATTCAATTTGCTAAAGATTTATGAGTCCTTCCCATTCCAGAGTCTTATGTATCATATGGAAACTATTGTGCAATGGAGAGCTTCGAGGTAGTCCCTCCATGGCTGTCTCCAGAACAGCATTACAAACTAATAGCTTCTGAAAAGAACCACCATTAACAGTACCATAGTCTTTTTTCTTGCTAATTTTCGAAATTTAATTTAAGCCCATTTTGTCTTTGTGTCTGAATGCTTTTTAGTCAAGTCCTTGAACATTACCAGGGAAGCAAAGGAGGGAAAAGAAGATAGAAACTGCTACTTGGTTTCTGCCACTTGTTCTGCCACTGCCAGTTAGAACTAATGGACTGAAATGTCCATGCAAAGGAGCTCATAATTTGGCTGTGCATTGGGTGAAAGTATACTCTTCCTGGGCTGTTAGAGGTGCAGATTGCCTTCTAGCTCTTGTCCTGTGAGAAACAGTGAACAGTGAAGCTCCTTTTTCCATTCATCTTCTTTTCACCACCCAAATTATAAAAATCTGTTATATTCCTCCCTTTCCCTTAGTCATTTCTTCCAACCTGAATAGCAGTAACCTATTTAGTTTTTTGGAATAGGAGGATGAGTCAACTGAGAGCTTATGGGTCTGGATTAAGGGGCCATGGATGATATTGTGGTGGGTGTCTGCTACAGACCACCGAATCAGTAAGAAGCAACAGATGAAGCCTTCAAATAGCAAGATCATGACCTGGACTTCAGAAGAGTAGACTTTGTCCTGTTCAGGGACCTGCTAGGAAGAATCCCCAGGGTATGCTGGGGAGTGGAGGAGTTCAGGACAGCTGGTTTCAAGCATCACCTCCTCCAAGCTCAAGATTGGTCCCTGTGGATGTGCAGGAAGTCAAGCAAAGGGAGATAGGAGGCTTGTGTGGACCAACAAGTAGATCCTGACAAAACTCAACCAAAAAAGTAAGTCTATAAGAGGTGGAAGCAGGACTAGGTAACTCAGGAGAAGTAGAGACATTCTCTGAGTGTGCAGTGATGGGATTAGGAAAGCTAAACCTGCCTGGACTTGAATCTGATGAGGGACATGAAGGGCAGCAAGAAAGGTACATAGGCAGCAGAAGGAAGACTGGGGAAAACATGAACCCACTGCTGAATGGAGCAGTGGACCAAGTGATAAAGTGCACGGAATAGGCCAGTGTACTCAAAGCCTTCTTTAACTCAGTCTTTGTTGGTAAGCCCAGCCTTCAGGAACCACAGACGTCTGAGACCAGTGGGGAAACCTGCAGCAAAGAAGGTTTATCCTTGGTGGATAAGGATCCAGTTAGGGAACATTTAAACATCTCAATTTTGGAGATACTCAAAACCCAACTGGATATGGCATAGGCAACCTGTTCTGGTTGCTCCTGCTTTGAGCAGGGACTTGGACTAGATCTTCAGAGGTGCCTTCCAAACTTTAGGATTCTGTGACAGTTCATGTTTCTAATTATCCTTCTCCATCTTTACGTCTTACTTTTCAAATCCAGCTACGATTTTTTCTTTTCCGTTTTTTTTAATGTAGTACCTATTACATGTACTGGGCGAGAAATAGGCGTACCCTGGAGTAACACAGTGGCACAATTATATACTCATTTTTGCTCTTTGTCCCTTCGCTAGTAATTTCTAAATTTATTTTGCTTTTTTGATCACTGTTGAACTTAAGGCAATATTTCTGCATACCATGATTTCAAGACAGGTAAAACAGAACTCATCACCATGCATTTTAGCTACAGGTTTTTTTTTTCTTTTTTTTCCCCACTTATGTGTATCATTTTGCACTCACTGGCATTAAATTTCACCTGCAATTTTACTGCCAAAACACTCTGTATCATGAAATCTGAAGGACTTCATGACTTCAAAGACATTTTTTACTATCCTAAAGCATTTCCTATTTTTCTTAATCTTTGCTGCCTTGCACCTTCACTCCTCTTTATATTGTAGATCATGTAAGAGTTGTGAATGACAGCAGTCTCAGTACATTTCCTTGGGGGTGACCACTGGTGATCCTCCACATCGTGAACATGATCAGTAATTCCCACACTACAATTTAATCAGGTATTAATAATCCATGAAAGGATTTTTCTTGTCACCCCAAGATGGTTTAGTTTCTGTAACAGTCTTTAGTAAAAGACTTGGCTTTTTGGAAAATGGATTCAACAGCACCAATCTCAGAGGTGGTGAGTTCTTAAAAAAAAAATCTAGTACACATATCAAATAAAGTTTTCCTTTATAAAACTTAATTTGGACTCTTCCTCAATTTATAACATTTATGTATGCATCATAATTCTAGGTATTCATGTTATATCTCCACCAATTTGTGGGTAGAGATCAGATTTAGTGCTCTGTAACCTCAGCAGTTTACCTTAGACCCTTTAAAGAAAGCCTACTGTCACCTTCATTCCTCTAATATCTCAAAGGTATTTTTAAAACACCATAAAATTTACATACTGTTCTATAGTAACTTGTATTTAAAAGTCCCTTAGAAACAGACCAGTGATTTGTAGCCAGAATATAGATTTTTCAAAACGGTTGAATCACTTTGTGGATTAAAGTACAGTTTTTGAACTATGACTCTTGTAGGCCTTTTTTTGGAAACACAGCAGTATCTCATTGCAATTTCTCTCAGAGTATTTCAAAACATGTTTTAAAAGCAGAATTAAAGCTTATGAAATCACTGCATCTTTTGGATGTAGAGAAAATTGTTTTTTATATTGCCATCACATTCACAGGTGAAGCAACAACTCACCCAAGACCACAAGAGTCAGTGCCAGAGCCAGGAATAAATATAGACATCTGGCCATTCAGCACCTTGCACTAGACATTAGGTTGCATTTTCTTTCCCAATTTATTACGATATGAGACTGAAGAAAACTAGAAAAAGCCTTTAATTGTATCCCTGCTTTGCAAGACATTTTTCTGTGAACCCTTCCTGATTTTCATTATGACTGTGGCTCATGATAACTGTACAGAAAAAAAAAAAAAAAAGCTTTAATTCCATGTATGTAATGTTGTCTTAATGAAAGAAGCCTCCATCTAAGAATCACTTTGTTTCCTAATTTTTAATTGACATTTTAAAATTAGGTTGACCAAAGTTCACCTACAGTGCTATTCTTTCATATAGTTAATACTGCCAGTAAAGATGCTTTCTGACTGAAAGAGGGTATGAGGTGTTTTTTTTCCCAGAAAGCAAGGGTGGATATGTACCTAACCTGTAAATCTGGGACAAAATTTGAGACTCCCTATGAATTAATGAATGTGAATATGGACTACCAACTCTGATTCCAATCTCAGTGCAAGAAGAGTTCTGATTAACCTGTCTTGTAACCTATTCAGAATTGTATTCTTACATGTGTTTGATGTACAAAGCTTATAACAGGAAGTCTATATTTGCTGAACAAGGATGTTTTCCATTCTCTTTGCACAATCATTAGTAACAACAGAGCATGTGGAACAGGGGGTAGCTCAGACTGTGTATATTTATGGGATTCCTCTCAATTTGACATTAATGAACCATTTACAAAATCTCATTTGGCTTTCTTCATCTGTAATTTACCTTGGAATTTCCAAATTCCCTCTCTTTTGTGACAGAAACCTCCAGGTGATCTGCCAAGTACTCCGTTCTTTTCATCAACCACTGGGTATTTACAACATACCGTCAAAACAGATGTATCATGGTAAATTATACTGGCATTTCCAATTTAACATACTGGCTCTCTTCCAAATGGTATAGCAGAACAAATACATTTCATATCAGAGTTCCATTTTACCCACTGTTACCATTATTAACCATAGAAATATTTTTGTCAGGAGTAACCGACTGCAAGGAGCTCTTGCGCAAGATTTCACATGCAATAACTTGATCCACATAGTACTCTATATGGTTTTGAATATTTTCTTTCTGTTCAGAGCACCAGAGGAGCTACTGCTTTTCTAGTTGTTACTACTGCAAGCCTTGCTCAGCGAGAGAAGTGAGGCAAAGGCAGACACAGCACAAATTAGGAAATTATTATTAAAATAGCACTGCCTGTGTACATGCTGTACCCTGCTCCTAGAGGCTTCCATTTGAAGGTCAAGAGCTGCTATGTGAAAACCTTTTGGCTTTTTCAATAGTAGCAAACACTGCTCTGGTATCCCTGTAATATATACATGCAGAGGCTGCCAACTTTTGCAATTCTATCTCCTGTCTCATCCTATTCTGTAGTTTCCTGCCCAAAGGCCCCACTCATAGAACAGAGATCTTCCCCAAAGGTTCAGCTTTCATTTCTAAGGTAAGTTTCCATCTCCTACAGCTAGAGAAAAAAAAACTTTAAGATAAAAAACATGTGCCACCAAAGGATGGGGACAGATTGGCAACTAAACAGAATATGCTATTATAAAAGAACTGCTTGATTCTGCCAGGTTTGCAGAGCCCACTTGGCATCTGTCAATCAGACAGTGCACCTCAACGTGTGAATAGTCCAGAGTGACCATAGAGTACTCTTCAGCCACGAGCATCTGTCTATATTTACAGGGAGATAAACAGTTTATCTAAATTATCAGGTAACTTTGGCTAAAATGTGAAGAGCATTCAAGTTATTGGAAATGGATAAGGAATTTCCCCCAGACATCCCATTCCTCTCATTTTAGGATTTTGATTCACGGCCATCATGCAGTTTGAAAGGAAATTTTCCAGTCACCCCTATTTACTGCATGTTGTCTCAGTTCACTGAGTAGTTTTGGTGCACATGAACTAGGCTCCTTTCAGGAGAAATTAAACCACGCACACACCAGAGCACTCCAGCCCCTCGAGGAGGTGGGAGGTGTGCCCGGCTCTGCAGGCAGCATCAATTCCTGCACACAGGGGGACAATCAGGCTGGACGACAAGACCAAACCTAGTCCCAAACAAAAGCCCAGAACCACACACAGTGCAGATGAAAAGCCTCAGCACCCGCTGCTTTATCTACTGAGCCTCTTCTGCTGCTCTGAAATAGTGGCCTTAGTGGCCACTCCACCACTAAGAATTGCTGTTTTAAAAGTGCAATATATTTTGCCATTCTCCATTGAGCTACAAGAAGGCAAAGAAGGTAATGAATAAACCCACAAAACCATGCTGATGCCAACCAAGCTTGCTCCCTTGCCCACCTCCTCCAGCCCTGGGGTCAGCAGCCCAGCCTGAGCTGCACTGGGGGCACTTCCGTGAAAATCACCCAAGACATGGAACTCATTAATCCTCTTGGGTGTCTCCAAAGACTTTAGACATCTCTCCACTCAGTCCTGCCTGACTACTGCAACAACATCACAGACATCTGGGAAGAAATACAACTGAGTTCTTCCTTCCTCACTTGGGACTATTAACTGAGAATGGTTAATATTTTTCTACAAAGCTCTTTGCAGCTTGAGTTGTCATCTGTCCCTCTGTGCTGTATGTCCCTGACAGTCCCCTTCTGCCCTCCTGCTGCTTTATACCCACCCTGGGCAGATGCACCAGGTGCAAGGTGGGAGATATTAGGGAACCAGGCAGGAGAGCATCTGAGCCATTAACTCAGATTTTCTCTTCTAACGTCAGAAGATTCAGCCAGATAATTACAGCACACAGCTGGTGCCTGCTAATACACTTTAAATTTGATAATCTGTCCAGAAGTGAAGAACATTTTTATTCAGTGCAGATTGGAAGGACAAGGCAAGAGAATTGAATGAGACAAGGTATTTTCAACATTATCTTTTTCATTACTGTGCTTCAGCTCTTTTGGCTTTAAGACTAGAGCAACAACTAGGCAAACAAAAGACTTCTTTTTCGTATTCAGAAGTTACATAATTTAACAATACTGTCTCTTTTTTTTTCTCTCCAGACTTGCAGAGTCTTAGCAACTCTTCTCTGTCAAAACAATGTCTGCTCTCAACACCAAATTTTCTTAATTGCCCCACCTGAAGCAGAAGTGTGCCAATTATGTACTTGTCCTGATTATCAGACAACTTACTGAAATATATTGTACCAGGAAAAATTCAAGTCTAAAGACAAGCCTGTGTGACGAACATTTTAAAGATAGATAGATAGGTATAAAGATGTGAAATCAACAGTCATAATAGCAGCTGGGAAAGGGAAGACAAAGCAGCTCTGTTTTGGCATGGAGCTCATTACTCAGGGAGGTCCAAATGGGCAGAGAGTGCCTCTGGGTCCTCCTGGAGCCCCACCTGATCTGCCCTCACAGAGCCACTGAAGGCTTCAGCCCATAGAGATGATACTTGAACCACAGGTCCCAAAAGCACTTGTGCAAATATTTATCCAGTCTCCTGGCACAGCTGAGAAATATAAGCGTCACATTGCCCACTGTACTGATGTGCAAGAAGCATTGAGAGGAATAGAAAATGCAGCATTTCCCATGAAAACAAAGGCTCACCCCTGCACGTCGTGTCCCTCTCTCTGTGTGACGTATGCAGGGGTGGAGTTGCTCAGTGCTGAGAACCGCTGGCGGAGCTGAGATGAATCTCCTCGTCCAAAGGGTTCACGCTGTCTTAGATGGACGCCACAAAGGAAGTTTTGACATCAATTGGCAAGCTTGAAAATTCTGTAGTAAACTGTGAGTATATGTCTTCTGGGATCATCTTCCTCATAAAATAAATTGGCCTGTAGCTGTAGTGGCATGCGTAGAAAATGAACAATGTATGTGCAAAATTTACTATCCCATTATTAAGGCAGCGGTGTTAAACAACACAGTTCATCGTGAGGACACAGGTCTCAAACTATGGAGAAGAACTCAGCTGTATCTGGATATCCAGATGCAACTTATACATATTAATGTCTTTAATATCTGTACGTATCTCCTTGATATGAAGTGTCACGGGGTCGTGCCGACAAGGCAGTATGGTGGGGACAGCAGAGTCACTCTCACGGGAGGAACATTAATGACAACAAAGCAATACTTCACCATCAGTCCTAATGCTCAGCCTCTCCAGATTGACCTGCTTTGTCTTCAGCTGTTCCTGCTCAAAATGCTATGGGAAGAGAAGGTGAGAGTGAAGCCAGTCTCCCCAGAAGGGTCGGTGGGAGATGCCAGCATGGGGTAAGTGAGGATACAGGACAGGTTACAGGCAGCTTCTGCCAGGCTTCAGCAAGGATCTGGTGACAGAGCATTGCCCATTAAGCTGTTCCTTGCTTGGCAACATGTTTATTCATTGGGAAGGGTGAAAGAGCATTGTAAAGCTCTAACCTTTGTGTTCAGGCATAGGAGTGTTTTAAAATAGACCTGTGGGATATTAAATGAAAGAACAAAACCCACTAAAATATGTGAAATAAAATTGATTCTTTGCATGAGAAAAAGATTCGCAAAGTTGCTTCTATATAAAAATAGGCAACTTTACAGCTGCATGAAAATTCTTAAAGCTACTAAGGAAAAATAAAGATATTTTACTTCATTATATGATATATTTAGAAGTTGTTTATTAAATAGTCCCTACAGTTACTTTAAGTAGCAAAATGAAAACACAGAACATCATGTGTAACTGGGCACAGGCAATGTGTAGAGAGGTAAAATGACATCACAAAGCTGTCCAGTTTCTATCATAGTTTTTCAAGCCTCAGATCTGCTCCCTGTTTGAGAGATCTGCTGACCCAGCCTTTGCCCAGCCTCGGAGAGCGGGTCCCTCCTTAGACCAGACAGTTTTTCTGAACACTTTTATAATGCTTCCTTGCAGCACTCACAGCTTAACCTGCCATGTGCCAGAGACAGCCCGCATAAGGGGGCAGTTTCTGGCACCGATCAGCTGAGAAGTGAAGCGGTTCAAGCTCCTGTTACTCTGACCAGGGACATGAAGTTCAGTGTAGCAGGAACAGTCCCTGCTCTTCCTATAGCACTTAAGTACTTCAGTCCAAGGAACCTTGCTTTGTGCCATCCCAAGTATTCCCCCCACCATCCACCCCCACACACACATACACACAGTCCTTATCCCTTTTGCATTACAGAACTTCCATTAACAGCGGAAGCCTACAGAGCTTGTGCTCAGAAAAAAAGGGAATAGCAAACACATACACACAAAAAAGAGACAGGCAGATGAGTGCACGGCAAAATATTTTCCACAAAGGATTGGTGGGACCATTTGTACCCTGGGGTAATGAAGATAAAGTAGTAAAAAAAAATGTGAAGCAAAACTGGGGAAGTCATCTTCACAAGCAAGGAGAAGCCAGGCTAGCTTCTCTGATCCTACACGGCATGCAGAGACTAGCAAACGCCAGCAGGAATAAATATATTTTAAAATGAACTTATTTCAGATTGCTTTTTCCTTTGCTTATCTGTCATGATCAGAGATCGGACCTAAGGCTGTCTGTCCTACCAGATGATACCTTCCTCAGAGTGGCTGAGGTACCTGCGCGGGCGCTGGAAGAGAGCTCCACACGGCTTTAGGTGTTAGTGATGGGCATGACACAGAACTTGGCAAGTAATGAAAATTTCAGTTCACTTTCAAAATGTGCTTAGAAGTGCAGTCAAATGTCATTTATCCAGCTAAACAAGCTTCAGCTCTCTCGATAGTTTCTCTGCTCCTACTTTCATTATTTATTAGTGTATATTACTGGGGTTATAGGAATGCTTAACAGCTTGAACCAAGAAGGAGTTCTCATTATCAGAGATGTTGTACGAGCACACAGCAACAGACAGCTCCTGCCTGGAGAGCTCCTGATCTTAGCAGAAAAAACAGGCACATGCTGGGAAAGGCAAATCAGCACAGGGAGGGAATGAAGTTTGTTCTGCAGCAGAGCCAGGAACGGTGATTGACAGCAAGCATCATTTTTACACTTAGCTACAGGGTTTTCAAGTCTTTTCTGCATTGTTGGGGCAATTTGCATGTATAAGATCCCACCTATGTTTTCCCACCTGGGACCAACCATGATCGTGAACATCATTAGCGACTTGGCTAAATTCCTCATCATTCCTCAGTGCTTTTTTTGGCCCAGTTTCCAGATGAATTATGTCATTAATTTGTGTTTGTTGAACACTCAGCTCCTCCCAAATAATTTGTGAATCTTTTGGCTCACAGCAGCCCAATTTAATAGAGGAGTAAAGGTCTCAACATTATTAAGCTTCTGGCAAGTTCTGTAGGAGTACTAAGTAATCAGAGAGAGGGGAGACCTCATTAATTCCCCCACTGAGAGAAGGACAATACTGTCACCTCAGGTCTTGCCCAGAAACTGGGCAATTCACACAGAAGTTCGCCCTCAAAACACAAACCCTTAGAAATTATTGCCATTAGTTCTGCTGCTCTTGGGACAATCTGGCCATGCAAATGCTGATATTTGGATGATTTGGCTCACAAAAGCAAAAGAACAGAAAAGCCATGTTGAGTTCATTGCAAAGATAGATCATTTCACATTCTCTCCCAGATGTCCCACCCTTTCTCAAAAAAGATCCCATTATAACTCCTACTCCTGGCTGCACTGGGACAATCAGAGCTGTCTCAAGGCTTTCCAGCCATGTAGCAATAGTTGATTTTTTTCCCAGCCATAAGGATGAATATATGCAGTCCGTATACTTGAAAGAGCCCCCAAATTTACTTTATTAGTGACAGCAGAGCTGATTCCCAGACTGTCAAGGGAAACAGAGGCTGTGGAGAAGGTAACTCTGCTGGGTATTGCAGAGCTGGGAATGTTTCAAGTGCCCGCTGTGATAATCCATCCTTCCCTCCTCCCCAGACAGTTCTTCCTGCATCCAGCCCCTCCATCAGGAGCTGAACCCACTGCTCTCCATGGCCGCCAGTGAACCTGGTCTCCTTTGCCTGCTGTGTAGACGTGATGATGGCACGGCTGCTCCTTCCTGTGCTCATTGTGTCATACCTGCTACCATCCCTCTTGGCAGTGTTCCCTTTGCTGAAGACTGAATTGGTTCTGGGTGCAATCCCACTAGGAGCCAAGCAAAGTATACCCAAGTAGAATTTGCCTAATGGGGGAATACCTGCTCACATGAGGATATGGTCCATATTTGACTACGTGATGCCTTGGTGTGCTCATTGTCATGCCTTGCTTCCTTACAGATCAGCCCAAAACACATCCTCTGCAGTGTGTAGTGGGTGCATCTCCGAAAGAATGCTGTAAACACCACAAGCAAACCATCTGCCTCCTCCTCCACAGCCAGAAGTGCTGGATACCAATATCAAGGCTGCTGAACAGCTCTCCAGTGCTCTTACTATTTTCTCAAATGCTTTGTGTGCAACAGTGGGGCAGAAAGGGAATGGTTTAAAGATGGAGTCAGCTACAAATGAAAACTCCTGAGGGTCAGACAGCTTTCAGCATTTCTTTTTGCAGATGACTGTGTAAGGCAATGGTAGGAAAGCAACAGCTCATCTTGGCCAGAAAAGGTCATGCCTTGTGGGTGAGGCGCAGAAGGACTTTGTATATGGGAGCCTTTGGGAAGGAAACCGATGGTTGGTGTGACTCAGCACAGCAACAGAGACAAACAACGTGACCAAAATATGCTGATTTGTTTGAAGCTGCAGCCTTAATGACAGAAAAAACTTCAGAATAGAGGCACCTTCCTATTTCTTCACTGTCCTGCAATGCTCATTACTTTCCCATCTGTGCAACTGGGAACCTGAAGGCCTTGTGGCAGGAGGAGAATTTTATGTCTGTGTTTTGGGACCATGGGACATGTTCTGCAAACTCCCTGGTGCAAAATTCAGTATGTGGCACCACATTCTCAGCTCAGCTGACCTTCCTCCGCAAAGCACTGTCCTCAGCAAGCAACCAACCAGTTTCATTTCTGAAAAATAACGGATTACAGGTAGGGAAAAGATTATGAAAAATGAAAGGTGGATGGATTGACTTGTGCAAAACCTGCTCAACTGGGTATTATTTTTGGTCTTTCTTTGCCAGAGTTTATTTGGCTCCAGCATTTGGGCCAATCAGATGAACAGTCTGGTAACTCCGAGGGATTTGGAGTGAGCAGTTCCAGCACTGAGCTGTCTCCCAAAGGCAGCCAGCAGAAAGTGAATCAGCCACTATACTAACAAAAATGAGCAAGAATAGAAAGTAGATTTCCAGTCATCCAGCTTTGCAGCAGTTTTGTTTTTCCTTGCAATGGCAGTGGTGATTACCTTATCTGTGCATACCAGCCAACCACACAATCCAGGAAAAGCCCCCATCCAAGAAATACTCATTTAATAAGTCTTGGCATCTTGAATGCAGACCCAGGAAGGCAGGATGCCACACAAGTGTATCTTCCTTCAAACAGGCTCTGTAGTGACAAATATAAACCTGCAGTATGAGGTAAACAAAATTTCCAGGAGGGAACATCTAGTAGGAAATCTACCCCCTCTGAGAGAGCTTTGCAAAAGTCCTTGTTCCTCTAGTGGGTGGAAGCTTCTTTCCAGACACTGACATTGGATAAACATGGATTTTTGTCTCCAAATCCATTAAATCCCAAGTTCAGGGCACATTTTTAGTCCTGATGGAGGCTCAGTAGATGGGTATGTGAACTGTATCCTCCTTCCCACATCCCAGCTCATCAGGTGTCTCCATGGTATGGCTCTCAGAGAGCTGGCTGATGTCTCCCCACATAGGACCTTCAGCTATTTCACATATTTCTTAACTGAAAGTTAACAGTACCAGGGGACCTAGAAAAGCTTGCCCAAATAGCGACTATGTGACTGCTCTGTGTAGATACCTCAGGAGGTTAATCGCCATTGAGGGGAAAGACCTATTTAATGAAAAGAATATGTTGGCAGAAAAGCAAACAGTTATGAACTATCTGTCTGTGAAGAAATTTAGGCTTGAAATTAGATGACAGATTCTACTCATTAAGGACGTGGGGATCCGAAACAACGCCAGAAAGGGATGACAGAGATAAAAATCCCAAGATAGGACTTGAACCATTAAGGGGGGGATTACCTAAAACAATAGCCGACAGCTGGAGAGGACTGGGCCCATAAGCACACAAGGACCCTCCCCTTCCTTTGCTGCTATGCTCTTGATGTCAGTTTGAAGGGAAAAACTAAACACATACGCTCCTAACATGTTTCTTCTTTCAGTGCTAACTATATGCCCTAAAACACACAGAGACTTGCATCTCAGCAAGGAAGGAGGAGAAAAACAGAGAAGCGCTGTCACAGTCTAAGGATGTGCTGGACCTTTTTGTCTCACTGACTGAAGCACAGTACACACTGTAGTGAACAATGACTGCTGTAAAAACACCATACAACAAGCACTTTTATTCCTAATGACTCTGTTTTACAACTATTTGTTGAACCGTAATACCTATGTGTCATGAAATGCTATTATATCATTGAAGTAGTCATTTTCCTTCTACCTCATTACTATTAATCTTAACAGGACATTGCATTTCTATTACTTATCGTTTATATTGCAGTGATATCTAGATGTCCCCATTACGTCAGGATTCCATGTGCTGAGCTCTACACAAATGTATGAGTGATAATTCTTTCCCTCTCCCCCAAAAATGTCTGAAGTCTACAGCATTTTCCATCCATACCATTGTACCAGTTAAAGCTCAACCCATGCAAACAGCTCTGCAGCTGTAACAATAGAAATGTATTTCTAATTCACTGTGGTATAGCCAAGCAGTTACCTGTGTTCCTACAGTAAAGTGCTGAACAACTCCTGTTTCCTACCCTTGAAGCTGCTGGCTCCCAGCAAACCTTCAGCAGAGGTGAAGCAAAGACACTTTGTCCTGCAGTGGCTTAGCAATGTCATGCTGCCACTCAATAGGGAACAGCTCAGAGGCAGGACCACTGTATGTTTCCAAACTCTTCATCTAACTCCACCATTTGAGCCATATGGACTCAGGCTCAAGGCTTGGACCTTCCTGAGCCAAGGCACCATGCACCTGAGAACTCAGTGCATGCACAGGGCTCCCACCGCCACAATTCCATACGTTCACACTGATTTGAGCTGAACTAGCACAACTTCAGTTTCTGGTTTGCTCAAAAAAAGACAAAATCATCAACAAATATTCAAATGTTGAGAGAACAGGATGAAGGTACCAGTGGAAGTGAGATGCTCCTTTGCCTTGTAGCTCACAGAGTAGCTCACAGAGGTGAGCTTTAAGTCTGAGCTGCAGCTTTACTGTATTTTCACTGGCAGCAATTACCCCAGGGCTCACCGTCGTCGGACATCAGCTGCTTGAAGAGAGCATCTTTGAGGAACAGTGTTTGAGATGGAAACAAAATGCACAGATTCCTTGGGTGAAAAAAAACTTAATGCAGCTTGTCAAGGAAACAGATGGCAGCTTCCCTCCCAACAGGCACCGTGGGGGTTGAGCAAACTCAACCCCCTCTCACTGCACTTTGATGTATTCCAGCAGCTGTATGAAATTAATTCCAATAAATTAAACCTCTTGCAGGGACAAATGATCCAGATGAAAACTATAGTGCTAGGGGCAATCAGCCATTTGAAACCTGGTGATCTCAGAGACAGGGAAGCAGGACCCTTTTGCTGTAAAGCCCCACTTATTGGCTGTACCATAGGCATTTGCTGATGCAGTCAGAAAAGGAAATAAAATTCAGGATCCAAAGCTCCTTCTCTATAGCCACACCAGTGCCAGCCCATTGATTTACAGTGATTTTTCCCGGTATATCCAAGCCCTGAGGGCTGACCTTTCCTAAGCACCTTGAGGAGGCTCCTTGCCATAAATTCATCCAGCCCATCAAGAGCCACTCCACAACCAACTACAAGAGGAAGAGCAGCTCAACCTATTTGAAACACACGTCTAAGACTAACATTCAGCTTAATCATTGCAAATTTAACTTTGAGTGTACAAGTATCTTTACTGCACTGATCCAGCTGGTTATGTCAGTCGTTCCCTTTGTTTTAGGACCACTCCAGTGAGTATGACACTGGACATAGGACTGGGGGGGTTGAACGATGAAGGAAGATCATCTGAAGCAGGTACCCGCACGCTGTTGCTTCTGTGCTCTCAGTAACAATCTCCTCTTAGCTGTGCAGCAGGCAACCGTTACACTCAGCAGGGATACTGCAGGATGCTTTTCCTTCTAAATTTTAGAAGTAGAAGACTTTTTCAAGGAGTCTCTGCCCACTAATTTCAAACTTGTTTTTATGAACATCTTAACAATGTGCACAAAGATAACAAATCTTCAAAATGAGAAAGAATCTGCCTGGATTTTTTTTTTTTTTAGTATTAATATCAATCTGCATTTTTAAATGGCCTTTCATTTTTTACCTAGATACCCTTTACACCTATAGAATTGTTTATCCTCTATTGCATGAAGTGTCTCAACTGGGGAATATATTCAGTTTTCACAATAAAAACGCTAACATAGTGATAGAGCACAAGGAAGGAGTCAAAACGTGGGTGCTGGTCCTCTTTCCTGCCTAGCTCTGCTTCAGTTTGACTGGCTAATAACTGAGTGCAAAGAAGTTAAACATCCGCTGGCAGCATTTTCTGTTCCTGCTTACAAAGCGCCTCGAGATTCGTTGACTGAAAGTATTAGCAAGGGCAACAAAGCACTTAGAGCTGAAAGAGAACCTGTTACTCTTTCCTGTTCCTTTCCAGGAAAACTGAGGCTAATATTCAAATTATTTCTCTTTCTGTCCTGTTCTACACAGAGGAGATTTTAACTCTTTCCTTTCCTGTAAGAGCTAAGAAAGTATAGTTGCTGGGAAAACATGAGGGATGTGCCTCACAGGGACTGTCATGGCCAAATAAAGTAACTTGCCACAGAGAAATTTAGCCTAGCAGATTCTGATGGAAGCACCTAAATATAAACTCATAGGCTATTTTTGTTGTAATTTATAAATGTGGCAGGAACCATAAGCACAAACTTTAAGAAGTACAGAATCAGGTTTTTGTGGATGTTAACATGGAGCAGCATTTGAACCCGAGACCCTGACTGGGTCTATCCCTGCTTACGGTACCCTGGCCCCCATTCTGTCTCATACTCTGCAAAATAAAATACTCCAAAAGCCTAGTCCTCAAATCATCAAAGTATTTAAATGTGTCATAATTTTAAGCACCAAAGTCTCAATTTCATATACGGATATGAATGGTGTACATTTAACCATATGCTTCTGTAACTCGCTCACCTACTGATGAAGGACTTTATATACTGATGTAAAATGGATGTAACAGTCTTGCTCTCACTCAAAAGATCAGAGGTGTCCCTCCAAACTTACCATCTGAACGAGTGTCAGAATAGTCTAACTGTGTGAGAAACAAGGCCCTCTGGACTTTGAAGACTTGATTCTGATTCATTTGAAGCCCTTCAGACTCATAACCCAGCCTGGCTGCTGGCTGGAGTGGATTCCCCTCTTACCAAAGGAAACAACCATCCTTGCTGCTTTAGTGTCATACAGCGGTTGCAGACACAGCAGAAGAAATATAAGTCAAACAGACAGCAAAGTGAAGCGTAATGGGAAATGACCCTGCCCACTGGTCCCCATGGACAAATGAGCATGCAGAGAGCAGTGGACAGAGCCTGCCTGTGCAAACAGCCACCAATTACACAATGAGTTGCAGTGCCAGACAGACAAGTTCTTTGCAGCGCTTAGTCCTGTTCTGCAACTTGTCCCCTGCCCAGCGAGGAAGTGGTCTCTAGCTGGAAGGGATCACACACCTGTGTCCCAAGAGCAATGACGCTGCTGGCAACAGTCATCTTTTCCTTTTGATTCTTACTTATCATCTCACGATTCCTCTCCACAAAGGACAGGAAAAGGTGTTCTGCTTCTGCCTTTTTGTGTGATTCCCCTTTCTCCCTTTCTGTTCCTTTTCTTTGCTTTATCCAAGGAGCCACTAGAACCGCACCATCCCAGCAGCGGGAGATTTGCTTATGGTGGGATATGTGTTTAAAGAGATGTTGTAACCTGTGGGCAAACCTGTAATTTGGAGCTCTCCTCAGCTCCTCTGTCTGAGAGCATGACCGACTCCCAGAAGTGATTTGACAGTACATATCCCCTGGCAGCAACCAATGCTGAAATATATTAAGGATGAAATCCAACTATTTTGTATCATTGACATAAGGTGGAATCTCCTGGTGTGCCAATGTGAACTGCATTTGACCCTAAATCTTAAAGGATTTGCTATTCCATCAAATCTCAATCCAGCCAGTCTCTTTTAATGTTGCCACTACACTACACGTACTTGTGTGGGGACATCAAAAAGGAATCAATCAACCCAGAGTGCCTATGTTCATTTCCTCACCAGTCCAAACACCATTTGTGTGATGCACTTGCCCAGCAGAGTTCACAAAGCTTTTCTGATCTCCTGAAATTTGCAACTGCTTTTACAAATAATCCATCTTCTCAGGAATCTGCTAGGACCAAGTTCAATAACTAACTGAGGCTACAGAAATGAGATGTGGGGAGATACTCAGGGGTGGGATCCACAGCACTAATCCCAAAGGGCCAGCTGATATCTCCTCCTAAGTCTGGATGAGGGTGGGATCCCCCTCCATCTTGGGCAGCCGAGAGCCAGCTCACACCGTGGTCCATCAACCAGACATTTCTCCTAAAATCTCCACTGAGTGTTTCTCTCCAATATCTCAGGCTGCAGACGTATAGCACTGACAGTCACCATTCTCCTTTAAAAGAAGACAGACACAGGAGGAGATGGCGTCCCCTGTGTGGGGAGGACTCACCAGATAAATGGGATGTCACACAACAGACATGTTACCCATAAAACCTACCCACAGCTCGCTTTTCAAATACACCCCACCATGACACCTCACTTATTTTATGAAATGTGACTTTTAAATAAAGGTACCGTGAACAGTCTGTCAGTGACACTGATGTAACTCATCCTCTGACAAACGTCACACTCTGCTACTAATAACTCCAATTAATTCTTGGGGGGATGGGGCTGAGAAATAACTTGAAATGTTCGATAGGTTAATCACATACAAAAACAGGGAGATAGACAGAGATGAAGAAAGAAAAATTAAATCTGTGATTGCCTTTATTCTGCTTAGTTACTTTTGGGTTGTAGGGGTATAAGTATCCTTTATTTGTTCTCAACTTGATGAATTAAGTTAAACAAATAATTCCCAGTCAGAAAGAGATTTGGAAAGAGGAAGAAAGAAGGGGAGGAAGACAGGGGAAGAATGGAGAAAAAAAAAAATCACAGTTTTCAGAAACTATGATCCGTTACCTGTAGGCACTGCAGGATTTTGCCCTCGAGCAATTCCTACTCAATGGTAGGATCTTCAAATATGCAACAGTAGTTACAAGGGTTCTGTAAATCTAGGATAATCCTCCTGCCTCTTTCTTGTGTTCTGCTACACAAATTTTCCAAATCTAAGCCCTGAGTCCCAGGTGGGATTTAGGGCTAAGCAAGTCACAGGTGATGGATGGAGTGGGATATAAACATAGAAAAAGTACAGATGGGTGGATTACATTTAATAATCTTTAAAAGGCAACTGAAGTATGAACAGGAAGTTTAAACCAATTAAATATTTGATACAAAACTCCAGGATCTATCATTGAGATGCAGGAAAAGAATTATAGAATTTATTAAATTCAGTATTAAATTAAATTTAGCAATAAACATTTTAATTATGGAACACAAAGTGTGGTCAAAGATTTAAAACTGAACCCAAAATCAACATCCTTTGATTTCTACCAGTTCATCATTGACCTTGTGAAAGCTGCACAATGTTATTCTATTTACTGGCCTGTAAAATGATTTTTTACTGATGCCCTATACTTATATCTATATTATTTTTTCCTACCTACTAGAAATATTACAGCATTGAACTTACTGAAGCAATCACAGACAATTCAGTGCAAATTCTGGCTGAATAAAATCCTCTAGACTTAGCCATTTTGACAGCCTGACTATGGCATTATAAGTCTGACATAAAAGCTAAAATTACGTGGATGTAACCCATATAAATGATGTAATAGCAGATGCACGGAAAATAAAGGCATAAGAAGAAACAGAAAAATCTCTGGGCTGTTCTCCAAAAGAATTCTCTCTGGATGAAGCTATTACAGGAAAATAGAATTAAATGTGACAAATATATGCTTTCAAACACCAGGAAACTGGAAGAACAGAAATGTCAAAGAAAAAATAACCGTGAGGTGTAAACCTAGAGAAGTACCCGATGAAACCACTTAGGCTTTGCTGCAAGTGTGTCCCTTTGGTCTGTCTGTAACGATTGCAACACCGATGTTAATGTTTGCTCCCTGGACGGGAATTGCAAGAAGACAGGCATGTGTGGAATTCCCCAGCCGTCCCCGGGGCATCGGCCTGCCTCGCTGCTTCTTTTTATTTTGTATAGACAAAGTGTGGATTAGTAACTTTGCATGCCTGAAATTGCCAAATTTAATCCACAGAGCCCTAAATCCACACATATTACACAGCATTACAAAACCTTTCTTCTTTAAAGGAGTACGGTGATATTTTCATTCCAGATGACTGGAATGAAAGTAAGTAATTAAAGGGATTATTAGCAAAGAAGTGTACAAAAATCCTTAAGCCTCCCATGATCAGTCTGCTTTCTTACCAAGTGGAATTGACACTTCCACTACCTCATTTAACGTAGCTTGTTCTGGGCATATACTATGTTTTTTTTCCTAGACTCAAAACATCAGCTGATCAGATCTGCTCAAGCAACGAGTCTGTCCTTAGACCGATTTACAGCCCCGTCAAGGACTTCCCAAGTTACAACTTTGGGTCAATCAAGCATTTCCTCTTTGCTCCAGTGCAGTACGATCAGCAGCGTGTGCAGAAGCAGCCCTCCCAGGCAGGGACGGTCTCCCTGGAAGTATGTCCTGTACATAGCAAATTGGTGTTTCAACACAGCTTGGGCTTCCAGGCATTCCTGCAATGCAAATAATAACCGAGCGATCCACAGATGTGATAATGACAGCATTTGCCGCGTTTGCCTTAAAATAAATAATTATAGCCTTGTCTTGTGTTAGTGAGAAAGGAATGAAGAGCCACACAATCCTCATCCGGCAGCAAGACTACCATGTGTCCCCACGTCATGCTTTCTCATCAGCTTCCCTGCCTTCTGAGGAGATGGAAAACAATAATCTGACTCCAAAAGTTATGAAAAATGAACTATCAATTTGAGTACTCTCTTCTGGGTGGTTGAACTGTGGAAGTAACCCGACTCTCCACTGCCCTCCATCACCTCCATCCCCTCAGCAGGCAGCAGTTACATTGTCACCAGGGCCACCCAGAAGGGTCCATCAGGCATGGCCAGGAGCCAGGCTGCCTGCAGGCTTGCCGCGCATGGCCCTGACCACAGCAAGGCATCTCTTTCGGATTTGTCCCTCTCTTTGAGCCAAAGCAGTCATCAGCTCTTGCTTTGCGTTTGCTCCTGTCCTCTGCTCCAGACCTCCTCATGGTTCAGCTCCATGCTGCTGGTCCAAGTCCTTGTCCAGGTCCCCAACTCTGCACCAGCTCCAGCCCTGCCTCAGCTCCTTCTTCCTTAGGTTTCTGTCTTGGTTTCCTGCCCTCACCCTTGGGACCTCCACTTTTGGCTGCTGATGCTGTAAGAAATTCATGGTGTAGAGGTAATAACCAACCACCCACCTCCCCACCCTCTGTCCTTAAAAGAGATGAGGGGTGGCTGTTGGGGACCAAATGAAGGAAGCACAAGGCTGAAGATGAATGTCCACTTGTGCATTAATGCAGCCCCTACAGCTTTGAGCCAGAGCCATGGCAAGCCAGGCTACGGTTTTAATACCTAAAACTACAGTTTGGTGTGTGCAGTATCTCAGGTTGAATTACTCTGACCTCCTGAGCAAGGCCAAAATGCACAAGTAGTATCAGAGGAGAAGAAAAGGACTCAGTGTCCCTAGGACGAGATGTTCCATCTCCAGCCCAACAGGCTGCTCAAGACAGTGATGGGGCTGATTTTATGTGAAAGGAGGTATGAAAATAGAGTCCTAAAATGTAAAAACTTCACGGGATGCAGTGACTCAGCTGACAGGTCCAGCTCCCTGCCTTTGTCCTCTCCATCACAAAACGCACCCAAGCCCAGCTCAACCATCAGCAGAGGACCAACCCAGCTGGCATCAGAGCTCCTTCAGGGTTGACAGCTCAACACGTGCTGGACTGGTTTGCTGGGCCAGAGCCAGTTCAGTCATCATCTTACAATACTGAGCTGTCTCGCATACTACAATACTTTGCTTCTCACCTCAAGAACTCACTTTTTTGGGCTTGCATGCTTTTTCAGAGAAAGCTGTTCCTTTCCTCTTCTAAGCCTGTGGCTGTATGTCAGGATATCATTTACCCGAAGTTTGCTGTTGGAAATGTTTTGTTCCACTGAGATGGCACCAAGAAAGAAACAAAACTACCCAAAAGCTGCTTGCAGTACAGAATATAAATTCAAATAATGTCAGTAATGAAGAAAGCATTGATGAGTAATTCTAATGGAAAAAAAAAAAAAAAGCTTAAAGGTTTTTATAGTCTTTTTTTTTTTTAACTATTGTAGGATAATTATTGCTGTTCTAATCTACTAGTTTTACCCCAGTTTTTGTTTTTCTTTGATTGCATGAGCTTTTTGTATTCTTGGCAATTTAAGAATCAAAAGCTACTTTAGGTAAATGGAACAAACTATTTCAATTGCCAGTCCTGTTCTTCATAAATATTTTGACAAAGCTATTGGGCAGCACTGTGTGGGGAGCATGTGGCAAAGAGAAGCCACTGCAATACTGACTGATGTTATGCTTAGGCATTGCAGAAGCAAAACTTTGAATTTATTCTAAATTCATAAATATTTATTAATCAAGCAGCTGGGCAGCAAGCAGCTATTCTGTTCATAGAGCCAGGAGAAGTTAAGCAGCAGGAGAGATGTTGGCTGGAAGCAGATGACTTCCCCAGTCTACAGAAAAGAATGGGGCAACTAAAAGTCAAAACCCTTTCCCAACTCTGTGAACTCCGGGATCTCTTATGCAGAGATTTTTTTTTTCTCCGCTGGGGTGGGGAAAAATCAGAAAGGCACGCTGCTGGCTATACCTGAGAAGGGGTACTGGAAATTGCTGTGCACTGTAGGCTTATAATCGAGTGCTGGTTCAGACAATTTCAGTGGTCATACTGCAAAAACTCCCTACAGCAGCCCAAACTCCCTGACTGATGGGATTTTGTACAGCGTTGAGGGGAAGGGAAAGGTTTGAACCAAGAAAGAAAAGCATTTATGTCTTAACTCAGGCAAAACATTCATTCACTTCTACTTGACCCTGTCTGGCAAAGTCCACCTTGGCCTCACTGAGGGTTGTGGCTGAGTACTCACTCTGCAAGTTTAGCTCCCAGTGAGGAGTTAATGACAAGCAGTTTTCAATGATTAACTCATATAGGTGATTGCCACGATCCAGCTATAGGTGTTATTGCTAATGAGTGCTTTTGAATGAGCTTAATTGCATATCCACTCATCAATGAAGGGATCTATTGAAACACTTGTGGAGCAGTGAATAATTTTTCTTCACTTGAAGTAAGAACTCTGATATGTGAAACAGTTTGGAAAATTCACAGCCACTGTCAATATTCCTATTCAGCCACTCGACATCCTAGGTTTTTTCCAGCTCTCCATTTTGTCCTTCAGGACTGAATATATTTCAGTAACTAAACTATCAGACTTTGCATACTGAGGTGAAGGAGAAAGACGAAAAGAACTGACATTGCATTATTACTGGCACTTCTTTCCTATTACTGTCTTTCTACTCTTCAGTCCGAAAAAAAAAAAAACAGTTCAAGCAAGTTCAGAGCAAATCTTTGAAAAATCAGTATCAGCTGTAGACCTTTGGGAGGAAAATGAATTTCTTTCCATGTTTCACAGAACACATGAGCTTCCTTAGCTGTTGTAGTATATCTTTAGAATATCATCTAGAAGCATTAAAAGACCATTTGAATGATCTCTGGTCTGATGTACATTTGAAGTGACCACACAGAGGTTTTATTTTTCATAAAGATAACAACCTGGAAATGAAGGAATAATACTTCTTGTTGAATGTCCCACAGTAAAAAAAATGAGGAGGAAAATTTAGGCACATTTCCTTTCTGCAGACAGGCAGCAGTGTTTATGTTTGTTGCCTAACAAAGGCTATTTAAATAGCTTGTCTAAGCAAATTTATTTGAGCACATTTGAGCCTGTGAGCTGATTGCAGACTGGACATTTACTTCTGGTATTCAAGCTCTGCCCTCGGTCACCTAAGATACATGATATTGATTCCTTTCCCGATTGGAAATCTTAACATCTGCAAACTTTCATTATATCTCTTGAAAACAGGTTTGATTTTGTCACTAATGTGAATTAGAGCCATGATTAAACAAGTCCCGTCTGTGAACTCAGGCTGCAGCCTTTCTTACATGTGCATCTACAGCAAAAGTCTCTTTTCAGCAATGGCTGTGAAAAGTGCATGGCCTGAGCGATAGCAGCCAGCTGGAGCCTGCCAATTAACCTTGGCCAGAGATGGGCTTCCAAAACCCTCCTTAGAAATCATCAGAATGCCAGTGATTACATTTGTATCCCTGTACAGACAACTTGGATGGTATTTAAATACCTGCCTTTTACATGTATGAGCTCATCTCAGTGCTGACTTGGACTTCTGAGCAAAAAATAAGAATATATTCAACACATGCAGGAGCAGTTTAAGTCTATCACAGCATAAACTGCAGTATAAAACTGCACAAAACTCCAGCTCAGCCAATAGCCTTCAACCTCCTGAGTTCATTATAGAAGATACATATGCCCAATACCTTTATTTTTTTAAAGAGAGAGAAAAGGATGCATGGCTGAACCAAAGAGTGAATGCTGATCTGAAATAGGAGGAAAAAAAAAAAAAAAGGAAAAGAGAAGAGAAGTTACACCAGAAGGTTTAATCTATTGCAAGCAACAGAAGCAGAGGCTGCCACCATGGGATCAGTGGATGTAGCTGGCCTTGACCAGATTTAACACTGAACCCAGCTGCAAAACCAAGCCTTAGAGCTAGGGTTGCAAGGACAGCTCATGCAGGCACGGTGACTGGCCCAGCTCCTCTGTAATCCCTTGGGACATCTGCTTGTGGGATACTGCTAAGAACCTGCTCTGTCCCATCTGTCAGTCTGTCTTCCCCCTTTCTTCAACTCCTTGTGAAAGTCAGGGCCTTCCCTGGTTCCGGTTTAATAATACAAGAAATTACCCCCTCAAGGCATTTAATGCAATGTTTTTAATCTCTTGGAGGTTGCAGGATTTCCTGCCCTGTAAAAGTATGAAAAAGGGGAAAAGAAGCATGTGACTGTCTTTCAACTAACGTATGCAGTAGTCTGGGACAGATGTCTCAACCAAAAGGTCAACCAGTGATATTCCTTTCACTTCAGGAAAAGGCATTTTGCTAACCATGGCATCCACCACTGCAAAATGTCACCAGTCACGCGGCCCAGGGTTACGCTGCTAGATAGGGCACGATCTGTAATAATAACCAGAAAATAACAAACCTGGGCAAAAAAAAAAACAACCTCTACTTTTACTCTTTGGAGGCTCTGCAAAGCCTGTGGTTTCAGCCAGAAGCTCCTTGCCACGGGAGCGGCAGCTGGCAGCAGAAACTTTCTGATCCTGCCTCCGCAGATGGTTCGCTGCACAGATCTCAGCAAGCCGCTCAGCCTTTCTGCACCTGCTATTGTTCTTCGTCTCTTAAATTTTAATTTTATTTTGTTCTCGCACTTCCTGCCATAAAAGCCCTGCACTACCCTGCTCACCCTTATCAGAATGCCCCTCCACAGCAGATGAGTATCAGTGTTCCTGTTTCAATAAGATGGAGAAATTGAAGCATGGAAATTAAATTACTAGTCCACAGTCTCAGACCTCTCTGAATCAAAGCAATATCTTTTTGGTTTGTAGAGGTGTCCTTTCGCTACAAGATCATTTCTTTCCATCTCGTTCAGAGATAATAATATCTCTGTAACTAATCCCTATGGTTGTTGTGAGAATCCGCCGTTCATTGTGTCGAAAATCTAAAGCTGTATAAAATATATTACTGATCAAAGATCATGACAAAGTCACAGTGAAGGTGGAAAATGACAGCTATTCCTCTTAATTTTCAGGCTTTCATCTGCAGTGACATGCCTTAGCCCCCATTTTGTTATTGCTATAGTGCAGAGGAGCTACGCAGGTGGACGCTGCTCAAGGAGAGAAGATTAAGAGACAAGGTGTTATTCTAAGCAAGATATGGACTATCATGACGAGGAAAATTTTTAAGACACAGACAACAGAAATGTGTATGATCAAGTGGAAAAGATGGTGAGAGGATTTTCTGTTGCTTTGACGTAATTCAAGAACAATGTTTCCACAGTTAAAAAAATCCTTCCTAAGCTTTCCTGCCCTTCCCTGCTATGCCACTCAAGGGTTAAACCGCCAGGACAGCACTCCGCAGATGGGACCAAATTCCAGGGAGTTTGTGTAAGCCCCTGGGGACCCAAGAAACTAGAGGCAATGATTTCAAAACCAAGGAGGGCTGGGCTGCATCGAAAGAAAGGGAGGAGGGAAGGGGCTGGAGCTGAGATCCATGACTTATAGATCCCAAACTAGAAATTATCTAGACTTTCTCCACATGTCAGCCGGCACCTGGGCCTGCTTACAGCAGACTGCTGTCCCTGTGGCCAGGGAGGGGGCCAGTTTTAGCACAAGAGGTTGAGAAAAGTCGAGCAGCTTTGTGTACAGAGAGCTAGCAAGCAAACGTGTGAGATCCGCAGCATTAATGTAAATTTGCTTTTGTAGCCAATGGTGTAAAAATTGGCCTTTGAGCCAGACAGATGGTGTTAAACTTGGCTGAGAGTCCAGGACAGAGGTTTGTCTTGTCTATGGTTAAAGTTTTTGCTGGCAGAGCTATGTCATTTGAGAGTATAAAGAATTCATACCCCTAAACAGCACATCTATGTACAGAAAGTCCTTTAATAACAGGAGTAATAAGTTATTTCACTGAAAATTCAAATTCTTTTTTTTCTTTCTCTTTTTCTCCCCCTTTAATTCTCAAGTATTTTATCATGGCTAAGGAACCTTGCATGCACTGGGGGAAGTTTGCTAGGAGAGTTGAACCATGTAGACATGCAAATCCTCTTAGTGAAGACACAGTTTATAAAAGCGAAGGAGATTTATATCTAAATGGCCCCTTCATAACAGCAAACTTCTTCTAATGTAGACAAAACTACTGTTTATTTTGTTATTCTGACAGGGACTAGCCTGTGATAAAATACTGAAGTATTAGACTTGAAGTTATTAAGGTTTGGCTTCTAGTTGTTCTGCCACTTGAGAGAACAAATCTTCTCAGAGATCCCAATTAGGAAGGAAAAAAAAAATGGGGGAAAAAAATCAGGCACCAGAATGAGTTAGGTTCCAAACAGTTTCGGCATGGATGAAACATAGCCTTTCATCATTTTTGGAAACTTCCCTTTTCCAATTAGAGAATACAGCTGCTCGAATAGTGTCATGTCTGTTCAGCAAGTAGCAGGCACAATGTGCAAGCACTTGTAGCTTCAATAGGGACCATTGTGCAGAAAATATTGCCATCGACATATTGTAAATGTGAATAGAATTAACTTCCCATTCATCTTTCACTGTCACACTCTGTTTATTTTACTGCGTTGTCTGAATGAAAGCGCAGCCTCTGATGCGCTCATAGGTCCCGTATCCCCTCACAAATGTCTGGTTGTTTGTATTCACTGCTCCTCCCTTCCTCCTCTCTGAGCTTCTAGCAGGGATTTGGGTATAAACGAAACCCCTCCCCAAATTGTCGTTTTCCTGCTGAGAAGTTTATATAAGGCCTGTTTCTTTATGTGATTCTGTACAAAGCCCTTTATATTGCTTTTCTACTCAAAGAACAAAAGACACTTGTTCAGCAGCAGAAGAGAATCAAAAGAACATATTCTTCCAGGTAATGGCACGCGTCCATCGATCGGTTTTCTCCCGTGAACATTGTGTACTCCAGTTCTTGCTACAAAAGACAGTAAGATGTCAGATCCCAGAAGAAGTTAATCACTCTTGACTAGCTACACAGTGTCCTGAATTATGAGTATCATGAAACAACACAAGTTGCTGAAACCAATATTCTTCGATCACTTCATTTCTTTTACAGCCTCAGCCTTCCTTCTTTCTCATGGCGTCTTTACAGATTTAAAGCAGTTTTATCTGTAATGAACAGAATATCATTCTCTTATCGATGGCAAAAATGCATCTCCATTTTAATTAATTTTAGCATTGTAGGATTTACAGTACAGAGCTGCCAATACCACAAAGGAGGTTGCATGTGTGTGAGGATGAGTGTATGTGTGTATGATGGAGAGCTGGGGAAGGGCAGAAGAGAATTCTGTATTGAGCTACTGACTTCTGCCTCAGAGGCTGAAGCTTTTTTTTATATTCCTGTTTTCATGGGACCTGCATCAAATCCCATTATATGCATGGGAATCTGACAGTGGGCTTCAGTAGGAGCTGGATTAGATCCACGTCACTAAACCATAGAACCGTAGAATCATAGAACGGTTTGGGTTGGAAGGGACCCTTAAAGGTCAACTAGTCCAACCCTCCTGCAAGGAACAGGGACATCTTCAACTCGATCAAATTGCTCAGAGCCCCATCCAAACTGGCCTTGAATGTTTCTGGGGATGGGGCATCCACCACCTCTCTGGGCAACCTGTTCCAGTGTTCCACTACCCTCATTGTAAAAATTTTCTCCTTATATCCAGTCTGAAACTTATTCCTTCTCTTTTAAAACTATTATCCCTCATCCTTTCACAACAGGTCCTGCTAAAGTGTTTCACCCCATCTTTCTCATAAGCCTCCTTTAAGTACTGAAAGGCTGCTATAGAGTCTTCCTGGAGCCTTCTCTTCTGCAGGCTGAACAGCCCCAACTCTCTCAGCCTGTCCTCATAGCAGAGGTGCTCCAGCCCTCTGATCACCCTCATGGCCTCCTCTGGACTTGCTCCAACAGGTCCACGTCATTCTTATGTTGGGGGCTCGAGAGCTGGGCACAGTACCCCAGGTGGGGTCTCACGAGTGCAGAGTACGGTGGAAGAATGGTGTTGATGGACAGTCAATGTGGTTGTATCTACCACTTACCCATTTTCCAGCATTTGCTAAAAATAGAGAAGGCACAACTGATACATGCACTGAAGTGTGTTCTGCTCACTTGTCTGCAAAGAACAAGCTGACTGATGTGCCCAGAAAGCACAGATCTTTTCTCACCCTGTCTTCCCTTCAGCTCAGACTCGCAAAATCACAGAAGCTCTGGAGGTCTCTAGTCCAATCTCCTGCTCAGAGCAGGGTTAATGCTAGAGTAGGTTGCTCGGGATTGTGTCCAGGCAAGATTGCAGTATCTGCAAGGATAGAGACCTTTCCACAGCCTTCCTGCACCTCTGTTTTAGCGTCCTTGTGGAATTTTTTTCCCTCCTTATGTCAAGGAATCCTTATACCCTTATATAATTTCCCATGTTTCAAGTTGTGTCCATTGCTTCCCTGTACACCCCTGAGAAGAGCCTGTCTCTATCTTCTCTACACTCTTCTTTCAGTTGCTACAAACAGCACAGAGTCCCCTTGGGCCTTCTCCAGGCTGAACAACCCCAATCCCAACTTTCTCAATCTCCTCTTACAACATGCACTCCAGCCCCTGACCATCTCAGTGACCCTCTGTGGAACTCACCCTGGTTTGTTAATGTCTTTCTTGCACCAGGGAGCCCAAAACTGGTCACACTCCTCCAGATGCAGTCTTACAGGTGCTAAACAAAAGGGGCAGAATCACTTCCCTCCTGCTAGCTGCATTTTTCTTAATACAGCCCAGTACGTCATTGCTTCAAGGAGACACTGTTCAACTACACAACCTCCAAGTCTTTTCTGTAAAGTCGCCCCCCTGCAATTTGGCCTCCAGTCTGTACTGGTGCAGTGGCTATTCTGGTCCAGTTGCAAGAATTTGCACTGGTATTTGGTTAACTTCATGAGTACCTGTCAGCTCACCTCTCCAGTCTGTCCACATCCCTCTGAATAGCAGCCCTGACCTCCAGAGTATCAGCTGCTTACCCACAAATTCTCTGAGAGTGCACTTTAGCCCATCATCTGCACCATTAATAAAGACATTAAACAGTATTGGCCTCAATATCAACCCCTGAGATATACCACCAGTTACTCCAAGCCATGGATCACTAACAAGCTAATTTTCCACCCGCCTTGTCATCCACTCATCCGGTCTGTATTTCATCACTTTGGTGACTCTAGTGATAAGACGATCGTGGGTAACACAGGGAAACCTGCTGTCTGCAAAGATGTATGGGAGAAAATGATAACTGTTATGGGATAGGAAAGCAGAGAAAGTGAATTTGCTTTATTTATGGTCCTATATTCCCTTCGAATACATCCACTTGTTGGACAGTGGAAGCCAGAGTAGTATTTCAAGAAAATTAGTATGAATCTTGAATTTACTTTTTCTATTCAGGAAATCCTTCTGAGAAGAATTCCAAGGATCAGAAGAGAAGCACAAATCCTCTGCATTTCTCAGTCAGTGAGTCTCAACAAAAGCTGACGCATTTTAATTGAACATGTCAATGCACTGTGCACAAGTGCAATGGCAGTTCACCGCATCCAAAGCTGGGTTTCAAACAGCATCCAAAAGTGGTACAGTGACCAGGACATGGATTAAATTTGCAGCCTTGAGTCAGGCTTGAAACCTGAACTCAGACCACCTGCAACGTCTACTGCACGTGAGAGGCAAAGCTCGAGCCCTCCTAGGAAGGCCTTTGTGCCATCTTGTCTCCTGCTATTGCTGCGAGGGCAGATAAGCACATGGAAAGTGGCCTACTAGGCACATCATGGCAGGGCTCATCCCGCTGAAGGGAGGTGAGATTAACAGATGCATTTACAGTCTCCCTCCTTTCCCTAACTCATCCTTCGCACACACTGAATGAGTTGTCTTAAAAACAAACGCCAACTCCTGCAGCAAAATGATGTAGGCAGAACATTTTTATTTTTTTAGTTTGCCACTAAAACTGATCTAAAGGACAGCACAGAGGTGGTATCTTGCTTCCAGAGTCTTTGGCTCTCATCCCAGGGCCTCATTTGTGATTCTGCACACCCCTGAGAAGTTTACCATGCCAGGGCTTCCAGGCCACCTGCAATGGACCCAGAAGCCTTGTGTAACAAGAACTATGGAATTTAATTTACAGACATTCAAGTTTGTCCCGTAGTTATAGCTGCAGTGCACACCCCAGGCATTGGTTTCTGGGTGGTCCCAGAGCTCCCAGCTGGTCTCTGCAGAAGTAACAGAAGGGACTGAACCAAGACAAGGGGATTGCCTGAGGTCTCGGACACAGCAAAGCTGTTGCCTAGTTCCTGCAGGAGGTGGTCCAGGGGGGAATTCTCAGCAGTTCCAGAGATTCTCCCAGGCAGCTCCTGCTGAGCCTAGGCCATTTTATAGGCCCAATTCAGTGTGTCAGTGTGTCAGCATCTGGGCATGCTGGAGACTCCTTCACGTAGTACCTGCTGCAGAAGTCATCAACCTATACATTGATGAGCTACTTCTAAATACTTAGTAGAAATGACAGATAGATTAGGAGAGTTAGGAGTTTTGCTTATACCTCAAGATAACCTATAGCAGGTCCTGCAGGACCCCAGCCCAGCTGGGCTACAGGAACTGAGCAGGATGGCGGTTTAAGAAGTCTCACCTGACCCAGCAAAAGACTCTGCTGCAAGGACCATCACAATAGCAACTCCATTTGCCATGTGCATAGTGAGCCAAACATCCCATCCAAGAGATTTAATTTTCCCAAGTATTACCATATGCCAAGACCCCAATAAGTTAGGGAATTTCTTATAGAAACAAACACTGACAGTGAGACAACAGATGTTGCACATTTGTTATGCAGACTTTAAGCCTTAGAACTCTACAGTTATCTGCATCTAGACCTGCTTTTCCAGCACTGTGCCAGGGATTGTAGGAGCCCTGCAAACCTCAGTGAGGCATCAACCCTCAGAGCTGCTACACTCTCAGCTGAAGTCTAAGTCTTGGGTCAGGTTGGATGGGGCTCTGAGCAACCTGATGGAGTTGAAGATGTCCCTGCTCCTTGCAGGGGGATTGGACTAGATGACCTTTAAAGGTCCCTTCCAACCCAAACCATGATTCTGTAATTTGGTCTTTTGGGACTGGGGCTGTCTGGTTGTTGCAAACCCTGGCAAGCATTTACAACTGTTTGGATCTATAAAAGTTTGCTCTGGTTTCACCACCACTGCCAGCTCCAGGCACAGAGAGCTTTCTGGGAGTGGAAGAAATTTGAATACAGTGTTGTATGAACAAAATCATATCAAAATTGGTCCTGCCACCAAGTAATGCTATTTTTCAGGGAGCTGTAGCTGCTAGTCCCAGACAGGCCAAGGAAAGCTGTGAAAGACTAGTAGGAGTCGGACTTCTGACTGTTGTCTAACAAGTGGATCTTAATTTGGCAGCATGTGGCGCACATACTCATGCAAGACCTTCTCCACATTTTTACACTGTGCTCCAGTACTCATCCTCCACTGCTCTGGATCAGTGGTGATGAGCACCAGGTGGACCCCTCCACGGGGGTAGAGTTGTTTTGCTGGACTGCTCCTAGCTCTGCTGGTCTCAATTCCCTACTTTTATCATATCCCAGCCTTAAAACAACATTAAAGAGTCTGGATCAAAAAAATCCTCATTCCCATAGGCTCAAAACCACACCATCTTCCAGAATTTTTTTGTTCTCTGGCCAAACATACACTCCAATTATACAAGCTTATCACTGCTATCATGAATGCATTTTTACTCTTACAGTAAATGCACAGCAATCATGCTTTTATTGTTTATGTTTTAATAATGATTCGCCACCCAGAAAAAAAAATGGGAAACACTGCTGTAGGCAACTAGGAAGCAGTCCAGAGCTACCCTCCTGTGTGTTCTCGGTGCTGGATATCAGATGCTCATGCTTATTTGTCTCAGCTCAAATCTAGTAGGACAGTTATTCTGTATTCACATTAGTATGAAGGAGCATATTCTGCTAAAATCACCCCCTTCTCCCCCATGTGTTTCGTCTCATTATGCATGGTAGAACCAGTTTCCCAGAGGAAATGTACTTGGCTAAACAACTGTGGTGACTATCCCACCAGTTGTTAAACACAGTGTGCAGTTTCTAATACTACTCTCATTTTAACAACCTATTTTTGATTTGTACTATATAAATACTAAATAAAAACTCAATACCTCAAAAGAATCCAACCTTTGAAAAATGTTTTCCATTAACAGTGTGTTTCACCACAGTTAAAAATGTGCAAAAAAAATGAAAAAAATTCCTTTTCACCATGACCATAATTTTTAAAAAGATTCAGCCTATTCCACTCTACCAGAAAATTATTCAATATGTTCCCTGCTAAATATGATTTTTAATTTGTGAGGGGCAGAATTAAATATATATAAATACATCTGGTTACTTTGTTACATATATTGGTCATGTACCAGGCAGTTCCTACCACCAAGAGCTTCAAATCTAGGTAGACCCTTTGCACAGAAGCAGTGACAGTGGCAGCAGCAAGGAGTACACGGGACGGGTAGGATGGATTAGGGTAGTGTAGAGTAGGGTAAGGTAGGGTAG
>WHYT01014781.1:67565-79145 GCA_009806455.1 Tetrax tetrax | reverse complement strand
GCTCCTGCACAGCAGCACAGCCTCTCTCCTGCCGTGGAGCAGCAGGCTACAGGCACAGATGCCTGGATTCAGATGAGCAGCAAATACCACAGGAGATCCCATGACAGGAAAAGCCTGGAGACCTCACGAACAGTGTGCTTCACCGGCACCATAGCACGAGTGGGGTGATGGGCAGGGCACCTTCAAGTGAGTCTTGCAGTAATGCACAGAATTTGACAGGTCAAGGACACGGACATGAAGTCTTTAGGTTGTGAGGTCAGAACCACGTGGTGGTAACACACAACATGTCACACCCCTGCAGCACTAAAAAAAAATAGGTTAAGAACAGGAAAGAACAAGACGGTAAAAATGCTTTGGTTGCTTTGACACCCAACCAGATTAACCTGTTTCTGACGAAAAGGAAAACCAGGGCTGAAACATGTTGGATGAAATCTGGAGTTCCACCATTATTTATTGCATGGTCCAGAATTGACTGCAATGCATTTGGCATTTAAAACATCTTGGGCTTAGCTTAGGGGGTGGGGAGAGATCAGTATGCAAGAGATAAAAAACTAATTCAAGAAACTGCAAAGTGACAGAATGAAAGCTACTTGGAATGATAAAGTTAAGAAACTAATGCATTGAAAAAGATATGCAGAGCAGCTGCAGGACACCAAGATGGGAAAAAAAAACCTACTTTGCTATAATGTCAACACTGTAGTTATGAACCTTTATTTTCTGAGTTTTTTGATTTTAGTTGCTTGAAGCCAAGGCAAAAGTTTCTAGGGTTCTGAGCTTGATCCTATCTATTTTAAAGTCATTTTAACCGTAGCAGGAACTAGCTCCAGATCTACGTGCACAAGAAACCTGAATGCTTCCTGGCACCTGCTTCTGCGCTCACTTGCGCCAGAGTTGTTGTATTCGCAGAAGGGAAACATGTTCATTTGCAGCCTGGCCCGTGACTCCCTGACTGTGGGAACACTTTCCCACAGCTGACATGTGACTTGGGTAGGTGCACATACAGATTTCACACACATCCTTCTTTCATGTACGCACAAGTAGGTTTCTGCTTTGAAAAACTGAATGCATAAAGCATTTGCTGGCAAACAGCTATGCATTAATTTTATTTTTAAATGCCATAGTGTGTGTAAAAACCTGGATAGCTTCAGACTAGGACAAGACAAACAATGCTTTCTTAGTTTTGAAAATAAACCATAATGCAACCTCCAGATTAGAAAGATCTTCAGGCGTTCTTGACATCTTCATAATCCCACCAGTGCCAACAAGTAATGATTGCTGAACGCTGACTTTAAAGCCAACAGGCTCCTCCAACACTGAGGAAGGGGTGGATTGCTCAGGGGGATTAGGTGGGTTGCCAGCCCCCCATCAGAAATACCTTTTGCAAGGCGTGACACCAGTCAAGTGAGAGGTCCCACCACCATGTAACAGGGACATCAGTGTCAGGGCTGGAGACTGCCCTTCTGCATCCCAGCACGCACAGACATAGGAGGGGCTGCCATGGGGGAACGAGTAGGGTTAGTTCAGGCACGTTCCTCAGACAGGCTTACTTAAACTTGGCTGCTGCAATGTTTGGGATCACTGGAGGAACTGGACTGCCTTCCAGCTCTCTCATTACTTGTCGGGTTTCCAGCACTGGGCTTCTGATGCTGGACTTCCTTCCTGTCTAGATCCGTCTGCTGAGCTGGTCGGTGTCAGGGTAACGAGATGGGAACGTCATTATCCAGACCTGATTTTGTATAACTTACACCATCTGAAATATGTTCAAGGATCACAACCCTGTTTCCAATTTAGAGGAATTTTGGATGAGCTGGTTTGAGCTATCATTGCTACACTGACAATGCAAAAAGGAAGAACAAAAACCCTAGAAGGATTTGAGCATCTCCCAAAAGTCCTTCAAAAATTATATCTCCACTATAGAATAGCACAGACAGTAGTAAAGAAGTCACAGCTAAAGAAAGGCTCTCTTGTGTCCTTGCCTTTTCTGCCTGGAAGCAGGTTGGAGCTGTGTTCCCTGCACTGCTGTCTGAGTGACGAGCTTGCATACGTGGTCTTGCAATGTTTTTGTTGTCAGGAGGCCAGTTTATTTACATAAGATGTGAATGCTGACCCCTTTGCCTGAAAACAGCAGAAAAAAAAAATCCAAGAATAGGCACTGTCCTGCTTCTGTCTCCAGTAGTCCCTCTAGTAAAGCTGAGCCTGAAGAACTTTCCCAGCGTCTCCCTCACAATCCCTTTCACATTGCTTTTCCTGTATTTTTGTTCTTGGGTGCAGGCACAGACCACAGACCCCTTTCCCTTTGCTTGGGCACCCAGGCAGCTCTTCAGACATCACTGCTGCACTTGGACCGTGATGTACGTCGGTGCTCCTTGTCCCAGGAGGCAGTTTCTCAGTTTTCCAACCCACTCACTTCTTCCAGTTTGCTGAATTGCTTCTTCCATTTAGCCCACGGGCTTTAACTGAGCCCACTATAGTCCCTCGCAGATCAGAGACCTATTCCACAGCAGCTATTAGCATTATCTCACCTGACAATTTGTTTATACAGCACGAGTGAAAGGGACCCTAATCTCGTCCAGGCTTTTACATGCTGCTAAAATACAAATGGTAAAAGATGATCGTTTGAAAGGGTCCGCTTTTCCCAGCAGACCCTTTTCTTTCAAAGGGGCAAGCGATGGAGAGAGACTTTTGCTAAGCATTGTCTGCACTGGAAGCCTTTCTAGTGACTACAGACAGGGGCTTGGAAGTATGGAGCTCTCTGCCCATCCCACCGCACATCCCGGCTTCCTCACAAATAGTCACACTGCACACTGCAATTACTGTGAGGGTGTTTACAGTTTTTGTCAGAAACATCGCTGTCAGAAGCAGCTTGTAGCTGAAATTAGGAGTTTGCACTCTGCCACGCACTGGAAACCACGAGGGACCAGCAGCCGGCTTTGGAGTAATGTTTTTTTTCTGTTACAAACCTGAGCACTCCATAGCTGCACACTCGATTAAACACCTATTTTTATTTTCTGTTCCTGCTCCTGCTGCAAGAACCTGTGTTTCAGAAACTACCCTTGCTGATGCAATTAGCAGACCTGAGCCAGGGCTGAGGATGGTGGCGTTGGCAGGGGTACCAGCGGAGATGTCTCACGGCACCTTTTCTTTCTCACTCCGAGTTCAGCAGCCAGAATTTGCTCTTGGGGTGCACAAAGACTCAGGGTACACAAACCCAGTTACAAGCCTGCGCTCCTGGGACAGGGAAGCACAGACATCAGGTATCAATCACACTCCTTCCAGGTGAGGAGACGATCCAGGAGACTGCATGCCTTGGGCCTGTGCCTTACCGTCTCTTACCCTATCTTCTTTTTACATTTATTTTCAACATTAAAACATCACCTTTGTTTTCTTACAGCTCAAGGTGGGGAGGAGGGGGGAGGAGGAGGCAATGAAGACTGCTATAAGGACTTTTTCGTACCAGAAACCAATATATTGGATGCTGGCACAGGGAAACTTTGTTATTTACCTCTGCTGGAATGGGAGAGGAAAATAGCTGGCACAAGCACAGCTCTCAGACACACACGATGCGACTGTCTGTCCAAGGCAGTTCCACGGGAACCCGTCTGGAGAACAAGGCACACTGAGCAAACACGGCCGAGTGCACAGTGTGCTGAAGGAGAAGTGTGAGGAATTAAACATTTCCTTGCCTTTCTCTATTACATTTTAACAACAGAACAGAAACCATCTGAATATTTTTTCTTGTAAATTTTCTGAAATGACTTAAAAGAAAATACTTAGAGACATGTTTCCATTAGCAGCAGCACTGTTTCTTTACTAATTCATGAAGAAAAAATATGAAATAATTGGTAAGAGCTGATCCCTTGGGAAATAGAAATGCCTGATTTTATAACTCAGTCTGGTCACTTGAGCTCGTAGCTACACAGGAATGTGAGTGCTACAATAGCCGGCATTGCAGCCCCTGATTTTTGCATGCTTGTCCTTTCCTCCCCATCCTTCCCTCACCTACCTGAACTGAACAAGCACACTCATTTGATACCTGGCACCTGGGAACGGGATTTAAAAAAAACACCAACCCAAACATCCAGGGTGTTGTACACGAGCTACATAAATTACTCAGTGAGAAACGCTGGAGAAAAGGGTGTGTTATAGCCCCGTCCTGCCTAGGGCTTAGGTGCCTTGTTCAGGTTTAGCGGGACATGCTTCTTTCACTCTGGATTTTACAGCCCCGAAAACTTAATTATAGCTTTTCACCTTGCATTAATTAACATGAGAAATGAAGAGATCTCTCTTTGGCCTGCTTTTTCTCCACCCACCCGTTATCCTTGAATAACCCCATCTCCTGTGGGCTCCCGCTCTCCCCAGGCGCAGGGTTGCATTCCTATGGGGGATGAGGGCCCCACACACGGCCTGGGTGAGGCTGCGGACGAAGGAGGGTCGAGGCCTCCTCCTGCTCTCTTTTGGAGGGATGGCCATATGTTTTGTGTAGCCCACTGTGAGAAGCGTGCTCTGAGAGACCCTACTAAACCAAGGCAAGCTTGTCCAGGGATGATCCTGTGCACAGGTCCCACCCATGCCAAGGAGGTGAGCCCCAAGTTGCCCAGCCCACATTAACCTGGGACACTTGCCTGCGCTGGGAAGAAAAACCCCGCCATCAGAAATGAATGGTGTCACTTGAGAGAGGAGCCAGATGTTGCATTTAGTGACCCACATGACTCACGTGGCCGAAATGAATGAGACTGATAACCTCATTGGCCTCCCCAAAGCGTTGCTCCCGCACACACCAAATGGCCCAGAACTGCCGGAGTTTTCAGCCCAGGCTTAGAAAAGAGCCAGAGCTGCTCTGCAAGAAGCAAAACCAACAGCAGTCCAAGAGGTGCTTGGTGTCTGTGAGGTCACATCGCATCCCCAGGCCTGCTGGTGGCACCTCCAAACCGGCAACATGACTGTTTTGTCCTCTCTGGTGCCTGAGTTGGAGCCCCAAGCCCCTCATCAGGCTCCAAATTGCTTCTTCGGGGGAAAGTGAGCACGGGAAAAACTCCAAAATGGGCAACGTCACCTCCATGTGCCTTAAAGATTTGTAATCAAAAGGCAAAGAAAACAGTTTCAAAATGTGCAAAAGTATCTGCCACAATGGCTTCTCACCTTCATCCTACAAAGCCGTGAGACAACTTGGATTCTACTTTCACACAGCTGAAATTTAACTGCATTGGGCCACCCATCGGTTTTAATCCACTTTATTAAAAAGTCTGGGCAAAACAAAGTTGCTTTTGCGTTAACGCCTCTCTGCCGTCGATTGCCTTCCCCTCCCTGCTCCACCCGGGCAGCCGCCGCGGGGCTGGGGCCGCCGCTCCCGTGGGTCCCTGCAGCGCGGAATCCCTCAGCCCCTTGGCTCGGAGAGCGAGGACGTGTCCCCGCGGTGTGTCCGTGGGAGCGGGACACACGCACACCCTCCCGCCCCGCACACAGACAGGTACACACGCACAGGCACCGGCGGGGCGGCAGCGGGCGGTGCCCCCAGGTGCGCCCGCCCCTCCGCGGCCCCGGGGGGGCGGGCGCGGCTCCTCGCCCCACCCCGCCGCGCCGGGAACTCACCGCCCCCCGGCTGAAGTCCGGTCCCGCCGCGCCGCGCCGTGCCGTGCCGCGCCGTGCCGGGGGTGCCGTCACTCGGCGCTTCCAGCCATGCTCCTAAGATGGCGGTAGCGGCGGCGGGCGGCGGCGGGGGCGGCCGGGCGCAGCGCAGCGGCTGGCTGGAAGTTTTGGTGCGGGAGCGGTGGCACAAAGTGCTGGCCAACTTGAGCGGCGAGGCGCTGGTGCTGAGCGGCGAGGAGCGCCCCGACGGCGCGGCCCACAACGGGCTGGGCGGCGATGGGGCGGCGTGCCGCGGGGCCGAGGGCGGCGGGGGGGCGGCGGCGGTGCGCACCGCCTTTACCGACCCCCCCGAGCAGGTGCCCGAGGCCGTCTCCAACAAGAAGCGGTGCGTGAAGGTGCTGAAGCAGGAGCTGGGCGGGCTGGGCATCAGCATCAAGGGGGGCAAGGAGAACAAGATGCCCATCCTCATCAGCAAGATCTTCAAGGGGCTGGCGGCCGACCAGACCCAGGCCCTCTACGTGGGCGATGCCATCCTGGCCGTCAACGGCACCGACCTGCGGGATGCCACCCACGACGAGGCGGTCCAGGCGCTCAAGCGGGCCGGCAGGGAGGTGCTGCTGGAAGGTAGGGGCCGGGGGATGGCGCGGAGCACGGGGACGGGACTGGGGACAGCCCGGCCACCAGCACGCCCAGGGTCCGGAGACTTTGGGACGGCTCGACTGGGCTGCCGGGCAGCCAGCGGAGCCGAGGCGGGAGGTGGTCGGGGGGGAGGGAGGTGTGAAGAGTTGACCCCGTGCTTCTCGTACCGCCCCTCCAAGGCATCTTTCCAGCGGGGCGAGTTCATTCCCCCATCATCCCGAGCCGTGCCGGGACCCCCGACGGCACGCGTTAGGGACGCAGTCCCTCGGGAAGGGACGAGCAGGATGCCGGGGGGCAGGGCTCGAACTTTACGTCCTCCTGTCGGCCCCCGCAGCCCAGTCCGTGCGCGACCCCCATACTCCCCGGAGCACCATCTCGTCTCTGGCCGAGGACTCACGGTGGGAGCCCAGCCGACCCCCGCCGGGGCGAGGGAGCCTCAGGATTTGCCGCCCGGACATTTTCGCTGCTTTACAGCCCAAGAAAGTGGAAGGGGGGAGGGTGGGGTTGGGTGCCGGGAGAGGAGGGGTTAAAGGAGTGAAGGAGCCCCCTCGGGGGGTTTGGGGGACTTTTCTCCGAGCCAGCTCGAAATGCCGAAACCTCCCACTGCCCAATGCTTCCTTGCCCCTTTCCATCACCCCGCTCCCAACTCGGGGAAAAAAGAGGAAGAAGAGGCTTGGATGAAGCTGGTGGTGCCTCCCTGACACATCAGCCATCTCCACGAAGCAGCGCCTTGCAGTTCCTTTCTCAAGGGTGACTGAAACAGTTTTGTAAGAAGCAGCCTCAGAAAGTGAGCCTGGAGGTTGGTGTGCGTGGAGGGAGGGTGTCCCCCCAGAACAGGTCGGGTGTTGGGGCGAGCGCAAGCAGAAGCAGGGCCAGGTTCCCCACGACAACGGGTCCGTGAGCAGAGAGGTGTTCACAGGCATTCAGTCCGTGTCTGCACACAGGGACTCATTTCCTTGCTCCACCTGAGAGAGTGAACAGTTTCAGAAATGCCCTTGGCGCGTGTTTGATAAAGTGATCACATATTTGCCCAGAAGTTCATTTAACCCAAGGTCACTGGCATTTGAGGCACACCACTGCGCCTTCTTCCCCTCTGCCATCGCCTTCCTCTGAGCCACGGGCGCTCCTGCCTTGCCGTTCCCGTAGCCCTTTTGGTACGACACGTTTTTTCACGTTCGTCTTTTTGGTGCTTATTCTGAGGAGCAAAGGAGGTGCTGCTGCCGGCCAGGAGGTGCAGCAGAGGATCAGCCGTGAACGACCAACTGTGGCACAAAGTTATGGAAAAAGTTTGAAGGGGAGGGAAGGTGAGAAAATGTCATCTGCAGCAGTGTATGCTGAGAAATTAGTTGGTGTTTGTTGTCCATGTGACAGAGAAAACTGGGAAGGACTTAGTGCCCTGGGCAAATTTAAGAAGCTGAGGGCAATTGCGTGTCCCCTCCCCGTGTGCCCCACACTGCTCGTGGGACCAAATTGCTTCTCATCCTCTCTTGCTGCAGCTGAACCGCTTCCCAGGATACCTGTGAAGTCTTAATACGAACTGCTCCTTGGGGCCTGAATTGAGGCTGTTACATGTAAATCCTGTCACTGGTTTGTTTGCGGGGTTTAAGGGCTTCCTGGGGTGCAGGCCAGAGGTCGGGTGGCCTTTCATGTGATCTCATGAGGAACGTGCAGAGCACTTCCAGCCCTCCCTCCCTCCATATAGTGCCTGCAGTAACGGCATCTGAGCACCCTGCTGCTGTACAAGTCATTAAAAACCCTCAGTTTTCTTCCCAGTAGGAGCGAAGATGAAGCTGTTTCAGCGTGGACTCTTAGCACCCTCCTTCTCTCCACTCCTGTCATCATCACAGTTATTTTCTTGCATTTCTTTGCTCCGTGAAGGCTGACATACCTCAGTGGCTGATTCTGCCATTGATTTTGTAATTTGTAAATTGAAGGTGTATTTCAGTAGCCATCCCTACGTAGAGTTAAAATAGTCTGACCCTGCACTCAATATTTTGCCCTGCCTTTCTCTTGCTATTTCAGCAGAGTAACCAAAATGTGAGCTGGCCGCAGCATTGCCCCGGGAGACGCTACTCCCTGCAGCAGGGAACCTCACTACGTGAATGGCTTCTGTAAACAGGCAGCTTGAAACAATTCTCTGCTATTCCATTTCCCCACTTTGAAGCTCTGCCTCCAGTAGTACTGTCTAAAACAGTCTTTTTATTACTATAAGGAAAATCCAAAAGTTTTTTTTTTCCTCTTTAAAGTACAGGATGGAGAGCCTTGATTTTCCTTTCCTTCCAGACAATAGGAATTTGCCATTTCCTGATTTCTTAGAGAGCTACATATTGCAAAAAGCAGCCTGCGCTGGGGCAGGGCAAGACCTCTGCGCAGCTCCTCTCTAGGATCTTTCTCCAATTAACAGAGCAACGTCAGCATGTGTTTCCAGAGTCAGAATGTAACAGTTACATTTTCAGGGAGATTCTCACATTTGCTTGGGACTTCCAGACCAAGAAAGCCAAATTTTGCAAGGTGCGAAGGACGAGGGGCACATTTCACCATGCGGCAGGGCTCTGGGTATTGCCCAACGCGTCCTGTGTTCCTGGAAAGGGTCTTGCAGTTGAGTGTTTCCTAGAGGTTATCGGCAGTGGTCATGGGGTCAGTATGGCTCAATACACCCAACATCGGTGCTGGAGCCCCTCTGTTATGTAGTGTCCTTCCTAAAATTGCTTGCTTAGTGAGATGAGGCTTTTACCAGCTCAGCACTAAACTGTAGTTTCTCCTGCATTCCTGTGTGGGGAGGGAGGGAGGGGAAAATCCCTTCCCTGTGTGGGTGGCAGGGCTGGCACTGGGGTGGGTGGCAGGAGAAGAAAGGTCTGCAAAGAGGGGAAGGGGATGAGGCAATGCTTACCCCTTCTGCTGCATCGATCATCATCGTTTCTGAGCTGGTAGAACTGGAAATTATTTGCCGAAGGGTTAGGAGTGGCACAGCTGCCTGTGCTGGTGTGGGGTGGCACAGCTGTGAAGCCCCGTGGTCCTACTCTCACAAGTTTAATAGGCATCCTGGGTTGGGAAGTGATAGTGAGGAAGGACTTGAGCCCTAAGAAATCCTGCTCTCTCCTTGTCTGCAGGGATGGACCTCTTCTGCCTGCGGGGTTTAATTTCCTGTGAGCTTTCTGTCACAGCTTGGGCATGGGTGCAGGGGAGCAAAGCAAGCAGTGAGCAAGGGCAAGGGAAGCGCTAGTGTTGGGTTTGTTGGCCCTGGACAGCTTCTCAGATGTTCGGTACTTCAGGATGAAACTTCTTGCCAGCGTTCAGGAGCACAAAGAACTTCCCTACGTGAGAGACAAGGCAGCCTCCTTGTACAGTGTGCATTTGCAGGTGTGGAAGGCAGCTAAAATTATCACGACAGCTATTGTTTGCACATATAATTTCCCTGTGGTTCTGTTAAATTGGATCTTCTTAAATAAGCACTTTGGAAAATCAAGCAGCCCGTCTTGTGCTGTGTGAAGCACATTACATTCAAGTGACTCTCAAGATGCACAAGGTGTTTGTTTTTATCGCAGCATCCGAGATGAGAGCAGTCCCTTGGCATGCTCTGTAAGCAAGCTGCTTATGCTTTACTCATATTCTCTATGTGTTCAGTGAAAAAATGAAAAATTGAAGTAGCCTGTGCTCATGTCAGACAGGACCCCCCTGCATGATGCTATATTTGGATGGGGAGGAAAAAACCCACATTAGTGTGTTTTTTTGCTAGCTGGCTGCAGGATATTTTTTTAGATTGCATCACTTCCTAACTTGTTAAATGTGTGCGGACGTGCTTCTGGTGATGACGGTGGTGGGTATGCAGCGGGAAAAGGAGCATCTTCTTAGTGTTGCTAGTTTTTTACTGGTTTTAAGTGATTCTCGGTTAAGCTAACAGGATTGCAAGGTAGGGGTTATAGCTCCCTTGAGAAGTGGCTCTCGCAGCCTCTCTGGGTTTGCAGAAATTTCCCACAGAGGCAGCCTCCCGCATAGTGAATTTTAGCATATGGACAACAGACTATAGTCATCTTCTACAGCCCTCTCGGGAGTAATCCACAGCTTTAAAGCAAAGTGAGAATAAGCATGGTGCAGTCTGTACCATAGTAACATGTATTATTTTCCAAACAATATTTCTATAAGAATCGTAAGGATTCTCCCCTTCTTACCCCTTCTAAATTTTCTTTGGATGAAGCAAAGTGATTCTGCCTGTGTGAATTACATGTTGAAACAGTGCAAAATAGACATGGGCTACTTGTTGGCTGTATTTTTCTCTCTTATCTATGTTTTCTTTCATGCTATGTGTTTCTTTCAGTAAGTACCGACAATAGGGGGTTTTTGAAGGTTAACAAAATACATTATTTTTCCAAGAAAGTGTGTCCCTTGCAAGTGTAGGGGGAAAACAAGGCATGGGGGCACTTACTAAGTTCCTACGCAATGTAACTACTTACTAGAGTCAGGGCTGTAAATCGCAGGGATTGCAAATTGTATGCATAGTTACTCTTTACACTTCCAGTAAACACAAGGAGAAAACTCTTTGTTTTTTTTTTTTTTTTTTTAATGCCAGCAAATACACAGTTAGGGAAGTGCTTTGTACTTAGGGGCTATACCGCATTTCATAGCCTGTATCTGCCCTTGGCACACATCGGCTTAAAAGTGAAATTGAAAGGGAAAGGAGCAGGTAATCTTACTCTCCAGAGCACCAGGTCTAAGCAGTCCCCACGAATTTCCGTTTCGATTGTTTCAGCTGCCTGCAGCTGATGGGGAAGCTTGAGTGGGAAAACTTGATGTGTCTTCCGTTGATTAGATTACAGGCTAATTTAGCAGCCCAGACAGTCTGTGTCACCTTTCGCAGATAAGAATCAGTACATCTTCTTTGCAGTAAATCTGGTACAAGTCCTCTTTCTCAATTACTCTAAAGAAAATAAGACAGTTGTGAGTGACATATTCCTGGATTTATTTGGACCAAGTGCAGGGTTCCCCCTCAACCCTGCCCCCACCTTGGAAATCATTCTTCTATAGGACTTAGTGTCAGCTCCTTAGGAGTGCTTAGAAGATTAAATATGTCTAAGGATCTGGGATTCAATTGCACGTACAGAGCCTACATGTTAAGTATCATTAGAAAAAAAAAGCATTTCTAAAAATCCCAGCAGTAATTCCTTTGTGAAAAATTAAATTGAAAACTTGGTATAACTCTTTGAAGAATCTTTAAACCATTAGACAGAGTGAAATTGAAAGCTGAAGGCTTTTGCTATAGTTAACAAAATAGTATTTGTGTCTTAATTTTGCCAAGGCAGCTGCCTGTTCACCACTCTCCCAGGAAGGCATTTTCACACGGGTGATTGCAAATGGCAC
>WHYT01014781.1:16991-55998 GCA_009806455.1 Tetrax tetrax | reverse complement strand
GAAACCTTTGTTTTTTTTTTTTTTTTTTTTAATGCCAGCAAATACACAGTTAGGGAAGTGCTTTGTACTTAGGGGCTATACTGCATTTCATAGCCTGTATCTGCCCTTGGCACACCTCGGCTTAAAAGTGAAATTGAAAGGGAAAGGAGCAGGTAATCTTACTCTCCAGAGCACCAGGTCTAAGCAGTCCCCACGAATTTCCGTTTCGATTGTTTCAGCTGCCTGCAGCTGATGGGGAAGCTTGAGTGGGAAAACTTGATGTGTCTTCCGTTGATTAGATTACAGGCTAATTTAGCAGCCCAGACAGTCTGTGTCACCTTTCGCAGATAAGAATCAGTACATCTTCTTTGCAGTAAATCTGGTACAAGTCCTCTTTCTCAATTACTCTAAAGAAAATAAGACAGTTGTGAGTGACATATTCCTGGATTTATTTGGACCAAGTGCAGGGTTCCCCCTCAACCCTGCCCCCACCTTAGGGGGGGACTTAGTGTCAGCTCCTTAGGAGTGCTTAGAAGATTAAATATGTCTAAGGATCTGGGATTCAATTGCACGTACAGAGCCTACATGTTAAGTATCATTAGAAAAAAAAAGCATTTCTAAAAATCCCAGCAGTAATTCCTTTGTGAAAAATTAAATTGAAAACTTGGTATAACTCTTTGAAGAATCTTTAAACCATTAGACAGAGTGAAATTGAAAGCTGAAGGCTTTTGCTATAGTTAACAAAATAGTATTTGTGTCTTAATTTTGCCAAGGCAGCTGCCTGTTCACCACTCTCCCAGGAAGGCATTTTCACACGGGTGATTGCAAATGGCACTGGTGTGTCCCTGTCCTTTCCCTGCGTTTGGGTCTGAAACACTTGCATGTGCTTCCGTCCTGAGGTCCCCGAGCTGGCGAGGGGTCTCCATGACTCAAACCAAGGTCTGGATTTGGGACAGCCCACTCAAGGCTCCTCCTGTGAAAGTTCACAGAGTGTGCTTTGCAGGGTGATAACAAGTGCTGATCCCAGTGGGCTGATGGCTTCGAGTATAGATTAAGAAGGATTCGTGGGTTTTTGTGGTTTTTTTTTTTTTTACTTTCTTAATCTCATTTTCCTAACACATGCTGTGGAGTTTCTCTGGTAGTAATTTATCTGTAAGTTTGACTTTAAGTATAGCATCCATTTCTGTGCATTTGGAGTTCATAAGTGTTGGAGAGTTTTACCGTATCTACTTGTAATCTGTTCCAGTGGTCACTTACTTCCAGGCTTTAAGAACATATTATTTCCATTCCATTCCATTTTTTTCTAATTTAGATTTCTGATTATAGGATTATTTTGTACTTTATTCCGCAAGATTATGTTGCCATGGCTACTTGTTAGAATTGGTACAACTACTTCAGTAGAAGGGAAATTGAAGGAAACAGTAATTCAAGAGAGCAATAGCATATGTAAATGAACAAAATATAATGGGAACAAAGCTGTCCCAGTACTGCGCGGGAGACTCTGTCTGGCTTTCCAAGTCTGAAAAAATTCTTCAGGCATCTCAGAAAAATAGTGAAGAAGAGATAGTAGAGGGGGATAGCTAGAAGGGATAGCAGTGAGTTTCTAGAACATGCAAAAAGTCTTTTAACTATATATCATATAGGGTTTGCAAGTAGCCTATATAATACAGTTTTTCTGGCCTTGATGTGGAGGGTGGAGGTAGTGAGATTCATCTCTCTTCCCCCCTCCTGACTCGCCATTGGTCTCACTACAGCAGCTGTAGCTGGTGTGAAGAGAGCTAGGTCACCTCTCCAAACATTAAACGGCATCGTGTGGAGAAAAACACTGCTGTCAGCACAAGCTGTGCCTGTGCTTAGGGTCTTTGCCAGGATGTCTGTGCTTAGAGCAATCCTGGAGAGCATCACACTGTTCTGGCAGATTGGGAAAGAGCTAGGACTCTGAATAGTAGGAATAAATAGTTTGTTTTGGCAGCGGCAACAGGTAGAGATGGGAAGGAAAATAGGGGGAGTGGCAGCATTTGGTACATACCTTGAGGAGCATCACTGCAAGGAGGGAGTTAGAAGATGCTTGAGGTGACACGGGGATGATTTGGGCTAGAGAAGCTTGCGAGAAACTACAAGGTATGTAGAAAGTGTGGAGTACTACTTGTCGCTCACGCTGTGTGTTGGAAGGTGTGTTATGAGCATCCTTCATGTTCTATTTCAAATAAACAGTTCTCAGCTGCTATTTTGCAGGACCAAGAAAGCTGCTCTGCGAGTCTTGGTCTCTGTATTTTGAAAGATGGCTAATGGCCCTGCCCTGTGTGCCTTGCACTTCTGAAAGAGAGAGGATCATTGAAATTATGGCATCCAGCATCTTACAGCATCTCAGATTCCAGCAACACTGAGTAATGAGCTAGGACACAAAAGTTTTTTGAGTAACTCTGCTTGCGGAGAAGTTGAGAAAGGACAAAATTGGTTTATTCATTGTCCACTTAGCTATCAAAACAAACTTTTCTCCAGATCATAAGTTAACAAACCTGCTTACAAAAAGTTCAATGAGCTGTGAGTAGTCCTTGAGATTGCTTCACTGCTAGATATTGCCTTGCTGTTGGGTTAGGTTTGTTTCTTCATGTAAATTAAATTAAGGGACATAATTTCTGCATGACTTTGGCAGACTTGAATTTCTGACTGCTGCTACTGTACACTTCTGTTGCGGTCTGTTTTTAATTTTGTCTGTCCAGAACTTGAACTGCTGAACTGGTTACGGCTTTCACTGTGCATATACTAAGGGCATGACAGAGTGGGTCACTGCCAAAGCAGCACATCTGTATGGTATGGTAGCAGTTGGGTAAAATGGAGTTCTTAATTGTAAGGAAATGAGCCAGAACAGTAGATGTGGAGAAATTGTCTCTTATTAGAAATGATTAACATACAGCATACTCCTTCTAAAAATGTTGTGCAGCTTTCTGCTGAACTGTTAGAAGTCATGCTTGTTGGCACAGCTCTCAAAGTCATCAAACCTAAGGCTGTGGCTGCATTTGTTCCTCACTGCTCAGGGATGTTTCCCTCTAAAGATGACGTGTATTTCAGGAATGAATCTGCTTCAGGCAGCCACAGGTTAGTAACTTGTGTGTGTGTGCATCTGTGTGAATAGCTTCTGTTCACTTTAATGGCATGCTAAAAAATGGTAAGTTCCTGGTATCTGAGAAACAGGATCTTTTTTCCCAGCATCTGAAAGTTAGAGACATATCGTAACATAAAATAAAAAAAAAAACTTTTTACTTTTTTTTTTAGAAAAAGGATAGTATCAGAACATAAATTCTCTTTTGGCAAAGGAGGCACAACTTAGCTGATTTGCTCCAACAGATAGCATGACCTCATGGGATTATTTATCAGCCTCGTGCCCTTTCAGGGAAACAGGACCGTTAGTTAAGTTTTATGTTCCATTTGCCATGGGCCTATTCTGCTGGTGCTGTAGCTATTTTGGCTTTTAACATAATCAAGTAGTTAAGAGAGTATTGAAAGCTATACCACGGAAATAATGTATCTCCACTCTTGTCTGAGTTATTTCAGTAATAGCTGTTTCCAGGATGATTTACTGTGCTAACACGTGTGTTTTAACTGCCATTGGCTCAGCAGGAGGCAGCTGTGTGGAGGTAAAGATGCTGGAGAGGCTTATAGTTATCCAGCGTGTAGCTTATGAGGCTGCTTTAAGCTAATAGTTTTAACTCAGACAGTGAGAGTTTATCTGTTTATCCTGGAGTTTGGGCTTTAGTCACTGTAGAACAGCCTGGAAGGACAGAGCTGGTAGTGGGGCTGGCAGGACAGCGGTGGCAGATGTGATTTCCCCCGTAGCAGGCAGCTTCCCTTTGGTCTTACTCTTGCTGCGCAGGAGCCAGCGGGATCCTTCTCTTGCTGAAGTGAAGCCAAAGCAGGGATTTAATTATTGGATGTTCAGGACTATTTTCGAGGAATGAGGTGAGCAGGGTTTGCGTTCAGTACTCGCTGCTTGAATTCTTTGTGGGTTTTTCTTTTTTGTTTTGTTGTTGATTTTGGGGTGAGTTTGTGGGATTTTTTTGTTGTTTTTATTTTGTTGTTGTTTTTGTTGGGGATGCTGTGGACAGAAAAAAAACGCTTCCCAATTACTATGGTTTCCCAAAGAACACATTATCCTTGCTAATTCTCTGCCCCTTTTGGCTTATTTGTCCTGTCTCATGCATTGGCAGACTCTGCTGGTACACAGGCTCCTCCATCAGTGATGTGTGGCTGGGATGGGTCTCCAGAGAACTGGCAGGATTCCTGCAGGATTACCTGCCATATAAATACCCACCTAGGCACAGAGACACACACCATAAAATGTATTTATATACATACTTCTGTAATGAACAGCCCCATCAACAGGCATGCCTTGTGTGGGGCTTGACCTTCAAGTGTGCTCGAGGCCAACATGGTTGTACTAACTTTAAGCTGCTGGGGCTTTGCCAGGTCTGGAGAGGCTGAGCTGATGCCTGTGCTGCCCATTGGGTCTCTCCACTGTGAGGTCGGCGTGGTGGCCTGCCCTAACTGAACACTGCATGGAGAAGCTTTACGTGTTGCACCCCTGGAAAGCCTCTTCTGGAGCAAGGGATGTAGCTGGTTGGGAGCTCTGTTGAATAAAGTCAAGAAGATGTGCTTATTGCAAGAGAAGGGGAGCCAGTTTCAAGCTGCAGTGACTTGGAGGATGACAGCAGGCTCTTCGTGAAGACCTCCAGAGATTATTACTGTGCTTTGCCTAAATGAAACCCATCTAGATTTTAGATGCTCAGGTAAATGGTCAGTCAAATTGTTAACATAGTTCAAATTCTTCTAACAGCTGAGGAAGTCCTGAGCATGCTGGAGGGGAGAGACACAAGGAATAATTACACCTGCCAGCACACCTGAGGGTGCTACAGATGGCACAGCTAATCTGCTTGAAGCTGCTGTTGCTCTCGTGGCTTTTGCTGCCCTCTTCTTTGCAGGGGTAGCAGTTGGGTTGCAGGCTCATGCTGGGGTGTTCATAGACATGGCTCTTGTCTAGCTCTAGGGAGGAAACCTGTATTCCTGCCTAGGTAAAGGTAAAAAAAGCTCATAATAACTTCAGTCTTCTTCATGTTTGTGGAAGAAGTCTCTAGCCAAAAAGGCAATAAAGGAAAATTCAGGAAGAATGCAAGTGAAAGAAACTAGTTATAAGAAGTTCCCAGTCCATTCAGTGAACAGCTGTCTGTATAAATAAACCAGACCTATGTGATATACAAGGGCAGGTCATAAAGAAAACATTTCAGTAACAAACTAGAAGAATTTCCACTTAACACATTGAAATCAACCCTGAAAGGCTCCATTAAGAAAAGCCATAAATTGAAGTTCTAAGAGGTGGTGTGTAAAATATCCCTGAAACTAAAAATGATCCTGTGTCAGTTTTATGTTTTCCTTTCACTGTTTTATATCTGTTTTAATAAACATGTGGGATAGACTATCAAAAGAGCAGCACTTTTTCTGTGAAGCCTTGAGGAAATAAATAGTGGGTCTAGACATATTAAAAATTTCACCCAATAAAAATAAACTTAAATTGATTCTGGGCTTTGCCTGTGTAAGGACTACTATGCTGGGATCATGCTGTGTTGATCTCGTTTTATATATATATTGAACTTTTCTGCTAGGCATACCTTGAAATGTTAGTATTTAATGCTTGAGTTTTCATTCAAGTACTGCCAGAGCTTTCTGTCTATGTGCATAAATAGTATTAAGACCTTCGAAGGGTTTCAAGGTTTACTTTCTTAACAAAATATTGAGGAACAAATAGCTTTTGGTTTTTGAGGGAGGAAAGGAAGGGTTGACTTGAAAACATAGACATTTCTGTGGGAATCTTTGTGATGTTTTCATTTGAAATGGCATTCTATATTTAAAAAGAAAGCGATTTGCTTTCAAAAGCCTGATTTGAACTTGCATTTTAAAACTTTTCAAAGTAGAATTTTCTATGTGGAATAGCAGAGAATTACCCAACGTACCTTCTCCTCATGGAAAATCTTTGCAATCATGTCACGCTTATCAACAGGAACTTTTCACGGCCAGAAATGCAGTAGTTTTTTCCCATTTTGTTAAAATACATAGTTCATTTCTATAAGTGCAGGTATTTGTTCTGTTCTTTGGAAACTTTAGACATGCTGTTCCCCTTAATCACTTCTGTTGATACGCACATTGTACAAAGTGGATAAGGACGGATATTTGGTACGAGGCAAGACAGATGCACTTACAGTGGACAAGTCACAAGTGATATATGACATGAATTCCTGTAAGGCATTTGTGTTTGATGTTTTCAGTTAGTCACAGTTCTGGGGGTACTCTTCCTTGTTTCTGTGAAACTCACAGTGGAAGCCTTGAATACAGAGGGAAATGAGGAAGAAATTTCTCAAGTCTCTAAAACTTGGCTAAAATAGCTCTCCTAGGTGTAATTTTAATATCTACTCGATGCAGCTGTAACTTAAATTGGCCCACTACCTTTTTAGCTCTTGCTCTGTTACAGACTTTATGTAGGAACTGTATGTATATGAAGGAATCAAGAAGTGTTCATGAAACCATAAAGTGTGGGGGGAATGTGATGTGTTTTTTTTTTTCTTTATTTTCCCTTTGCTTTCTTTCTCTTCACTATTGTGTTGGCTGATGTTGGTTTGGAATGCCTTTAAATGTAGCTGTTTCCAGAGCTGACCTGGCTCTGGTGTGGGCACATCCGTAAATGTCTATCAGCAATATTTAGGTGGGCAGGAGGTACAACTGCGTACACACATATAGCGTGCACCATGAGCTTGCATGCATGTTCTGCATGCATTTGCTTGTATCCAAGACAGAATTTGTTTGGTGTCAGTGCTCTGTAGATTAAGTTAATTTTTCTATGAAAATTGAAATAAATAGAGTCTTGATAATACCTGCACTGAAGGAGTCTCTGGGTTGATTCATTTGCTGGAATGCTTCAGAGGAGGCTGCACCTGCAATTTTGTTTTTTTTTCTCAGGGTCTGTGTTCTCCACCTGGACCCCACCGTGCACATCCAGCTGTCTGCAGCTGAGATGCCAGCGTCAAGTGGGCGATGGCCAGGCTGGCAGGGATGAATTGCCATCTGTGAGGGAGTGCTGAGAAAGGAGAGTGAACGTGGAGCAGAGGGTGGGAGAGCAAAAGCTGCTTCCCATTCAAGCTGGCATGACTCTTCCCATTGATTTCAATGGGATTAGGATATTTCTGAAGCGGGCAATATTGACATAAATCATTGATGGGGAAAAAAAGATGCTGATGCAGTTTTGTCCTGTTTCTGGTGCCTACAGCATTAATTCTTCTTTAAAATAATACAGACGATCTTTGGTCCTTACTGGGTTAACTCACTTTGCTGGCTTCCTGGGTGGCTAAAAAGACCTGCTTGCAAGCTTTTCAGTTGGGGCTCTGTGTTAACGTGCTGCTTTACTGTGTTTAGCAAACCTGACTCCATGCTCCCCCTCCACAACTCTTTCAGCTTGTCCCTCCTCAACCCTTTCACCTTGTCCTTCCTCCCTTCCCGCTCCCCCAAAGCCCAATGAGCGAAAGCATCGTAAAACAAATGTGGCAGCAGTTCAGTCTCTGCCTTCAGTCATTTGGTGCAATAATAATTGATTAAGAATCATTATTTCTTAATCTACTGTTCAGTACTAATCACAAGGGTTGAATGATTCAGTGCAGCCAGATCCGTGCCTAAGCTGTGGGCCCTTGTCTCAAATTAGAAAAGCATCAAAATGTTACACCTGCAAAACTGCAAGGTTTCTCTTCAATTCCAAGGTGACAGATACTGTATCAACAGCTTTACACAGGATGTTTCAGGTTTTCTTTCTTGTTCAGAGCTAAACTCTGACCTCTGCAACTGCAGAGACACTAAAAACAATGTTTAACTGGAGTAGGAAGCAGTCATTGTTTTTGGAGACAACAAAAATGTAGTTTCAGGTGAAGGCTGGTTTGTAGAGTTATGTTTTTCTCCAAAAATCTGCACCCAGCAGAAATTTGACCTCTTACCTGTTGAAGGAGAGGTTTGTGCGTGCCCTCCCGCTCTCTCTGTAGCACTGTCAATGCATAGATGGTTCTCCAGGAGGAATTAGAGTTTGCTGCTACCTCAGTGCCATTGCAATGTATAATGCCAGACTGTGACAGTCATCACAGATATTCTGGGTGTGCAGAGTAAATCAAGCCCAATGCCTCTGTGCATCTTTCCCCTGACCCAACAACTCAGTGCTCTTCTCCTCCCTGATTTTTTTTTTTCTGGGTATCATTCGCCTCCTCTCTGGCTCCCAGCTACATCATTTGGGATGCAAAGAAAAAGTTTGATGTTTATCAGCCTGGTTATGCAGGAAAACCTGCAGTTGTAGCTGAACAAGTAATTGCATAATCAGAACGCTGGCTTGCTGACTTTATCCCAGCTGGTTGCTTCATGTGTCTAAAGGTGGGCACATCCCTGCTGAGGATGAATGCTGTGTCTGGGCAGGCTCCATCAGCTGCTGATGACCACCTGCCTACCAGCCAAACCTGATGGCTTTCTTTATCTCTAAAGAGATGCAAAGTTCCAACTGCAGTTTAACAGTGGTTGAGAAATGATAGAATTGGTATCATCACAAGATGGTATGTAAACTGCAAGCTTGCTCTATTTCGTGTCTGAGATCTTGGGAGAATTTGGGTTAGCTTAGGAACCCTGAGGTCTCCAGGCCTGGAGCGCAACCCAATTACCTTGTGTTTTTTTCTCCTTTTAAATTTAGGCATCATTAGAAAATACAGTGAGTTGAAACTAAGCCCTAATTTTAAATCTGTAGTCACAGCTTTAGAAGAGTTGTTGCACAGGAAACATTGCATGAAGGGTACCCAGGTAAAGTCTAATAACTGATTCAGAAACGTCAAGTGAGACACAGCTCTGCAATGATAACTCCATGCTTTTTGAACATTAGTTCCTTGATAAACGCTAGGAAAAGAATAATGTGAGCCTAATTCACCAGGCACTGCAGCTGCAGTGCCCCTGGCATCGTCTCCTCTGGGGCTCAGTTCTGGCTGAAGGACCCTGTGGTGCAGCCTGAGCCCTCTGAACAGTCCCGCTGAAGATCCGTATGACCCATACAGGGAGGCTGGAGAGGAGAGGACCTGTCATTCTCAGCTTACTCCAGGGGGAGGTTTGCTTCTGTCCCAGAACCAACTCCTACCACATCGCTGTTTGGGAGGTGGTGGAGGGGACAGTGGCAGCCCCCCTTGGGCCTTCCTTCCTCACGGCTGCCTGGCTGCTCCTCTGCCCAGGTAGGCCCTGAAAGTGCTCACAGAGCAAAATTACGTCATGCCGACTCTTTAACCTTTAAATAAATATTGTGTAATAACAATATATGAAAATATGTTAAAATATTCTGCTTTGCCGGCTGAAGCGGGGTGGGCAGGCAGCAAGGACAGGCAGAATGCCCTACCCAGCTCTCTGCAGCATACATATAGGCTGAAGTTTAGTGTGTGTAGGCTCCTCTCTCTGTGCCCTGATCCTGTAACTATAGATCTAGATGACCTTTGCATGAGTAGCATGTCTTAATTGATTTCACTGAAGCTAAGTTTCGGTAGGCCATTATGCAAGACGAAGACCCATGATTTTGCTTTTCCTCTCCTGTGGGCGTACGAGTGCTGATTGCACTCTGTAGAGCTGCTTGCTGTTGAGCCTGTCACCGTTCAAGGTGAGGAGAAGTGTTGCTGTTTTTATTATCATTCCTCCCTCCCGACCTACGCCACACCAAAACAAACAAGCAAATGGTAGCGATTGCCAAGGAGAGAACTATTTTGCAGATCATAGCTTTTTTCCACTGAAAAAAAATGTAGCCATCTTTAACTTCTTTTTAAAGAGCAGCAAGGTTGACTATATAAATTAATCTCAAATTCCCACAGTTGAGATTTTCATGAGCCCTTCAGATGAGTATTCTCAAAGTGCAACATTTTGAAATAATAGCATTTGCTAGGAGCAGTCTTTGGGGAATTAGGACAGCGCTTGCAGTTTTACCCTTCCCCCTTCGATGCCAGCCTGTGTCAGCCCAGCAACGGGAGCCAGGCAGGAGGACTGCAGCCAGCTCTCAACAGATCGGCCTTTGTGTCCCCAGCACAAATGTCCCTCTTCTTTCAGAGGGAATGGGCAAAACGGGTTCTGACCCAGCGTGACCGGCTGTTTGCGGCTTGTCCATCAGCACAAGAGAGACAAGTACCTCCTCTGTGTCCCCGTTAAAATGCTGCTGCAGAGCGAACCGTCGAGCAGGCAGTTAAACAGTTACAATCTTTACAAGTCAAAGTTTAATGTTGGCCATAAGGTATTTCAGCTGTGTCACAAGACTGCCCAAGTTGCTTCCTCTGCAGAGGTTTTCTCCTCCAGTTAGAGACTCAGAGCTGCTTCGCTGCCCTGGAGCATGGAGCGATGCAGAAGTGCAGCGGTGCCCAGCAAAGCCTCTCCTGGTTGTTCCTTTTTTTTTGGCAAATTCAGTCTTCAAGTGTTTAGCAGGAGTACCTCTTGTGGGAACAAGTGACTTAGTAGTCAGTGTCTTACTAGGATGAGATGAAATGGCTTCAAGTTGCATCAGGGGAGGTTTAGATTGGATACTAGGAAAAATTTCTTCACCAAAAGGGTTGTCAAGCACTGGAACAGGCTGCCCAGGGAAGTGGTGGAGTCACCATCCCTGGAGGTATTTAAAAGACATGTAGATGCGGCACTTAGGGACATGGTTTAACGGTGGACTTGGCAGTGTTAGGTTTATGGCTGGACTCGATGATCTTAAAGGTCTTTTCCAACCTAAATGATTTCTATGATTGTATAATAAGAAATGGTAATAACTTCTGCCATTATTTGTTAGTTCAGAAGGTGTGCCCTTGTGAAATTTAGGAGGAGACCAGGAGTTGATGTAAAGAGTCTAATTCTATCCTTTTCGTTTGGATGATGCCTTACACTGATATTATTCTATCAAGTGCTTGGTATTTTTACTAGTCCTAAGTAAACTCTATTCACCTTAAGTTACTTCCTAGGGCCCAAGAGCTATTCGTAGTTTTTAGCTGGGATTGCCTATTCTCCCCACTTAGCACGGCACACTGTAAGCTGTGGAGGTTAATTGGGCTGAAACTACCCATAGCAAAGCGTGGAGTGTTTCCGTCATGAGGGCCAATGCTTCTCACACCCTACCGACTGTGTAGGGAGCGTAGTCTGATTTCGGTGTTTGCTAGTTGTGCTCCAGATCCTTCTACCTCAGTTAATGTTATGGAGCCAGGCTTGGGATGTGAGCAGCTGTAAAGTTGGAGCTTACAGGAGATGCATACATCACCTTCAAATGTTCTCTGTCTTTAATTTGCAGCAGTGGTGGTGGGCTGTGAGAGGTGGGCCCAGCAGCTGGCTGCCAGGAAAGGCCATATTGTAAATGTCTAGTAATACTGATTAGAAATGGAGTGCTGAAGAAACTTTGTGCTGGAGGCAAAGTCCCTTCTTTGTTCCTCAAGCTTACTTGTCAGAGACTGATCCTTCTCTGCTTCTTTGTGGTTGTGGGCTGGGCTGGGCTTCAGCAAATAAAGCCAAGCGAAACATGTCTTCTCAGGCCTAGTTAGCTGGCATGTTCGCTTCTGGGTCGTTATTTCTGATGTTCATGCTGTAGAGGTAACAAAAGAGGGGAGATGCACTCATGGTACCTTAGTGTGAGGGGTGCTGGCTGTGGTCTTCCCTCCGGGGCAGAGGAGTGCGGAGCCAGCACAGCGTGAGACTGGATTGTGGCTGAGATGCGATCATCACTCACCAATCTTTATTATATCCTGTGGGGCAGGAGGGAAAATGCCCCGCTGATACCATCCCCATACCACAGCTGCCAGAGGAATCTGTCTCCTCAGTAGTTTCAGACCTCGCTGGGCTCCCTGGCACCATCCTGCTGCCAGACCTCAGCCCAGGCTTCTAGGTAGGCTTTAATTTGCCATTAACAACTATCAGAGTAGTGGCTTAAATTTTTTTTTAAAGAGCTATGAAGGGAATGTCATTGTTTTAGCACTTAAAGAGTGCAGAAAAGAGCCCTTTATCTCCTATTTTTTTTTGTGTTCTTGAGTAATTGTGAGATATGCTAACAGGGAATGGGTTTTAACAAGGACGGAGAGCTAGAGGCCGATGAAATTAAATCTTAATCTAGGCTCTCCTCAAGCTGTAAAAAGGCATTTGACTTGGTTTTGAGGGGTAATATATGGGATACAGTCTTTGCTCATGAAAGAATATTATCTAATTGATTTGGGCTTTTGGTTGAAAGGATAAATAATTTTCCTTTCTTTTTTATATTTTTTTATTTATAAAATGGACTTGCTTGTCTCTTGAAGTGCTTCCTTTTGCTGGCTTCGTACTGTGCTTTTTTACTGATTGTGTAGTGACCTTTACCACCCCCAAAATCTTAATTTCTAGTTCTGAGCATTAAAAGGTAATAGGCAGAGAAAGGTGCTTGTGATTTTTCTTTTGTTTTCACCTGTCTTGGGGATGTTCAGGCCTTTAGAGAGGATTCCTCTTCCGTTAGGCACTTAGGCTAGACTGAGCATCCCTGCTCTCAGGATGGGCAGCAGAGAGAGAAAATGGGCTGGACGGTCCTTTGGAGATGCCCCTCTCTCTCCTCACTTACTACAGGGATACTAGCTTGGCATCCAGTTGCACCTCTTAGGTGATTAAAGTTATGTGACATAGATCCTTTCCTTATAATGCTTTTCCATCTTTTGCTTTGCAACTCAAGGACAGTTCTTTATTTCTGAGTTCTCCATCAGTTACGTGGTTCTTCAAAATTGTGTTTTTGAGGGAAATATAGAATTTGTGCAGAGCAGGATACAATCCCAACAGCAGAAAGTGCTACATAGCTTTGTTGCAAGTAATAGTAAAAAAAAAGGCATATATACTGTTTGAGGATATTGGCATGTAATTGCGTTGTATGTTTGCCTTGGCAAGGAATGTGCAGAAGAAAAGCCCATCCCTGTGCTGTAGCACACCTCTTTGTGGTTGTACTGATTTAGCTATGCAATGCCACGCCAGAAGCATATTATTTTCAAATGACATGGGTTAAAAGTGTGCTTCAGAAAAGATGTCATCTCTAATGCTTGGTTTTTTGGTGGTGGGTTTACAGAGCAGGCTCAAAAGCGGTTGTGTTGGCAGAAGGGAGTGGTGGACTCCAGCGTGAGGCAGGAGAAGCGCTGAGGCTGGAGGAGGAACCCAGTGAGGTGGTTTTGTCGCTGAAGCCAGCATGTTGTGAAACTGCAGCCAGAGCTGAGTGGGGCTTTCCTGCCCTCCTCCTGGCCTCGGTGGCTCATTCTTGCTCCTCCACCCCAGCTCTGACAGCTGCTCTCCTGTGGCCATGCTGTACGTTGGGGTGCTCCAGGTCCCCAAGTCAGCTGCCTGGCTGGCAGCAAGGAAGCTGGAGTCATCAGAGGTCCCTTTTGGGGGACACTTTATCTTTGAGAGCCATGAAAAACCGTTGTGAAACTGCACCCATCGTGCTGAGGCTTGTCTTTTTTGTTGTCAACATGCAGTGGATGAAATCTGGCCCCGGTGAAACCAACTTTAAACACTCAGTGATGGAGCAGGGCCAGGATCCCTTTTCGTGTTGCAAAGTGTGCCGCAGTTGAAAAAAAAAAAAACAATCCCTTTTTGAGTTTTTTTTGAAAGTGCTAGACTTCTGTGTGAGAGTCTTGAATTTTCAGCCTTAATTATGTCACCTGCAACATTAAAGTGTGCTTCTTAACCTGCTTTGTATTCTGCATATCTCAGCTTTTACATAACCTGGTGTTGCTGCATAAAGGATTGATAGAAATCTTTCATACAGACTGTCTGCTGGATTGTGTGTGGGAGTGGGAAATTCTGCACAAGTCAGAAGTACCTGTCCTGAACAAAGGCTGCTTCTGTGTGAGAGTCTTGAATTTTCAGCCTTAATTATGTCACCTGCAACATTAAAGTGTGCTTCTTAACCTGCTTTGTATTCTGCATATCTCAGCTTTTACATAACCTGGTGTTGCTGCATAAAGGATTGATAGAAATCTTTCATACAGACTGTCTGCTGGATTGTGTGTGGGAGTGGGAAATTCTGCACAAGTCAGAAGTACCTGTCCTGAACAAAGGCTGGGCTGATTTGATAGCAGGAGGGATGCTCTTGCAGTTGAAGTGAGGAGCAAGAGCCAGAAAATTAGCCACCCTCCACTGCCTCTGATGGGCAAGAAAAGGAACGGCACAGGCTGGTGGTGCCCAGGAACAAAGCGCAGACTCGGCTGGGACTCTGGAGCTGTGCACGTTTACACGCTGATTTGGATTAAGGCAGGAAGAGAATCTGAAGTGCAGCAGCTTTATGTGTATACACCTTGCTTAGGGAATAAATGCACCTTACTGATAAGTGGCTTTATGTACAGATTATCCCTTCATTCATGCTCTTGCTAGCCATGCATATACGTGTCTTAAAAGCTTCAAGTTTGCTATATTCCTGGGCATGCTAAATATGGTCCATACTATCCAGCTGATCACACATTACGTGTGGGACTCCTGTGATTTTTTTAGTGCTTGCATGGGTCTCAAATCTAGACGACTTGTTCTGTCCTAAACCCAGCTGTGCTGTATTTACTCTGCTGTGAGGCCATTACATTGACTTTCCTACCCATTTCACAGACCTCTAGCTGTTTGAGTTGCTTTCTGAGTTTGGCAGCCTTTCCAAATGCTCTAGTTTATTTATGTAAAATTTTTAAAAATACACTGTTCCCTTCTGTATTCAATCCCTATCCTATTAGTAACAAATTCCATTTTTTTAACCTATTGCTTATCACTTCTGTTGTTTATGCCTTCTTCTTTGCAAGTCTTAGTGACTTAAACTTTGGTTTTCAAAGAACTCAGAGGTTCTTTGTACCTCTACCAGTATTTTGCTCTGTTGGCTGTTCTTGCAACATATTAATTAATCTTGCAGTGCTTCTCAGACTACCATGCGTTTCAATGCCTGAAGACTTCCCTTCTTGGAAAAAAATATTTTATTTAAAACAAAAAATTCAGAACTTTAAGAAGCTTACCTTCATTAGCTAAATTAGAAAATTGTGGAGTGTTACAAAGATATTAGTAAAAAAAAAAAAAAAAACAGAAAAAAAAATTGGGATTAGCAGGCTCTGATAGTGCTGAAAGGATCTTGGGAACTTGACTCACTTCTCAGATTGTGCAAAAGGGTGGTGAACCTGAGGCTTGGCTGCAAGACTGACTGCCTCATGCCCACTGGATGGCTTTATATTTTCTTATTCAGGACTTAAAACTTATTTCTTAGTGTGAGGCTGCTTTCCAGGTCCTAGCTCTGGCTCTTCCAGGAGATTCAGTGCTGGAGCATGGAAATGCAATTTTGCATGACCTGGAGATTTCAGTGTATTGATCTGGGGTGAGTTAATGCGCGTTGGAAAACTTGGGGTGTGGTTGCTTTATGCTTAAAACTTTTCTAAATAGATGCTGCTGTGGCACTGACCTGCTTCCACCCCCTGCTGTGTGTTCCTGACTCTTCTTTGCATGGGTCAGGCATTTATCTGAGTTTCTAGGGGTCAGCTTCAGGGAATTAATAGCAATAGAGTGGGGCTGTTGCAGTGGCCATGCAGCCCTGAGCTGTCCCTTAGACGAATACTGGTGCTTTTGCAGTCAGGCAGGGAGTTGGTTCACCCAGCTGAACATGAGGAGTGTGTTTTCATGCTGTTTCATCAACAAAGTGAAAAAGATTCCCTACCTGAGCATCTCTTCGGATTCCTTTGCTGGTTCCAGCCCTGCTTGCTTTGTGGTTGGAGTTACTGAGTGGCACCAGACGGCGTCACCTAGACCTGGGCCGGTTCATGTGGTCCTTTTTATAGCTTCTCCCCCAGTATAGTGCCCTCATGGCAGAGGGGATGGCAAACAGTGATTCATGGATAGGACTGAGAGGTTGGCCCAGCACTTCTTAAACCTGATAGAGAAAGCATGATTGCACGCTAACCAGTTTCAGCCTGCAGCTGGAAAGCACGGTTTGTGAGCAGCCGCGGAACCCCTTGCTTTCAGCGGCAGCAGCCTTCTTCACGTACTAATACATTGTTCTGATTTGGTGTTTTTTTTTTTTCTTTCCCCTTAACTGATATGTTTTAGCATAATATTGGTTTATCTGTAACTTTCAAATTCTGGGGAAGTACAAGAAATAAGAACCATTATGTCTGAAACAGTGACTAACTCCTTTTTCGGGGGGTTATTTGAATTAATAAACATGACTAAAAAGCACTAGAATGGGGAGGCAGTGGAAACCCCTCGCTGCCAATAGCCCACATGGCATCTCTCCAAACTCATGGTGTGGGCAGATGAACTGTGACACGTCATGTGTTCCTTGTGATATTTTGTCATGGTTTTTGAGAAATATGCACAAAAGCTTCCTCTTTGGGAGAGGACTGAACTGCATCAGCCCTTTTCAGAGATGGCCTCGGCAAGGAACTAGCCATTTTCTGATGTTTTCTGTGAAGACTCAGTCAATGGTGAAGGCAGCGGGCCTGGAGATCAGCATGACTACATGAGTTCCTGGGCTTCAGGTTACCTTTTAAGTATCCCTAAACAGTGTTAGGCTGAGTGCTCACAAGGAAGTACACAGTGGAGGCAGTCAGAAAACCTTCAGGGAGCTTTGGGTGTAGAGCAGATGAGTGGTGGCACTGTGTGAATTTACCTTAACACTTGATACAGTAAAATCACCTTGGTTTCTCCTCCTCTTTCTCTTTGCCTTCTCCTCCTTTCCCCGGTCCCCAGTGGCTGGTGGGAACTGCCCTTTTGTTCAGAGATGCTGTGGGGTGGTTCTGGAGGTGCTGGGATGGAGAGCATGGCACAGGGCGAAGGTAGAGGACCAGACTGTATAGTTGTGCTTGATGCTGCCATAAGGATGATTTTTTTCCCTTTTCTTTTCTTTTGTATGAGAGCATCAAATCTTTCACACTGCATCTCTACATGTATTCCAGCAGTTGTTCTTGCTCTTCCAAGCTCTTTTACCTGTCTGCAGGATAATTTCTCTAGACCTCACACCAGAATTTGTCTGTTATCCCTCTTTCTCCCTTAAACTTTGCTTTTTTTCTTTCTTTTTCCCCCCTTATTAAGCTAGCTCTGGTCTTGGTACCTAGGGAGCACTTTCCAATAGAAGTCTTTATTTCTTCGCTTTCCTGAAGTTGTACCCACCCTGAAAAGTGGCTTGGGCTGACCGAGATCTATGCCCTTTGCTGGAGCAGGAGCGGCTCTTTGGCCAAGCCACTCTTGGCTTGTGAACTTTGTGCATTAGTTACAGAAACTCCTCACCCAGTTTTAGCAGTGGGGCAAACCCAGGTCTCAGCTACACCTTTCTCAGCTCCTTGGAGAGAATGAAGCTATTAAAAGTTCAGCACTTTGGAGTTTTGCACAGGAGGTGAGAGGATTTGGTGTGTTTCTTGCCACAATGAAGGCAGCAGGAGGTGCAAAATGTGAGTTTGAGAATCAAAACATTTTCTTTAAATTTATCTTGAAATTAAGCAAGCTGAATCTGGAAAGGAATTAAGGCATGAGTCTGTCCAAAGTTATTTCAGCAGAAGTGTGAGCCCTTTTTACACCAGCGATGTTCCCGGAGGAACACCAGGGACCTCAGGAAGTATGATTTCATGTGCCATAGCAATTTGAAACTTTGAATTCTGGGGTGAGCAAGCCCAAAAATGTGTCCAGTATTGAAACCTTTGTAAATATTGATGTAAATATTGATGTTTACTCCTGGTGATAAATATAGAAATCTAAGTGCAGGTGGAGAGGTGGTAAATGTACTCTTTATACAGAGAAGCGTCTCTGAGAAAGTAAAAAGCTCTAAAACCAGTAGAAAGTAGAGATGAGGAGTCATCTGCCATCTAATCCAGGGGACCTGCCAGAGCACAGCCGTGAAGCTAGCAGCACTCACTTCAGTTCAGGATTTCTAATGATTGATGCTTTAAAATACCATTCTTAATTTCCGTGACAGAAGAATACCAAGTTTCACTAATGTTTCCAATTCACACATAAAAATAGATAAATGGAAATTTTTACCATCTACTAAAGCTTCAAAGGAAGTAGTTATGTTTAGTTAATTAGTTTTACTGTTTAAATACCTACAATCCATCCTGTCCTGGCTTATAGATTTAGTAAAGAATCCATTACGGATAAGAATAGCCTGGGGGAGCGTATCTGCCCCATAAACCCTTTTAGCTGATCAGTGTTATGAATGTATGGGAAATGTCAGCTTTGTTCAAATACAGGAAAAAAAAGAATGCTTTTCTAATGTGTATTCTCTTAATCTAGCGCTTGATCAGAGATTTTGGCTTCACAAACCAAAGCAGTAGAGAGACTGAACAGGAAACAGCGTAGAAACAAAAAAAAAAGGAGCCGGAGGACGTTCTTTGCAAAATGTATGAGGCTGATGCCTAGAGAGTTTGGTGGCAAGGGCATGCGGTCAGGCTAGCACACCGTTTTCTTCCTTTGGTCTGTCTGCATCTATGAAGAGAGCCTTCATCCGTATGCAAGAGGAGCCCAGCAGTTCTCTATTTGCCTTTTCTCTCTGCTTTCACGTCTTCTGGGTCACCAGCGTTTGTATTTTTTTCTGATTCCCTCTCCTACGCATCGCCTGGTGCAACATCCTCATCACAGCAAACCCTCATCACCTCTTTGACACTCAGACATGGTGGTGAATCAAGCAGCCTCTGGAGTTTAAGAAAGTTGCTTACACAAATGCACTGGAGCTGGCTTTTTTGTTTAAAAAAAAAAAATGCTCAGATGTTTATCTGCTTAAGACACCTACTATTTTGGTTCCACACTTTGTTATGAATTTTCTTGCTATTTCTGTTCTAAATTTGCTTCAAACTAAATACATAGTCATCTCTGTCTTTCACAAACCTACAAAACAATTTAAGGGATATACAGCCATGTCTGAGAATTGTGTCAGAAAACTGTCCTTATATTCAGAGCAATGGTGTTTTGTACTCTTTTTTCCTCCCTCGTACCTCAGTTGCTTTAAAAAAAAATGGGGAGAATGTCTTCATCAAAACAATATATTACAAAGGCAGTATTAACTGAATGCCAAAGTTGTGCATACAGGTGTTTGTGCATTTCTGTGCACAGTTTCACATCTTTGAAGCTGGGCAACAGAAATTTGTCTCTTTTAAAATCAGCAGTCGCTTTCAAAAATGTTGGTTTTAATAGCAATAAAGCACATTGGGGTTCTCTGTTGAAAAATGGAAGCAAGAAATCAAGTCTGCAGAAATTGTTCTGGCAAAGCCTTCTGTTCACTGGATTTTTAATAATGAAGTGATTCTTAAATTGTGAGGGAACAAATATGGCTCATTTCAATGGGATCTTTAAATATGGTTAGTGTTAATGTGCTTTATTTGCTGTAGGAATGGTTTTTTCTTGCATCTTTCTTTAGCAGGAGATCAATTAGATTCATTTGAATGCACTAAGACAGTAGGAGATGAAAAATAAAAGAGAGTATGTGTGTTTTCTTGGGTCTCAGTCAGGCATTGGAACCTAATCCAAAGCCTTATTAATTTGATAAGTCAATCTTTTCATTGACTTCAGGTTTCTTTGGAAGAGTCTTCAGAAGAAAAAATAATCTGGACAATTTTATTATTGTTACAAAAGTAAATAATGTATGGAATTGGATGTATGCGTATACATTTTTAAGCATTTGAGTTTTTGTTTGGATGGTTAGGAGACAAATAAATAAGATTTTAATTGCGTGAAAACATGTCCACTCTTCAGGTGGGTATCTTTGCTGGTGAATAGGATTTTTTACATTTTTTTTTCTTGTGGCCTCTGAATGGAGTGTTGGGAACATAACATCCCAGTTCCTTGGCAGGTGGAGTGCTCTGAACTTCTAATGGAAAGACCTCATGAGACTCTTCCTTATTTGTGCAACTCTTAAATTGAAGGAAGTTTTGAACAGTTGAGCTTTTGCAAACTTCCTATATTTACTCAAGAAAAGCTTTTTTTTTGCGAAGTAGCCCATCTTTTCTTTGGGGCTACTAAGGATATTGATATTTCAATCATCCTTATGGTGGCTAGGAGAATACTAATTGCAGGAACAGTTTGATTGATTTTGTCAGTACTTTTTCATTACATGAATTAACAAAGGCTTATTTAAGGCGGTCAGTGGACTAAGTGAAAAATATCCTGCTTTTCAATAGTTTTTAATGCTGCTGGGAGATGCAAAGTGTTTTGTTGACCTAGCCCAGCCCAAGCAGACAGACCAGAGATGTATTTTGTCTTGATCTCGTTATTCCGAAGGTATGAGATTACCTCTGAGAGGAAGAGAGCTAGAGAGAAAATTAGTCTTGGGGCTCACTCAGCCAGCCTATCTCCAGCTGAGTCATTTATATTTGTCAGTACAGTGTTGCCTTGGGGATTTTTTTGCACTTGTTAAAAATAAAGACAAATCTCAGGGGGGCACGGGAGCCTGGACAGCACCACATCGGGGTGTGGGAACAGCGTGGGCATTTGGCCTCCTTGTGACATCCTGTTTCCCCAAGTTATCACAGCAAGTCTGCAGCTCTTTTTCCAGCCTTCGCTTCCTGAGTCCCTCCTGTCACCATGCCCTCCTGCGTTTAACTCTTTTTCTTCCTACCTTGGCTAGGAAGGAGGCAGACTTGAGTGCCAGGCTGCTTTTGCTGCTGTTCATGTGGAGCTGGAGGACAGAGGTTGGGGACCTCACCCGGTGTGAATCCAGAAAATGGTGGCTGGGTCAGGCCACTACCAAAGTGTAGGTCTTTGGGGGAAAGGAGATCTCCTCCTGCAGCTGTGTTGGCTGCTGGCATCACATCTTCCTGGGAGGACAGCAGTTGGCGAGCATCTCTGGAGAATATCAGTGAGTGAGGGCTTCACCCCGGGCCTGGTGAAGCCTCACCACCCTGGAATGGGGTGGTGAGGACACCTTGAGACACTGGACGTTCTCTGGAAAACTTGTATTGGTGGTGTGTAGGAAGCTTACAGGGCTGCTGCTAATGAATAAGCCGCTTTCCGAAACCGCAGTGGAGGTGTCCTTGTCCTGCAGCTCCTCCTGGGCTGGGGTCACCCATGGTTTGTTTCCATGTGTGGACATAAACATTTGTAGAGATATGGGTGTGTCTGCCATCCCAGGAACCTCTCTCACACTGCCAGTCAGCTGGTATTTAGGGGGAAAAGTATAAAAATCTGCCTGAGGGTGAGGTGCTCTTTCCCTCTGTATCCCCTTCTGCCTCCAGGCAGTTGTCAGCTTGGGACTTCTGGAGCCAGGCCCTGCACCCCAGCCACTGCATGTCATAGCCGCCACCAACCTAACCCCCACGGATTTGTTTGAAGTCTTTTTTTTTTAAGCCCAGGAATACCCAAAGCTACTCCTGCAATATCTTGCAGCAAGCATATGTATTACATGGAAAAAACCACTTCTCTTCTAAGCTGGCTAGCTGATAATTTCACAGCATGCTCATTAGTTCTCTGGTAGGAAAAATGATGAATAGTCATTGTTTTCTCTGTCATTTCTACCATCAAACACATTTTTTCAACATATCCTGGTATATTCAGTCTCCTGATATGTCTGGAAGCTGGCACATGCTTCCGGGCATCCTTTTTATCCTTCTCGGTACCTTTTCTTGTTTTTCCAAATCCTTCTTGAGATGGGGTGACCAAGAGTGAATGCAGCATTGGAGATGTGAACATGCTATCAATGTATTTCTCTGTCTTGCAGTCCCTGGCTCTGATGTTCTCTGAGCCTTTTCCACTATCACATTTCAGATTTCTTCACTGAGTTGTAATAGCTCATGTTAATCTCATCAGTAATTCCTTACAGGACTATCTTGATGACCGTCCATATTGGTTTAAAATAACCTTGAAAGACTGGCATAGAACTGGGAGGCAGATAGCATCTCCATGAAGAGCTGAAACACCAGAGACTCCAGGAGAGGGAAAGCAGGGGGATTAGGAGTAGATGAGTGAATTTGACTGTCCTGTGAAGAGCTGCTGCCAGCCCTGTTTGATAGACATGCTTGAAAGAATTAGTTTTTTCACTTCAACCCTGCAAAAACTTCAGTCGCTGTGACTTAAGGCACGTGAGGAGGTTTTGGTAGTTCTCTGTGACACACTGATGTACTTCTATCAGTGATTCCCCAGCTCAGCCCTCCTGTCTCTGAACAGATCCTTAAACCCTGACACAGACCCATTCCCTGATGATGTGGTGGCAGATTTGTCCTTCTGCTGTGTTTGAGCATCTAAATTACACGGAGAAGAAACTGCTCTTGAATTCATTGGCTTACATGGCAGAATTTCACTCTCTGTGTCTGAATTTCACGGGGGACAAGGATGGAGTTAGAAGGATCTGAGATGAGGTGAAGTCTTTCAGCAGACAAATGGAAACCCTCTGAGATGGAGGCCAGGTCGTGAGGGCTGCTGCCTGCTTTACGCTTCCAGCTGGTTTCCAAGTACAACCCAACGTTCAATGACATTAAGGCTGCTTGCTTCAAGCCTCCTAGGACTTAACTTTTTAAATTAATCTCTTAATCTAACTGGAGGAGGGAGGAGGAGATACAGAGACGGGAGTTGAAGGGGAGGAGCAGGACGGCCTCTGTGGAGGCCAGGTGTGCATGGAGGCAGGTTGTTCTTTGTGTAATTGAAACAGGATTTTTTTCTTATTTTAACTTAACTTCTTTTTGAAAATGTAGAATTAAAATAGGATTCTCAAAAATCGGCAGCGTATGCTTTCTGCAGAAGCCTTAAGGAAACTCAAACTGCTAACGTGGTGGTGGTTGCTGGCTTCGAAACCATACATTAATCAAATGCTGAGAGCACGTCACGTTTCAGTGGCTGCACTATATAAGCCCAGCTTTTCCGTTTGTCACTGGATCCTCATTGCCATCCAGTTTAGTTAACGAGTAAGCCCTACGAAGAGACCCAGCTTTTCTGCTGCCCAACTTCTGACCCTGTTTGGCGCAGTGGCCTGTCCTGGTTGGGTTATGGTATGTGTCTAAAAAAACAGGGAAGGTTGGAGTGCCGGCATCCAAGTATAGGGAGGAGGAGTGTCCCTTCTTCAAAGCGCCCATAGTCTAAATAAACAAGACCAGAGAGGGAGAGGGGGAAGAAGCGCAGTGTACGCACAAGTAAAGCAGTATGTACTAACACCATGTTAGCTCCACAACTTTTCTTTAATTTTTTTAATCCTCATTTTATGGCTTTGCCCTTGAAGTAACAGGCTGCAGGAGCCCACGTAGCAGCCAGTGCTCCAGCTGCAGCTTTTGTGGGAGCAGGTAAGGCCACAGGTGGTGCCGTGCCTGCAAACCAGGAGGCAGAGTCACCCTTCCCCTTCTCTTCTGGCTGATGCACGCAGCACATCTCTGCTTGTAGCGCCTAGGACTTTGCAGAAGAACCAGCTGCTTCATTTTCTGTTCAAGGCAATGTGGGCCCATTACTGGGCAGATCGAATGCGTAGTGGAATTATCTCTGGGTTGGTTTTTCCTCCTCGTTTCTCCCTTTTTAGTGATTACAAAGTAATAGTTTGAAAATTGCGTCTCCTGAAAACAGCCGTTTTTCTTGTAAAAATGCTAATGAGAGAAACTTGGAAATAAGCACTCAAACCCCTGCTCCTATGACTTTCTGCAATTGCAGCAGGTAAATGTACTCTTCAGATGCAGTCTTGGGCACTGAATAAGGTAAAACTCACAGCTCTATTCCACTTAGATTTCTTTCTGTATAAATCCATGTAATCTCACTTTTACTCACACCTAGCAATTAGTTTTTTCTTCACAGGAATCCTACTGTGCTGGCAAGCATGGCTGTTTTGGGAGAGTCTGTCAAAACAAGAAATTTGGGTGTTATGAGGACGGTGCATTGCCTCAGCCTCATTGCCAGAAGACTGGTGAGGGTGAATGCAAAGCCTGGTTGAGTAGATGATTTGGGCTAAAGGGTGCTTGAGTGTCTCTGCTTGCAAACAGTGCTAATTTAGCAGCCTTAGAAGATGACAACTTTTACTGCAATAAAAGGTATGTTGTTACAGTACAGGCTTTAGAGTTTCCCTTTAATGTACCTCATGTCCCCTAACCCCAAACGTATTCCCTGGTCAGTTCTCGGCATGCTAGCAACCTTGAGAGCATTTGGTGGTTTGATCATGAAATTAAGAAAACACAAATAAAGCCTTCCACTGGTGTTTGAAATTCAGTATGTGTCAGTAGTGACTGAATCCTGTTATCTGATTGTTGTTCAGTGACCTTCGCAAATTAATAGCTCGTTTGGTTTCTTTGTAGTTCTTGGTGGATAAATACCTATGTTGCAGGAGCTGCTCATTTATGCTACTTTTCTGATTTCTCTCAGGGTGCTGGGGCGTGTGTTCTGGTTTTCTTTCTCCTCCCTGAGGGATTTTACCTGTTTTGTACTTCTTGAGCAAAATGATCATTGAATCCAGTTTTGGGAACGGCTTCTGTATGTGCGCTGAGCCACAGCAAGGCCTTGCTGAAGTGCTGGTTACATTCGTAGGGAGGAGCAGGTGTTTGTTACAGATGTGACAGCTAATACAGAAATACCATTCTGCTGAGCACAGGAGAGGTGTGGGACAGTACCAAAACCCAAGTCATAGGCTAAGGAGTATTGAATTAAAGTTGTGACCAGCTATTCTGTGCTGGCTTAGAGGCAGCTCAGTGGGCTATGGCAGACAGAGAGAGCCTTTTTTCTCTCTTTTTTTTGAACAGGACCGCACTGGAAATTTGATTCTGATGCTCTTTTTTTTTTCTGCCAGTTGCAGATGTGTGGCTTTTTTTCCCATCTTTTTTAAGTTCAGGAGGCGGCCAGATGTGAGGTTGCTTTTCCACTCCTCTGTGCAGCCTATCGGCCGCCTGCACCAGCTCCCTGCTCCCAGACTTCTTGCTGGATTTTTCAGAGCACAGAAAAGCCCTGTTGTCGAAGTGTAACAGGTTATGTAAGGGTTTTGAAACTACACCCTCTAGCACTTAAAGTCTTTCAAGTGTTTAAAAAAAAAAAATTAACAGGCTTGCTGGGTTTTCCTTCCAGGGCCTTTTGTATACAAACCGGTAGGAATCCTGGTAATCTTATGTTCTGCCCTCCCAAAAGGTGAGTGGCCAGGCTCTTTCTGCTGCATTGATTAGTGGTTTCATATTAAAAAAAAAAACCAGAGATCAGTCCTGTTACAGGTGCTGGATAACTTGGACATGAACCATTTAGATCTGGAATGAGTTGACAGATCATAGGCTTTTTTCCAAATCTTTTTTGAGACAGAACTGGAGATATGAAAATTAATAACAAAAAAAAAGTATTCTTTTCTTTTGCCCATGAAGTTTAGTAGGAAGTTTTTTATCTGGGTAGGGATTTAAAATGTAGTTTAATTCAGCCTTGTGGCACAAGAAGTGCATGTTGTGTTTCCAACAGAGAGGCACAAGTTTAGGAGTAGGTAGACTACTTCAGTACCTAATAATAATAATAATAATACCCTTCAAAACTGCTTTAGTCATTTGATTACCTGCTGTGTATTTAATTTTTATTAATTTCATATGCACAGTCTTCCTAAGTAGCAGGTGATTGTACTCACACCTTGGCTGCAAATTAAACTGTGTTGGATTTTGGGGTCTTCTCTAGTAAGAGAGTATCAAGCTGTCTGTTGAAATGGCTCAATGCCTGCAGGCTGCATTACAGGCATCATTTTCTCAGCAGTACGAGGCCAGATGGACATGATGAACAGTAATACAAAGTCAAAGTGTCTGTGATGGCCATAGATTTTGTGATGGACATGATGAACAGTAATCACAAAGTCAAAGTGTCTGTGGTGGCTGTGCCCTGCAAATTCATAGGTCTTAGTGGATGATGAAATGTTGTTGCTAATGTAATTGACAGAAAAAGAAATCCAGGAGTCGTGTGTTGCATGGAGGTTGTGTTTTGCCGGTATTACTTGGGCATACTTGTTTCTCCCTCTGTCCTGTTTTTCTGTTCATGATAATGAGATGTAGGTTCAGAGAGAAGAACCTTATCTGAATAGATCCACTGCATATTCTGGCAATTTAATACTTATAAAATTTAGTGCTTTTGTCAAATTACCACCTAATAGTTGCTCTAGTTGTACCATAACCTTTTTGTACCTTTAGTACCTCAATAATCTAATAGCGTGCGGTGAATTTTTCATGGAGATTAGAATAGCAAGTCCCAGATCCGTGGTTCCTATTCTCTAATAGTCTTGTTTTGTGACCTCAAATTATTTAGTTGACCTTCTTTTAATCCACTGTAATGGGATTTGATATCATGAAGAACAATCCAAGAGATCTCAAGAGTTAGACTGGCAAAAGCCAACATTTGCTATGTTTTTCATCCTAAAGAATGTGTTTTGCTGTTCATATTTGCCTTATATCAAAAACCTGAATAGTTTTCACTAAGACTTTCATGTCTTGGCTGCAAAAGTTTCAAGGAAGATCTTCACTACCTCTGTTTATTCTGCACATCCTTCAGTTTCATCTTAAGGGTGACCTTGTTGACTTGGCAGCATTTAAAATCACATTCGTTTACAGGCACATCTTAACCAGAATAAGAAATCTAGACTTAGGCAGTGATACTTTTGCAGGCCAAAGACAGCTTGCTATTGTTGTGCTGATATTGTTAGAGTCCCCTGATAAAACAAATGGCAAGACTTGCACAAACCAGCAAGTGGCTTTCCTGTGGAAGAGGAAACATCCTTATACTATTATGAAAAGGAAACTGTGGCCACCACTTAGCTGCCAGAATAACCTGATGAGAATGAATCAACTGAATACTGGATAGAGGCTGTTGAGTTTTGAGTTTTTTTGTTTCCTAGGTGAATGTAGTTGTCATTTTTTGCTTCAGTAAAAAAATAGCATGATTGACCTGACTGATCTGTTTGAAGTTTATTCTAAAAATGGCTGTCTGGTCTGACTGATCTCTATCAGAGACAACTGAAAGAAAAAGAAAATCCTATCACATACAACCTAAATGTATGATCCAGGTCTTGTACTAGACCTTCCTGATGGAAATGAGGAAAAGAACAAACTTTCTATGGCTGATATATACAATTTGGTATATACAGTTTCTACAGCTGATGTTCTTCCTGCTTTGGGAGGCAGCTTTTAACATTGTCTTGCTTATTTTTGTCCTTATTGCAATCGAGACAAAATCTAATATTTTGATGAAATAGAATTATCAATTGACATTATCCTGAGATAAAACCATACTGGTATATTTTACTTGGGTCAATATTACATTACAAATTACCAGCAAGCTGTAGACCTGATACCTTCTGATGTCCAGGAAACACTTGGCTTGCAGCCTGCATAATTCAACAAAATTTTTGAAAATGTTCAGACCAACTCAAACATTTTTTCTGTCTGTCATGCTGTTGACAGAGTTTGTTTTCCATTTTAATTTGGCTTTTTAACAAAAGAAATAGTTCTGCAGATAAATAGGAAAACATCAGGGACAAATTTAATGGCGCAAGCAATGGAAAAGCATTTCCTGACCTATTTCATTGTGTTTGGTAATTCTTTGCATAATCTTCTCTTCAGAAATCTTATCTAACCAATGGTATCTGGGCAACATGTTTTGAGCCTTTAATCTTCAAAATCCACAGTGTGTGAAACTTAAAAATTTCCTAAAGAGTGGATTAGTGGTAGATTTGACACAAATGCAAACAAGGCAGACACTCCTTACGGCACTAACCCAGGCTCCAGGTTGTTGCCATGATCAAAAGCTCTCTGCGCTCTTGGCCAAAATACCCAGATTGGCTGTGGGAAAAGTGGGAATGACCTTGTGTGTGTGTCTCCTCCATTTACTTTAGTGGCCTTTTTTTCCCCAGTTCTACTTTCCCATCTCTGTGCTGAGAAGTTGGGATTTGCCAACACTTGCAGTTCTTAAGGCTTCAAATTGCCCATAGTTGATAGTTTTTAATTTTGCAAGTTGAAACAAGGGAGATTCCAATTCAATATGAGGCAGAAAATCTTCAGAATGTGAGGTCAAACACTGGGACAAGTTGCCCAGAGAGTCTGTGTAATCACTGTCCCCGGAGGAATGAAAAACTTGCCTGGGCAAGGCCCTGAGCAGCTGGCTCTTGACTTTGAAGTTGGCCCTGCTATGAGCGGAGGCTAGACCAGGTGACCTCCAGAGGTCCCTTCCAACCTACAACGTTGTAAGTTTTTGTTCAGTGATTAATTAAAATCTTCTGAAGCCTGGCAAAATGGGTCCAGGGTAAGGAAGGTAAATGTAGATTCTTTGGACTCATTTATCATTACTTTTACCAAAAAAAAAATGGCATCGGCTACCAGTCAGAGAAGATGTTTTCAAAGAAAGAAGTATGCGTGAAACATGAAGAGGGCAGAAATTGGTAAAATGCAAAGTTTTTCTTTTGGTAATTTGCTGGTAACCACAGAACATTACTGCAAATAGTACAAAGCCAGGGAAAAAGACTAATTATCTTCCTAGAGGAACGTGTGTTTGCAGTCTTTTCTTGGGATTGGAAGTGTTCCTGTAATTAGATTCTCTACATCCAGACCATGCTTTATGTCTCTGATTTTGGTAAGAAACCCATGTGTGGCAGGAGCCTGCCCATTGTATGTGCTAGCAAAGCCTGTATCAAGAGGATACTCAAAGTTTTTAATCTTGTAAAGAAATAGGTTAGAAATGCACGCACAAGAATTCCTGCATGAAACGGCAGCATTCCCCTGCAGCCTCATTTGTTCGTGGCAGCTCAGCTGAGTTTTCCGTTCTGCTGTGGCTATCACAAGGTTCTTTGTATTAGAAACATATACAGCTATTTTGTGACCTTCTCTGGGATTAGGTTTTTTTTTTTTCTCTGTGTACACCAGTTTCATGTTATTGCCTTTGTCTAGATTCAGGGTGACTTTCTTAATCTGAAATGTTTAAGGGAGGAGTCAAAAGCAGATCATAATGAAGTTACAGAGTTACCTCTACTCTTTAATAGTACCTTCCTGCTTCCAGCTGGACCAAGTGATAAAGTTGTCTTCGTTAACTCTGGGACTGAATTTGGCCTTTCCTTCTCTTTTAAATCCCTTAAACTGTAGAGTGGGCAAAATTCAGTCATCTGCTGACTGATCAGTCAAATGCCAACTCTACAATCAGTCGATAACAGCAGTGTAACTCTGAGCAGCTGTAGGAGTTGGAACAAGGTGGAAGGGAACCCAGGAGCAGAGCACAGGCTGTCCATAGCCAACTCCTGCAAAGATAAACCTGTCCCTATAAAATGATACTGCATCTGTGAGCGAAAAAGATAACCAAAAAGGAGAGGATGAAGTAATTTTGGTTCAACCTCAGGACCACTTCTGCATCCTCATAGCTAATGCTTTGTCAGCTCTGCTGTTGTCAGTGAGGCGTTCGGAGAGTGCGCTGGGAAGGGGTACACGTTTTGATTTAGCCAAGGCATGTAGCTCTCTGTTGGAGATTAACTGTGATCTTGTTTCTATTGTAACCAAGAGACCGTCTCAATAGCGGGGCTGTCTGGGCGCAGAGCGGATTTGCTTCATTGTTGGAACAAGTTCCAGCCCCTGAGGCTCTCCCCTGCAGCTACTAAATAAATACCTTGGAACTCTGCGTTTCTGACCGTTACTTTTACCATCCATCCTTGACTGAGGTTATGGCCGAGAGGTCACTGCCCTGTTTTTATTGCCAGGAAAAAAAAAGGTTTTCAATGCAAACTAAGATACATTCCTTCATTCTCTGGTCAGCTTAGTCCTCTATATGTTTTTGGGTGTAGAGCTGGAAAATTTGGGGTATTCTTTTGGTTTTATTTATGCCTTGCCTACGTTAAGGTAAATTTTCTGTATATGTTTCTCATAAATTTGGGTTTTTTTACTTCTTAAACACCCATGTAACTCTGACATTTGAAAAGTCAAGTTCTGTGCTCTCCCCTTCTACGTACACTTTTTAGCATTTGGAAATAAAGATCCTCAAAATAACTATTGGTTGACAATCCATATAAATGTGCCTTGCCTGCAGAAAACAAGTCCTGAAAGACCTCAACACATAGCTTTAACTTTTAACTTGTACCTTAAAATTGTGCATATAGGACTGGAAAAGGTGCAGCAATGTGACCCTGGGGAATTTTTGTGATGAAAGCCTTGGGCATAGGTGGCAGTTGTCTAATGTGGCTGCTCAGAACAAGATTCCCATGTGGACACTTGAGTTTTTCAGAGGGTAAGTGAGTTGACTCTTTAAGGGTACAAGTTGTTATGCTTGAATACCAATTCAGAGTAAATTCTGAAATAGTTGTGTTCCAGGCTAGTGCTTGCAGTAGAGAAAGTTAATCTATAATAGCTGAAATATTTTCGAATAGGGAATAAGGTGGTTCAGTTTCTCCTGTCCAGTTAAGACTGATTATTGTAATTTTACCATTAAAAATGGAACACGGTAGTAGCTGATTTAGTGATGGAAGAGGGTTTGGAGTACATTTCAGGTTTTAGTTGTGTAATTAAAATCTCTATTGTTTTAAACAGAAGAAAGTGTCAATTTAAATGCAGACAACACATCATCTAATTTCTGTAAGCTTGTTTTTTCTTTTATTTTTTGGTAGTGTTAGATTCTAAGTTTAATTCTTCCCTGAAGAGAATCCCCACTGTTCAGTGCAAACACATGAGTTCTTTGGTTTCAACAGTAAAGCTCTTTGCAATGAATATTGATGGCAATAATAAGAGAAGTTAACTTAGTTAAGTTTGCAGAACTGTGTTTGACAACACTGTGTTTTGACAGCTTGGCCTTTCCTTTTAATTCTTGGTAATTTTCTTGGGAGTGAGTGGAACAGTAGAGTGAAGGCAGTCAGAGGCTGAAAACTTGCAAACCTGACATCCACGCATGGGCTGGTGAGACTGCCTAGCAGTTGTGTTTTGCCCGTTCAGCTCTGGGGTTATCGGGTGTAAGTAGTACATTGCTGGTGCCTCAATTACGATCCTTAATTTCTGAAGATGAAAAGCAGGACATTTGAAAATCCTCAGGCTTCCATGAGAGATTTCCAAGGAGAAGGCAGCATTGCTGTAGGGGATGTACATGACATGGTAGCTCTTGGACCATCTAGATGGCTGTTGGGTGGTGTAGTATATTGCTTGATGATAGGGATATAGCATTGTGTAACTGTGTGAAATGGGAGAATACATATGGGTTTTTGATAGTCATGATCTTTTAAATTTATCTTTGTTTAGTTTTGCCTCATGCAGATAGTTACTTTCAAGATTGTTAAATTTCACGCCTGCTGAAAAAAGTAAATATTTTTCTTGTCATCCATCCCTCATTGTCTGTGCAAGATGCCATCAAAATAAACCCGCCTAGGAGAATTCCTGAATATCTCTGGCCTATCTCTGCCTATCCAAGTTCCACGCTAGAAACAGGGTAATCTGTACCTTTGATATGGAATAGCTTTGGGGAGCGATGGGAAAAGGAGGGATGGACGGGTTCAAGCTACCGTTTTTTAAGATCCATTAGTTGGGATTTGCAAAACACAATGAACCACCTTGTCATCTCTGATTATGGTTTGCAGTCAAAAGAATAATGTATATGCATATGATTTGAGTATGGTAATGTAATCAAAAAAACCTTATGGGAACTCCAGAGCATTTAATTTACTCTTATTTTCCTGTCTCCCAAGCCTTTGCAGCACCACTGTAGCATTTGCAAATTATAATTGGATGATATGACCTTGGATTTAAAATACGAGATTTGATGTAAAATCAAATACAAGTTGCTCAAGCGGAGTCTTTTGGACTTCTGGGTGCAGTTCATCTCTCTGAACTTTACATAAGTGCTTGACAGCTAGCTGAAAGGAGATACTGACTCTTCCCTGTTGTTAACAGAGAAAAAGAGAAAACCTGGCAGCTCTGAAAGTTGATTTCTTCCCACTTTACAATAACTGCTGCATGAATTGCCCTCTTGAGAGGTCTGTTTATCTCTGTGAACTATAGAGATTGCCAGTTTCTAAGGTAGTAATTTAAACTCTGTGGATGCCTCCTATTATGCCACATTGTTGGCTGTTCATTTTAGATTTTAAGTTGTGTTAGATCACATTAAAGGCCTCCTCCTCCCCCCAAGACTTCTCATTTTCAGTCATTTGATTTTGCCAACTTGATCACTCGGGGAACAGCAGCAGCATGTGTCTACCAAAAGCTAACTGTGCCAAAGCAGCGGAGACAATTAAATCATCTCCTGAAATCTTGAGAGCTCAGCCAGCCCCTGGTTTCTGCTCTACAAGAAGACTTCCTTGTAGTTTTCATCTTAAAAGACCAATGTCACCATGCTTGGTTAAGCGTGGGGATTGATGACGTTGGTGACTTGAATCCTGTAGCATGTTGAGGCCCTGGGTGCTTGTGGTGCCTAGTTATTGCTGTGCCTCTGCACTGAAGGGCACTTCTAGACAGAAGGGGGGTTTTATGGCTCTTCAGGTCTGAGTTATCTACTCAGCTTCCATCAAGAGCTCCATCTGACCCAGCCTGGAGCGTTGCTAAGTGGGGATGACGCTTTGTTTATGGGTACTTATGGTGAGGACTTGACGCAGGCAGAAAGCAGCCACATGTGTTACACAAGGCAGGCTCTTTCCATTGCGAGGGAGCAGGTTCCTACTCAGACAAAATGTTACTGGGGGCTTGGCCTCTGTCTGTTAATTCTTTGAGGAATCCAATGTTCTGATTTTTTGCTACTCTTATAATTGGGCTTCCTGGTTATTTGTAAGAAAAACATGGTTTGACAGGCCCGGAATTAATGGAGCCTGGTTTCCTGTGAATCCTGTTTTGTGGTTGATTGACTTCTTAACCTAATTAATCAACCAGAAATATTATAAGACTGTTGTGGAAACTCATGCTTTGTAAACATTGAAGAGTCCAGGGGTGAGAATGACATTCGTAATGTGCTAACACAGAAAAAGTTTTGCTGAGCTTTTCTATCTCTTTAACGAAGAATCTGCACGGGGGAGAAAATATTTCATACCATTTTGCTTATGTAGATCTTCTGTTATCTAAGGAGGGTTTGCCTCCCATTTTTTTCCTTTAGCAAGCCACTGATAAAGTCTCTCCACCCTGCTGTGTCTGTGAATATATCTACCAGTCTCTGTCATCTTTGATCAAAATTGATCAGTGAATGCTGTTATTAGGAGGAGCTGATACAGTGTGGCTGCACAAACCCTCCTTCCGTGCAATACCAGGTGAAATAAACACAAATTTCTTGCCATAGATCTTCCTGGCCATGCAACAACAGCTTTTCTTTATGATGGGGGCTGCAGTACTTGCTGTCTTCAGTGAGGAGTCCTTCTCTCTGCCACAGGAGCAGACCTGCCGGTCATGGAATAGAATGGTCCAGAAATGAAAGAGGAGAGAACCTTGGCAAGTTCAGCATCACGCAGCGTAGCCTGTTGTGCTCTGCCTGAAGGTGAAGGTTTCCAGCTTCTCTGTCATTGCTGCTCTAGCATCTCACCTGCTTTCTGGTTGTGAGACAGAACTCATTATTTCTTCTGAGAGCTGGTGGTTTTAGGGGTTTTATTCAAACTTCCCATTGGCAAGTGTTCTCCCAGGAGAGTATGTCATATAAAATAGTACAGCTTCTCCTCTCTGCCTTTCCCCAGGCTTGGAAATCTTTGCCAGCAGCACCTTGCATCTCTGTTGGACTTTTAAAAGTTTGACTTTTATATTGATGGCAGTCTCTTTTTTTGCAGTAAGTCTCTGGATTTGGGGTTGTACACCTAAGACTTTCCAGCGTGCTGAGTAGCTGAGACATGGCTCAGTTTCAGGGACAATTTTAAAGCAGAGCCTGAGACTTGCCTCAGGTAATGCAGTGTTTCAGTAGCATCAGTGTTTGTAAGATTTGTCTTCAATATTCTTTTTGCTGTCACTGTCACAAATGACACATCAAACGGTCATCAGTCATATACCGGAGCAGAAGATAGTGCTTGTTTGCGCGTGGTATGCAGGTTTGTTCTTACTAGCTGGCAGAAGTAGACTGGATTTGATTTCCATGCCATGATTACCACCATCCCACGGGATTTATGCTGATGTAATTAATGAAGTAGGAGCTCTGTCCGAGGGGGCAGGGGATGAAAGACATCGAAGTAGGAGTTTAAAGCAAGCCTTTGCATTACGCTGTGACTCGCCTTTGTGCTGCGTGCCATGACTTCTCCTTTACTGAGAATCATACTTCAGGTGACCATATAGGATTGTCCATCTGGATCTTTAGTATAAGCAAGTTACAAGACTACCTTCTGTTTCAAACTTGAGGGGTTTATTATTTTAAAATTGTTTTAAAGTATTTAAAAATATTTTTTTTAATTACCTAACAGTTTTGTTTGATCTGAGTGTTTACCTGGAGAATGCAGATGCAATTTAGGAATGAATTCCAAACCATTCCTGAAAATCTACACCTCTCTCGGCATTGTAAGAAGAGAGTCGATACTGGTTTGAGTATCAGATTAAGCTTCTTTGAGAAAGTAGTTTCAATGTTATATATATACTTCTTTGAGCTGCATATAGTCATTTACACACATGGAGAGTAAAAAGAATTAAAATATTTCTTTCAGGATGGAGGCAGTTTTCTGTTTCATTTTGTGGAGATAACAGAGGTGCCCAATAGACATGGGGAACAAAACATGTAGCATGGGGAATTGGGTGGGAAGGAAAAGTCTCCCAGCATTTCCTAAACCTGGAAATTCCTAACTTCCCACAGCAATAAAATGTTGCATATATCAGTATTCCTTGTATAGAAAATGCTTCATTTCAAATCCCATAGAATGGACAGTCACTTGTTCAGATCGAGATAAAGGTCTTGCCTTGCTTCGCGGCAGCGTGTGTTGGAGGCACACGCTGCAGTGTAGAGGCTGCGATTCTGTACTTTCTCATCTTTAAGAAGAAGGTACAGTTTGAAATTCCTTATTCCTAAAATGGAGTGCATTTACAATAATGTATTATTTTTATATAGACTTTTCAATTTTTTTGATCTGGTTAGTCTCAGGGTAAAAAACTGAAGAACATGTTTTCTACAGCTGAGATTCCAGGTTTATAAACTATGTCTAAGGTCTTTAAATATTATGGATATATTGATTTATTTTGATGATGAGTAGAAATACACATGTGGAAATATGTTGGCAGAATTTGATTGTGTAATTTTTCTCTAACACACTGAGAAGAAATGATCTACACTTTTTCTGCTGCAAAATAATTGGAGCCTCTGTGTGCTTATTGGGCTTTTCTAAGAAAAGCAGGTTTTGACATTAATATTGTGAAGACATTTGTTTTTTTATTCAGACATTTGTTTTTTCCTCACTGGGTCAAAACTGAAAATAATAAAAACTCACAAAAGTCTCCTCCTCCCGTCCCTCACCTTCCCTGCTGCTCCCTCCAAATTTACCTTCATTAGATTTAGACCAAATTTTGTTCTGTCTTAGCAGGTTTCATTCACTGTGGTGGCAATTGGACCCCTTCACCAAGAGCAAACTTTATCCTCTGATACTTATCACAAGACTGTGTAGCCTAAAATTAATAGTCTGAATTCTGTGATGAACCATGTGGCAGCTGAATTTATGACGCAGAAATGGAAATTTAATGTCATACTGCTCAAGCTTCTGCTTGTTCTCACTTTTTTTTTTATTTTACTTAGCTATCTGGGATACACACAGTATCTGATAGAAATGCTCAAGGAAGAGCATGAGGGAAACTGGCCAGGAATAACAGTGACAGTCTCGGTGTCACCTGCGTTAGGGACCACATGGTGCCGTATTGGCATGGCCTGGTGACAGGCTGACTGTGCTGCGCTTATGCTGCAGGAAAAGCAAGGCTTGAGGAGCACGTTTGCAGGCTCTGCTAAGTTTGCTGTGGAGTGCATTGCTGTTGAGTCAGGCCTGCTGATGGCTTTTTTCCAAGGAGGTACAAGACGTTTTCCGAGGCTTGAGGTATGTTTTCCTTCCTTCTGCCTCTCCAGCTCTTGGAGGGGTTGCTTGGACAGCTGTAGTGCTTCCAGCACAAACAAGACAGACTTTTTTTCATCCCAGGAAATATCTATCAGGATTGTATCCCTGCAATGCTGGACAATGCAGAAGGAAGCCGGAGGAGACAGTACTTTGCTTGAAGAGATCAGCGTTTACAGATGAGGTGTGACAAGAGTGTGTAACTGTTGATGGGAATAAAATAGGGGTGAGAGGTGAGAATAATAGTGGAAGACGATGAGCAAGCAATTACATAGACTTGGTTTTCTGGAACTACTCAGCCCTGACCTGCCTAATTGGTTGATCATAGGAAACAAATGGGACCATAAAATAGAGCTAACCTCTGCTCTTCCCCCTCTTAGCAGTTACCAGCTAGGAAAGGCCTGTAGGTGTTGTGGTAGAAGCAAAGCACAGACACAAATGGGTGTTCTTAAAAAGGAATATAGTCAGGGCATTGTAAGCAGAGGACAGTAGGAAAAAAAAACATTTAAATCAAATGCTTGTTTGAGGCTGCTGAAGAACTGAGTATTAAATAGTATTAAATAGTGCATTGTGTAGGAGAATAAATAGGGAAAAAAAATCAATGTTTTTGTCTCTGTTTCTGATCTGATATTTCTGTATGCAACAGCTGATTGGAACACGCAGCTTTAATGAACATGTTGCTATTGTGTGAGCGGTCGATGCTTTTCTCAGTGCATGCCCAGGGTGGGGAGCAGGAAGGCTTAAGCGGACCCAGGAAGCAGGGCGTGTGTGCGCAAACTCCGTTTCCTCCCACTTAAAAGTGTAGCAACTGTTGAGTGTAAAAGAAAGCAATGACGCTTCTAAGTGTGATAGCCCATGCCTGCTTTTCGTCACCATGCAGATTCAGATGCTTGACTTCAGACAGCTGTAATTGCAGCAGAGGTTTGCTCCAGCACAGAGGTGAGGGAGGATGGAGACAGCAGAAGGGGTCACCTCGTCCCTGTCTGCTTGGGCCTTCCTTCCTCACCTCTGCCCTGGGAGAAGAAGAGGCCCTGGTGCTACAAGAACATTTTAGGAGATTTGAGAAATGGCCTTTAGTCAGAAGTGTAGGGCCGAGGCGGTAGCACAGCCCATTTTCCCCTCAGCCCTGTCATTCAGGTGGATCTTGTCTACCAAGAAGACTCTGGTCACAAATTTCAGAGTAAATATACCTGCTTGTTCTTGAGCTTAATGGGCGGGTGTCAGCCACGTGCTCCTGAGTCTACATTTGAAAAACTGATTATTTCTAATCATAAGAAGGAAATAGCAAGAGCATTAAAGGTGCCATAGTGGGGGTGGGGGGAGATGCATGGTGTGGGAGAGGAGCTGTTGGTGGCCTCTTGAGTTAGTCTTGCTGGAAGGTGAAACGTAGCTTAATTGCATAAGATTTTCTGCTGTCGTTCTTTTTTCTTCTCCTGAAGAACCTCTCAAGCTTTCCATCTTCTGAGCACAGCAGGCGTCTGAGCGATTACTGCGGCGTGATGCAAAGAGGTGGGGGGAGAAAGTGTCAACTGGGGGATCCTGGCAAACATTATTTAAACGGTTGGAGAAGTGCGACAGATTGACTTCCCGACCGTCACTGCCGATAATGCCGCTTCTAGAGCTTGTCAGCCTTCCAGCTTCACATTTTTTATAACCATTTAATTACTGCCTGTACTGAATATAGCTGGAATTCACCATTGCAGCTAGCGCTCTGGAAGTGCGCTGTAGACTATAAGAAAGTGGAGAATATCAAGGAGACCGCCAGGCTGTAATGAGTTTTCTCGTCCTGTTAGTCTCAGTAACAGCCCCAATAACCATTCTGTTAATTCTGTGCTTGGTTTTTTTTTGTTGTGGGGTTTTGTTTTGTTTTTTTTTTTTTTTTTTTAGGATACTATGTCCTTCATTTGATAAAGTTTTATCAAATGTTCTGAATGCTGTAAAGAGATTTTGTCAGGGAGACAATATTTCTGTGTAAGGGTAGGTAGACTTACTGGCATGAATGTGTTGGCATCATTCACCTTAGCTCAACACGTAGCTCATGGGATGCTTCTGCCCTTGCTGCTGTGCTTTCCTGTGGGGACAGACCTGCAAGCTGCAAAACGCAGCCCGGGAGCATCCTGCAGCAGCTGCCCCAGCACGAGGTGCTGCTGGCTGGGAGAGATGCTGGGGCGTGGCATCAGCTGCTGCTCCGTGTGCGCACGTTGTGCACAGAGCAAAGGGTGAGTGAGCAAGGGCAGCCTGCCCCAGCAGCAGAGGTTATCTCCCTGCCAACTATTTTCCCTTCTTCACCTTTGCAGCGGAGTTTAGAGGCTGCTGCTGTGGAGGGAAAGGGTAAAAGGGAAGGTGAGGTGTTTTGGGCAAGGAGGGGAGAGATTGGCACTCACTGGGGTGGATGAGAGAGGGATGTGCAGCGTGTGTCCATGGGAGGGAGGAGGAGAAGGGACTGAGGCAGATGCTGGTGTGAAGGGGATACTGCTGCTGAGCAGTTTGTGTCAGAGGAATAAATCGAGATCTGGTCCAGGTGGCTGAGGGGGTTGGACCACTGTGATCAGGTCACAGCTTCTGGAGGAGTGAGGAGCCAGAAAGAGGTCCCCATTCGTCGTGGCAATCCCAGGCACAAATACAGGCTGGGTGGAGAATGGATTGAGAGCAGCCCTGAGGAGAAAGACTTGGGAGTGCTGGTGGACGAGAGGCTCAACATGAGTGGGCAATGTGCCCTTGCGGCCCAGAAGGCCAACCACATCCTGGGCTGCATCAAGAGGAGCGTGGCCAGCAGGTCAAGGGAGGTGATTCTGCCCCTCTACTCTGCCCTCGTAAGACCCCACCTGGAGTACTGTGTCCAGTTCTGGAGCCCCCAACATAAGAAGGACATGGACCAGTTGGAGAGGGTCCAGAGGAGGGCCACGAAGATGATCAGAGGGCTGGAGCACCTCTCCTATGAGGACAGGCTGAGAGAGTTGGGGTTGTTCAGCCTGGAGAAGAGGAGGCTCTGGGGAGACCTGATAGTGGTCTTCCAATACCTCAAGGGGGCCTACAGGAAAGATGGGGAGAGGCTGTTCAGTAGGGCCTGTTGTGATAGGATGAGGGGTAATGGTTTTAAAATAGAGGGAGGTAGAT
>WHYT01014780.1:1961-90688 GCA_009806455.1 Tetrax tetrax | reverse complement strand
TGCCCAGAGAGGTGGGGGATGCCCCATGCCTGGAAACATTCAAGGCCAGGCTGGATGAGGCTCTGAGCAACCTGATCTAGTCAGGGATGTCCCTGCTTCTTGCAGGGGGGTTGGACTAGATGACCTTTGAAGGTCCCTTCCAACTCTAACCGTTCTATGATTCTATGATTCTATGATTCTATGATTCTAAGAATAGTATATTTTACCATTTTTCAAAGGGGTAACTGTGGGAAGCATGTGATGAATTGTATTACTGAAAGTCACAGACAAATTAGAATCACAAATTCAATCCTGAACCAATAAAATACAAGAGTGATAGTCATCTTTGCCAGAGAACATGAACAAACACTAAATGGAGGCATAATTTATTGAGAAAACTTTGAAGAACCAACTGTACCAGTCTAGTCCTTGTTCCTGGAAAGAGTAGGGCGAGATGGTGCTGCGAAAACAGTATGAGACAGAGGATGTGACCAACTCAATCACTCAGTGTATGCAATTATTTGCCCAGTTAAGTGGTAACGTCTAGTGATAAACACTTGTTAATCACAGTTGCAAAGCCAGTTTACATCTGCAGTGCAACTGCACAAGCCCTAGGATTGCTTGAAACTGGTGACAGGGATATCAACTGGATTTACAAATTATTAACGTTCCTTTTTCTTGCACAGTTGGTTGGACTGGGGGGGATTGCTACTAGATTTGGAGGTTTATGGAAACATGGAGCCATATGTCTGTAAATATTAAATGTGAGAAACAGTAAGAAAGCAGTGGCAGAACTATCAGAGAACATAGAGTATGAAGTATTTGCAATAAAATGCAAAACAAAAATGAAAAAGGGGGCTTTGTTACATTTTTGAAAGCTGTCTTAAAATGCACCTTTAAAAATACAGGTAGACCTATTTCCTTCAGGAAAAGAGGCTGTCTTAATAATAGCCATAGAAAGGTGCAGTCTGCAATTCATTGTTGGGTACTTCTGATTTCCTCTGCTGCTCTCTGCACAGGGAAGAGCTTTTCCAATGTTCCAGTCCCCTGTGTAGATCCATTCAGCCACTGTTTTTTTAACTGAGCTCACAAAACACTTATTTTATTTGCTTTGATAATGTCTAAAAAATTAGGTGATTGTCATGTTTAAAATAAAAGTTCTGACCGTTTTATGTCAGCTTTTGTTTCCTTGGACATGCTTTAAAAATGTCTGTGCTCTGTTTATACAGCTGAAGTTTACAGAAAGTGACTATTTTGGCAATGTGTTGCAAACTCGCAAGTACGCAGCCCAATCTGATTTCTACTGGCTTAGAAAAGAAGTTCCAAAAACAGAGTGAGTAGACAAAAGGCAAATTTACATAAGCTTCTAACAATATTTTAATTTATATTATTTAATTGATCAATTAAAGTTATAATAGAATTATATAGGCAGCAACATACTATGATACAAAAAGCCTGTGGGCAGATCCCCAGTTATTCAGAAACTCCTGTGGATATATTTTTGGTAACTTCTAGGTATCCGTGTTCTGATGCACAGTAGTTATATGCTTGCAGCTTAAACTTAATTTAATGAAAAAAGGAGTAATTGAATCTCAATTAAAAATGGATTATGTCTCTTGGTCACAGTTAGAATTTCAAATGATTCAGCAGGGATTTCTGAAATAAATTTTCTAAGAATTGAACCATTAGTGAGAGATAACATTGTTAGTAATAACAATCAGCATTGTTATTTACCTGCTGTTGATAGCAATGATATGGAATAAAACATAATTTAATCTACATACGTTATTTTTATTTATTTGTAAACATGAGAGTGTAGATTGTGTCACATACTATCATAAAATACATGAGAGAATCAGTCTCTTTTTCTTACTGGTGGGTCATCAAATCCTTAAAATGCAAATTAAAACCTAAACAGAACTTAATTAGTCTAATCATGCTAGTTAAAAATTACTCCTTCTATACAGAGACTTTGAAATTGGTGCTGCTGCTTAGCTCCTGTGGTGGTATTTCCTTAGGGCTCCAGAAATTCCTACTCAAATTGAACCATACCTTGTTCTGGGAGTGGCTCTGTGTTGTCCGCAAGGCAGGTAGAAGAAGTCAGCAGGACAGGCACAGGCTATTACTGGTCAGAGTGTCATAATCTGGACCCATATTTTCTAGAGGTTGTTTATAGCTTAATTTTAGTTGTGAAGGTTGCCTTCTCATCACACTTTCCCCTGACATTGCAATGGTTAATCCCAGGGGATGATTTTACAGGCTTTCATGCAGCTCTGGATGCCAGGGATAGATCACAACAGTATGCCCTCTTCAGACCAACAGTTTCCATGAAAGCAGTAAAATAACACTTGGTGCTCTGTGGGAACAGTGATCAGCAAACTCCTCCTCGTGAACAGCATTGGGGCAGCACTAATGCAGACCACGTGGGTTCTTGGCACGATGGAAAATCTCCCCTGAAAGGAAATTAATTGGCAGATAATCCCTGACTGTACACCTCAAGGGCTGTACTCTGACAACAGTTGCATGGGTATGCTTAAAAAATGAAAGGTTTACCCAATTGCCTACCACAAGATTTAATACTTTCTCATGTTTGTCTTTAGCATCTTACTTTAAGGACTACTTAACAGCAGCCCTCATCACCCTTGTCTTGCTTTTCTTGTCATCCCGTGGGGCACACTCTGGCCTGGGTGATCCCAGTTTGATTTTTGCTCTTTTTCCTTTGTCAGCACAGCCGTATGCTGTGGTAACCCCCACCTCAGCACTCGGTCCTAGTTATTCCTGCTGGGAGATTATTCCGCCTTTGCACCTGCTCGGTGTTAGAAAAAGGCTCTGAAAGTGATGTCCCTTACATGGCCTGCTTTTGCTGTGTCTGCTGAGGGGTACCAAGGCACGGAGAGTCATTGTTGCCTCCAGTAACTTGTTTTTAAATTTATTACGATAAACTGATAACTCCCACACACCAGTCTGAGGCATGTCACATCTGGGCTGAAAAATATCAGCACTGGCTACGTTTTAACTGTCAAACTACTGCTTTGTGATGCTGTTACTTGTCCTTTTTCTTTCTTTCTTTTCTTTTTCTGTTTTTATTTCTGTTTTTGTTTTTGTTTTTTAAGCTTTTATATTTCATAGAACTCCACAGTTCAGTCTACACTGAAGTTGGCACTGTGTTAATAGAGAATTACCCTTGGGGTTTTGTTTCTGTTTGCTCCTTTTCTTCTTTTCTCTAGTTCAGTAGCTTTTAGCATAGTATTTATATTCAGAAACAGATATTATAAGATAGTCCAAGTTGTGAACTGATAAAGATAAATGAGAAAACGACTGTTTAAGGCAATAACTTACCACCTAGTAAAGTAATATTAACCCCAAAAGGTAGAACACTGTATTCATTTAGCAGGCAGTTGAGATTTCTCAGTAATATTATTTCAAACTGGATTCACATTCCTCAGCATAGTTGACTAAACTGAAAATCAAAATGATGTTACACTCAAAGCACCAGGGAAACAGACAAAGGAGCTGGGAGATTCAAAACAAAGGAGTTTGATAAAGCAAGGAAGAGTGTGGATATCAAAGTGGAAATAAGTTATTCTGGAAATTCAACAGTTTGGAATCTAAAAAAGAGGGAAAAAAACCCCAAAGTACAAATAATTATCAAAACTCTTGTCCTTTGTTTTGTTCCCTCCCTCCCTAGCTGTTATTTGCTTTACAAGAAAAAGGAGCAGGGAGGGATTCAGGCAAGGCATTGTTGGGGGCATGGATGGGGGAATGCACCTGGCCCAACTGGTACTGAGAAGCTGTGATGGGGCACTGGAGCCGCCTGCTCTGCCAGTCCTGGGGGCCAGATTCCCCTGCCGGCACCACAGCTGTGGGAGGTGCAACTTGCTGTCCTCAACACCCACTGAGATCCTACCAGCTGGCTGTGGAGATGGCTGTCGTCTTCACCACTCGCTCTATGAAACAAGAGAAAAGGTGCTCAGGTATCAGGAAAGAGATATATGAAAGGGATTTGTGGCAGGAGCTGAGGAATACAACGCAAGAAACAGCAAAGGTTGGATTGAGAGGCTGAATGGAGGAGGTGAGGCTGGAAGGGGGAGCGTGGGAGGAAGGAGGCCAGATGTGAAGACAATTATAACCAAAGTGAGACACACCTAGAGCAGAGGGAGGTGAAAGGCAGAGCATGTGGAAATGATGGCCACATGGAAGGGAAAGATAAAGAAAAATCAGGGGTTTAGTGGTGTTTTCTTATCTATCCGTGGAACCATGTACATTCTTACACACAAATACACATATGTGTCTATGTGTGTAAACACACACTTGCACCTTTTTGACAGTGATTTAATCTATCCCTCATAACACAGGTATCATACTTGCAAATAGCAGAGGATCAGAGGACTTCTTCAGCATACCACTTCATTATTATCAATCTTTCTCCTTTGAAGTCAGGATATCTCCCCTAAGATTTTTAGACCTGACCAAATCTTTCTTAGCATTTCACTCAACATTCAGTGCTGGAAATGTAAGCATCTAGTAGCCCTATAAGAGGACACAGAGGGAAGTGCACTATGAGAAGATTTCTGTGTCTCCTCCAGGACCTGTTCCAGTTCCTCGACCATGTACTGTTGTTTGTAAGCCCTGGCTCTTGGTTCATGGCAGGGAAGGGCACCTCAGAGTTGCTGGCTTGGATGCCGTTAAGGACAGTGCAAAACCTTCTTCTACAAAAAGAGAAAAGCAACCATGAAACACACTGGACAGGCTGTTGTCTATTGGAGAGATGCTGCTGGAGAGCTCAAAAATCCTGCCCTGGAGAGGAGAGGCTGGAAAGGAGCCTCCTCGAGCCTTTTCCTGGTCTTTGAATCTCATTTTAAGCAGTGATGTGGCACTAGAGGCTGGGCTCAGCCTTACCATCCCAGCTCCAGGGGAGACAGATGGCAGCCTGACCTGGGAGGCTAATCCTCTGTTTCTATAGAGGAAAATGTATAAAACAGACTAACAATGAGAAGAGGAAATACACGTTTGAAAGTCACCTTGAAGATTGCCTCTCCTTTAAAAGTCTTTCTTTATAGTCCTTTCTTGAGAAGAGATTTTCCAGATTCCAGCTTCATTAGCAACTTTGTACTGCCTTTCACTTCTAACCATCTTAAGTGCATTATACATTCACAAGTTCATTTTCTTTACTTATATGACTTTAAAAAAAAAAAAAAAAAATCTTACCTGGGACGTTGAACACCAAGTTCTTCTCCACCTGAGTAATTTCTTCTAACTCAAAATTCGAGAGAACAAATTGCAAATTCATTTTTTGCTTTACAGACAATTTAATAAATTAATAAGCTTTTACCTGTATTGTAAATGTTCCCAGTCACTCCTCTTCATGACTGGCAATGTAGCACACTATACTTTTAACACAGAACGGAAGATATCATGGAGAAAACTGCAGCCTAAAGAAACACAGACCTAAGAGTATCTGCCCCGCTTGTTATCCCAGTGAAGGTTTCAGATTTTATTTCTACAAGAGAAATCTCAAACTTACAAGTGTCAAGTCTGTAGCATTAGGTTTTTACTGCTGCAGTAGCTGATAGGTATTGTTACAGAACATCATTAAAAACTCCCTTTTTCACGTGCTAATAGCAAATGGAAACAGTGTAAACAATTATAGATTTTTAAAAAATATAGTTTATAATCAATAAGAGCTTAGATTTTGTTATGTTTGTCTTTTTCCCCCTATTTTTCTGCTAAAAAATAAATAGTAAGTGTACAGAAATTGTAACTAGACCTAAAGCAAATGCCCAGGCAATCTGACTTCAAACAGGAATGAGAGCGCTATTTCTAAATTTGCTTCACCTTAATAGCAACAGCTATTTATCACAGACCTTCTTATAGTAATTTGATGTGTTATTGGTCAAGGTCTATCACTGAAGGTTCAGTCATTTAAAGGAGCTCAGTGAAAGAGGATGGCGGATGAGAGGTGAAGTTATTCTGCTAGTCTGAAAGGAAGCAGTCTCAGTTACGTCTGCCTTTTTGTGGAAAATACTTCCTAAATATTTTTGAGAGTGGCTCAGAATGGTACAACAAAATACTGGAGTGTAAATAAGCTCCTTGCTGAGTGTCTAAACATCAAATACAAAATTCGTCAGTATATTCTGCTTGTCACTAGGGAGCTCTTCTTCTTCTTGACTGTTCAGTACAGCTGCTAAGTCTCCTCTTCCTAGCTGCTTAAAAACATAACAAACTTCATATGGGGTCATTCTTGAGGCCTTGTTGTGAAAAAGTGCCTTGGAAAGAATTTAGTTCAGTTTTACAGTGAGAAAATGGAGGCTGCTATCAGTCTTTAGCTTGTACTCAGCTCAGTAAACAGGATGGACTCTGTTATTATGGTGGTAGATGGTGAAGAAAGAGCCAGTCTCAGTATGGGGATGTTGTGATGGGTCTTGCAGCTGGTATGTGTGCTACAAGTCTATGAGTTCATAGATATGAAAGCATAGCCAGCAGTGATGTGATGTCCTCCCTCGATAGCTGTGGACCAAATGGCAACAGCATTTGCAATTGCTTTCAAGCAGTGAGGTGCTCATGTGGTGACAAGTTACATGCATCACTGGTTAGCTTCTCACCCAATGAAAACAGGTGCAAACTTGTACTGTTAGAGAGATGTCACTTGTCAGTGCAGAGCTCTTTAACCACCGTTTGTGGTGGTTCCCATCTTGAACTAGTTGTGGTGAGCCCCTGGGGCTGCAGCAACAAAGAGGATGGGGAGAAAAGCAAAGCATGTTAGTCTGTTTTGAAGTATGTCTTATCTGTCTCAGGCTCTTGATCCTGTGTCTGGAAATGAGAGGTAAGACACTCACTCTAAGAAGGATTTGCAAAAAGGGAATATTTGTTGTCCCAGAAGCCTTTTTCATGCTTAAAATTTGCTGTTTGAGAGAACAGAAAGACTGCTATAAGTAGAACAAGCCAATAGGGTGAGGTGGAAGTCGCAACACCATGTGTCTTTGTTCAAATTTACAGTAAAATCTGAATTAAAGTGTTCAATGTTTCAGATGAGTCCCTTTCAGATGGGTTCTCTCCTTGTCAAAAAGGGGACAGAGTCCTCCAGAGCTAAGCTTGGAGAGCAGGTCTGACTCTGACTGCACAAGTAGCTGACTTGCATCCTTCAAAACAATTCAGCTGATTGCTGCTGAGAACAGCAATGAAATTGAAATGTAGTTAATTAAGCCCCCTAATTTTTTCTTTATCCCCTCACCATAAGCATTCTTTCTTCATTTTTCCATTATCTCACTGCATTGCCTCTAACATTTAATCTCTTTATTATAGAGGTAACGGAAAACACATCAGAAAAAAACCTTCCTCTATTCCTCCCCTTCAGAATTTCCTAGTAAACAAAAGAGAGAGAGTTATCTGTGGCAATTAGAGCCTATAATGCGATGGATAGTTAAGATATTTACGTCACATCACCCTCTGCTTTCATTGGTTAGTTTTTCTAGTTGCTGCATTGTAAAATAAGCTGCTCAGCTTTGAAGATGAGAGAGGCAGATAAATTTATTGATACAAGACAGAATGCTGCCACTCCAAAACTCTCCCCTTTGTTGCACGGTTTATGTGAGAACATCAGTTGCCAGAAAAACAGTCAGGATCTGCAGATAACTCCCTCATTTGATGGTGCTGTTTTAAAGCACAGATCGTATACGTGAATGTCACTGGCATCTCGCATCTTCCATATTATAATAGATCTTCCTTTGTCTCACTCTTTATTTTGCAGCTCCCATCCCTTCTCTTTGAAAGAAATTTTCCAAAGCAATTGCATTGCATTCATTTGGCTTTACGAAACTTCCGAGTAACGTGTTGCTAAAGACATCATGTTCCTGTTTGGACATTTGCAAGAGTTGCTTCTAATTTATTATGAATTAGCCACTAATTCTCATAATCTTTATTACTTTTCTTTTATCTCAGTTCTTCCTTATAGAATCATAAAGAGAAATCTTGAACTCAGATCACTGAACTCAGAGTTTCATCTGAGAGGACTTGGATATTACTGAAGCCAGTTGAGATTTTCCACTCATGCGGGTGAAACCACTGTCAATATAGAAGAGCTTAGGCTAAGGAGATTCGTAAATCCTATTTGCTAGTCAAATCTAGGTTTCTCTCCAGTATGTATAAGAAATCTAACTATGAGATGAAATGCTAATATTCCTTTAAAAGTTTTTTTTTGCCTTGCAAGAGGTCCATTTGTTTGTGAGCATCCTGATGGCCCTGTTCATTGCGTAGGGTACAGAACATGAAGCTGTTTATTGTGAATTTAGGTTACCAGAAAGCACCTGCCCATGTTGTTGGCATAATCCTAATTGTTCAAGTAGTTGTTCAGCAAAGCATCTGAAGCCACTTCACACATTTCAAAATGCTCTTCTTTAATTTCCAGAGGGAATTTCTCCACACATGATTGAAAGACATCTAAGAGAGTTTTCACAGCTGCTGTCAGTGTTGCAGCCTCTGTTGAATGAACTTAGGTTCATCAGCATGGCAGACCTCACAAGCACAATGGTCACTTAGAAATAAAACAGATCAGGTGATAGGAAGCTTAACAGTTGCTCCTGTTGAACATTAATTGATTGCATGCACTCTAAATAAAGCCATTAAACAACAGATTTCAATATTCTCGAAAGTGTGGGTAATGTGTTGAAATGGAGAAATACTTGAACTTTAATGTATCCTAGGTCTTTCACATTTTTCTTCCTTCCACTGAGTTCCACCACTTTTTATCTTTGCTCATTCTATTCATAAAGATGTGTAGGTGTACTGACAACTGATTTCTTTTGCTCTTACTACAGGTGGTTTACAAGCCCAACTACTGTAAATGCTTTTTATAGTGCATCTACCAACCAGATCAGTGAGTATCTGACTTCTAAGCTTCCTTATAAAGTGCTTATTTGGGAAATGTATGTATCAAGCTTCAGAGAATATCTGTACAGTTTGGGTGTTTGTGACTGTGACCACTCAAACTTGGTAATTCAGCAGTGAGATATCATAAGCAAGAGGCTAGTTCTGGAAAAGCAAGGGCTCCCACAAATTTAAATTACTGTTGCTTAATGAGTTACTCAGTGTCAGCTGAGTTGCAGTGGCTCCCTGTCTGCGTACTCTGTCCATTGCAAATCTTAGCTTAAACCACTTTTATTAAAGCTTTATGTTTCTGTCTTCTATTTTCTGTAGCAAAAGCATATGTACACATACCTCCATAAATATACAGTAACTCTTTAAGTGATAGCAACACAGTCATGTTAATAAATATGCAGCAATAAATGTGACTGGAGAAGACTGTGATATAGACCAGAAAACCTAAGAAGTAGTGTCCAGTGGATTTGTTCAATACCTTCAAGGACAAGGAGTTGTATCTGTAGTTAACTTAAAATTCTTACCTGTATACTTTGATGTAATGATCTTGTATGTACGCTACAACTTGTCTTACGCTAGTTTTAGTAACCGGTTGTTTTTAAAGAGCGTAAATCCTGGTTTTGGAGCATATGAGGTAAAAGAGTAGAGTTTTTCAAAGATGTGTATGGATTTGGATGTTCATTCCTGTTTGCTATAATGAGACTTTGCATAGAAAATTTTTAACTGGCGTTGAAAGTCTATACCAGTATTTCTGAGTACAACAATGTTATCTTTACCACGACACTTCTCTTCACTCTTGTTATCCTTGCACGTTACATCAGCCTTCTTGTTCTGTGCCATCAGGGTCCAGAAGGTGGCCATCATAACCTCTGTGGTCTTGGTTTCCAGTAGCTGAGTCACTCTTCCTTTTTCTCCTGAATCTCTTTTGGTTGCAGAGAAAAGTAGTTTTTGAAATGCACAAAATGAATGTATCACACTGAAGTGGTTACAGCAGAGGACTGGCAGTCTGGGTCTGCTGTTATCTGTTCCTACTGATTTCTGTAAACAATTTTTGCCTTCAAACCACTCACTTAAATTCTTTTTTTTTTGTCTAAGTGAGCTGATTTGTAAAGTGTGTGTGATAATTAGTCAGTTCTTTTGATTAAAATTAATTCTAGACTTAGACCACTCGACCTTAATTGGAGGGCTGCCATAATTAAGCAGCCACATTTTTGTTGTTCATCGGAGGGAACACTCAAGGCAGACTGCCCTGAGCTGATCACAGCTCTGAGGTACACGTGAAGCATGACAGATGCTGTTCCGGCTGAACTGAGCACCGGCCACCATTGCTGCTTCAGAGGTATCATGTCAACGGAGAGGAATCCCGGTCAGTGCGAAATGAGAACCATTGCTGTTATGTCTTCTTTTATATTGGTTCCTTTCAAGTTTCAGCAGCATTCAGCTCTCTCAGCTTCTCTGCCATGGCATGTTAGAGAAAGCTCTAATGAGAGGCTGGAATCACTGAAGCTACATTTCTCACTCGCTGTGTCTAACGGTGTCACGAAGCAGGGAGCTGTCAAACGTAACCAATCAGTCATGGGTGTTGAGGCAATTGTATTTTCTATCACAGCTACTGACCTTCTTGTACTGCTCGCATCTGACCTTGAAGTTTGGATAGTGCTGCTCACTGTTCTTTTAGGACTGTTGCTAAGAGGAAAAGGATTTAGGTGGCTGTTTCCGAACACAATCCTCTCCTACCTGAGAGAGAGGTACAAATGTAATAATGCCTTAAAAATGATGTGCAGAAAGAGAGGAGATTCAAAGAAAAGCACAGTAAAAACAGTCTTCCAGTGCTGGCTGATGCAATTTGCAGGGGAAGAGGCTCCGTGAGATGTGGGAGGAACATGCTTGGTTCTGAAGGTGCTGATAAATATTTGACACATCACTACTGAGTTCCCATTAATGCTGCTGGGAAAGAATTGCATTGCAGGAGACTGATGTTTGCGAGCCTATGCATCCTCGTATCGCGTTATGTAGCCTGTATCACTGACATAAGCATTAAACAAGAAATTACTGCAATCTTCCTACCACTTCATGCAATCTTCATACATTGGCAAGCTGGTAGTGTTTTTAACTTGACTGCATGATTACTCGGTTACTTGAAAGAAAAAGGTCTTTCTTCACTAAAAGTGAAAATTAATAGAGAGTAGAAACTAGATGATTTAGAATATTATTAGATTTCTGAGAATATAGCAAAACTTGCATATGCACTAGGTTGCAACAAATTCTGCTGCACTGTAGTGCAAACATTCTTATGTTTTTATTGCTTCATTTAACGTTCGTTACTAACTATCAATAACTTGAATGGCCAACAATTCTGTTAATATCTCCAGAGGAGAAACAAGTAGATGTATCAAGGTAAGATGTTCTGCAAAGAGCAGAGTGGTACATATAATTTATCTCATTATACAAGTCTATTACTGATGTTCTCTTTACATGAGTTCCATTTATTTATTTCCTCCTTTTCCATAACTTAAAGTGTTTTAGATTAACAACCATGCATGTTTTTTATGGTCGTGAATTGTTTGGATAAGTTTTCATTTCTCTTTGCATTCACTCATCAATTTCCCCTCAATTATAGGTACTTAATAAGGACAACAGGTACATGTCATTGCCTTTAGATTCTGAAAAGTCATATAAGTGCACTTCATATAATCTAAGCAGCATGAACACTATCTTTTTAATTATCATCATTGGAACACTTTCTGAAAGGCTCTGTTTATTTTAATGAGCTCTAGAGCAGTCAGCAAATAGGTGGTGAAAATAGATACAAGTGATGATAAAAATGTGCTAGCATGCTTCTGTTGAAGAAAAGCTTTTATTTCATTACATCACCAGAATATTGGCTCTTGAATATGTTAAGAGTAGAAGGGAACTGCCCATTAGAGGGAGGTAGATTTAGATTGGCTATCAGGAAAAAAATTCTTCACAATATGGGTTGTAGAACACTGGAACAGGTTGCCCCAGAGAGGTGGTGGAAGCCCCATCCCTGGAAACATTCAAGGCCGAGTTGGATGAGGCTCTGAGTAACCCGATCTGGTTGGAGATGTCCCTGCTCCTTGCAGGGGGGTTGGACTAGATGACCTTTGAAGGTCCCTTCCAACTCTGACCGTTCTATGATTCTATGATTAGACATTTGATATATTTAATTTTTTTTTCCAAGTGTAAATATGTATGCCTTTAAAATATACCAAAAAAGGAACATTTGTAGGTTGTGAACAGTAATGAAAGGGAGATTTACAGTGAACTGAGGCAATATAAGCAAAACACTCATGAGGTGTAAGCTTGAATAGATGTATTGGATAATTAACTACTGTTGATACTGACTACTGTTGATATTATCTTTTTAACTTTATACCCATGATCCTTCTGAGTCATTTGTGCTTGTACTGCAGTTCTCTAGTGAAAGTCAAGAGGCCTCTTTAGTGAGCAACTTCATTATATGTTACAGGAAGAGGATATAATCTGAAACAGAATTTAAAAATTATGTTCAAATTAGCATCCATAGAGAAAACCCTAGATGAGAGCTCATATTAGCCAATAAGTATCATCTTTATAGAAAGCGGCATGCAGATACTGATGCTGGCAGCTTGCTGATGCTGTGAGTTGCAAGGAAAAAACTCTTATCTTGCCAGGAGCCAGGGAAGTGCTGGCAAACAGCTCACAGTGCTGTGGCTGGGGGAGAACGAGGGGACTGCGTGTAGGGGAACTTTCTCTTCCCTTAAGAACTAGACTAATTGGAAGGGTATTGATGAAGTTGTTTCAAGTACACCGTTAGTTTCCAGGAGGTTAATGAACATAGCAGATTTGGACTGAACACTTTCTAAGCCCTGTTATTAAGTAAGCTTTAAGTGTTCTTAAGTGAGCCCTCATTTTTAATTTTCCGTATTTACTAATGACTGGTATTGTCTTTTATTTAATTACAGTCACAGGTGAGATGATGCATGATCCTTACATCCATTCTATATTTCTTCTTCCTAAAATTCTTATCTATAAATGTATAAAATATGAGAACTTTTTCTTTGTTGTTGGTTTTTTGTTTTTTTTTTTTACCTTGGGGAATGTACTGATTTTTTTTTTTTTTCCTTTAGGAAGTAAAGATTATAGTTCCTTGTAAAAACAGGTGTTTTCATAGGTTTCCTAGTTCCTTAGCACACAATATTCCTTGGCCCCTCACAAACCGTCTCACATTTCTCCTCAAGTTGCCCCACTGAGTTTGGGAAACATTGGATACTCTTTTTTTCATGAGGAGTAAAGAGCCTCTTGTCAGGTGATGCAGAATCTGAGACAAGAATTGAACCAGAAACTGCTGAGTCCTCTGCTTTAAGACCATCACTTCTCTTTCTCTGTTAATGAATGTATTCACTGCTCCTTGGAACGGTAAGCTTTGTGTTCCTGCATGGCATGGAACAGTTACTGTGGCTTACACAATTTATATTTCCTATCCTTACACAATTTATGTTTTCTCTCCTGTCTTATGCAATCATAGAATCATAGAATGGTTTGGGTTGGAAGGGACCTTTAAGGATCATCTAGTCCAATCCCTCTGAAAGGAACAGGGGCATCTCCAACCAGATCAGGTTGCTCAGAGCCTCATCCAACCTGACCTTGAATGTTTCCAGGGTTGGTGCATGAACCACCTATCTGGGCAACTTGTTCCAGTGTTCCACCACCCTCATTGTAAATTTTTTTTTCCTAATATCTAATGTGAATCTACCTCCTTCTATTTTAAAACCATTACCTCTTGTCCTATTGCAACTGGCCCTATGGAAGAGTTTCTCCCTGTCTTTCCTGTAGGCCTACTTTAGGTATTGGAAGGCCACTATAAGGTCTCCCTGGTAAAAGAAAGTAAATGTCACTCCTGTCTTCAAGAAGGAAGAAACAGGGAACTACAAGCTGGTCAGCCTCACATCAATCCCTTTTTACAAGATGAAGTAAATCCCGAAAACAGTTTCCTTGACCAGCCTTCTACGATGAGGCGACTATCTCCGTGGATGAGGGGAGAGATTTGTCTTGACTTTAGCAAGACGTTCATCACTGTCTACCTAACATTCTCAGATAAAAACTGCTGAAGAATGGGTTGGCAAGTGGATAGCCAGGTGGACTGAAAACTGATTGAGCTGCTGGGCTTAAAGTGCTGTGATCAGAACTACTGGGCTCTAAAGTGTGATCAGTGGCACAAAGTCCATCTGGAGGATGATCTAGCCTGGCTGTCCCACTTTGCCAACTCTAAGATACGTGGGTGTAGGATATCAGTACTGTTCTGTGACAGCCTAAACTCAGCTGTCCCCAGACCTTCAGTGCTCTTGTGGCACGTGATGCTGGCGCCTATCTCAGGATGGTGCTGCAGTCTTATGACATTGTTCCAAAAGTAGTTAGATTGTAAGAAGCTAGGCAAGGCAGATTCTGCTAGTCCAGGTCCTACATATGGCAGATAGGTTTGTGTGAGGTCTGCAGTAAGACAATACAGTTTCTTTTCCATGTGCTGGTGAGTAATGGCCTTGAGTGTAGGCTCCAAGCTTGCACTAGCAATAAGGTGTAAGGAGGGAGAGGCTTTCAGCCCATATCCCTCTTCTGGAGCTGTGTAGAGGGAGAAAGCATGAAAAGATGCACTACAGGCTAAATTTACAGTGAAGTGTTAGCTTAAAGTACCTTCCCAGTGCCTGTATCCATTCCTCAAGATGTGAAACTCTCTGAAGTCTGGCTGACTTACTCCTCCAGACCAGAGCTTTGCTTGCTTGAACTCCAGTGGCATATAAATAATCCCATTAGTATTTATTGCTTCTACAGCCTACTGTGAGCTCTCTGAATGTTGTCATTAATTCTTTTAGGTACAATATGCCAAGCAAGCAAGAAACAGACTTCACAAGGGAATTGCTTAAATTGGGGGTTTCAAAACAGCACAAAATAAGAAACTGTCAGGTGATCTATCTCCTGTTACAATTTCAAGGATATTCTAGGTCTAGGGCATTGTAATCCTTGTTTCCCTTCAAGGGTGATCTGGTTGATGCTTGCCTGAGGGAGAGATTGCATACAGGGGGATACCCTGTGTTGTCAACTCTGAATCTGTTCCTTGTAGTGTGGCAACACTGGACAAGCACCCTCCTTCATTTAGTGCTACTAATCTGTGGAGAAGAAGACACCTTTGCTTTATTAGCAGTCCAAGAATAACTTTCAAAACTAGATAATTTTTTTTTCTTAAAAAAGAAAAAAGAAATCTCTTGGCAGTAATACATTCTAGTTCCCAGAGTTTTTCTTAAATATGTATTACATTCTACTGGCTTCTGACTCTGCTTTGGCCTGAAAACACTTCCTAAGCTTCCTTTAGTGCAATCAGAGTACAAAAGTGTTTCACACAGCTGCCCGGAAACAAAAAAACACTCATTCAACAAGTTCTGTGCTCAAGTATGTCTTACCTAAAATGGATCCTGACTTTGAGTAAAATAATTATCAACCTGTTGTGTGGTTTCAACATTGGAGCTTCTTCCCATTCATCCACATGACTTGTTCAGTGAAAATTTTATCTTATGGCTTAACTTGTATCTGATGATATGTCAGCAAGGTTCTATGAAGACACCTTTAGATAATATTTTTAGATGGATGAGTCTGAGTGAAGGTTTGCACCTAGTTTACTTTAAATAATGTATATTATCTCTACCTTGCACACAGACAAGTACAAATTCACTACACAAGTCTATACCTGAACAAAATAGCTGCAGCTCCTTACAAAATCCTGCTAGCCTCTTGATGCAGTGATAGAAACACAGGATTGTGTGATCCCTAAATGTTGTTTGTGGAGTGACTGTGCTACCTTGGTTCACACCATCTTCAGTAGGGGCTCCTTTGTTCATTTTGGCCACAATGCATCTCGTCTGCTGTCAGGGGGAGAGGATCATTCAGTGTTAGTGGATCCTAATGATTCCTTCATTAAATGGTCTCTTTGGCATGTCCAAAAACCTTTCCTGAGGTTCAATATTTGGAAGGAACCAGGCAACGTAGTTCAGACTAGACTTCCAGCTTGTGTACCAGCAAGCAATTTTCTTTAGATTCTCTGAGTGTACTATTGCTGTAAGATGTTTAAAAACATACATAGTAAATACTCTTCTGGGTGCCCTGGGAGGCAACGAGACTTAGATGAGGAAAACTTTGTCCTTGACATTGGTACAATTGTGTTTTATAGCACTGGAAAAGCAAATTACAACATGCTTGAAACAACAGAACAGCACCTAGAGAAGTAAGAGAAAAATAACTCAGAAAACAAGTTTGAAAACCACACTTTTTGTAAGCTAATTGCAAATAGGTAGTCAAGGCAGCCAGGGAGGAGCAGCAGAAAAAAACAGATGGGCAGGCCAGAAGGACATGCCACTTGCCTCATCATTTGACGTGAATTACACTCAGCATATTGTCTTTAAAGGCTTTGTAAGGAAAGGATAAAAGTCTTGCCTGACAACTTATCTCAGATATAAAGAAATCTATACCCTATTTATCAACAAAAAACTGAATAGGGACACAATCAATCAAGTGAATGTGGTTTTTGCTTTGATCTGAGTGGCCAGGTGATTTATTGAAGAGACACGCATAAGCTGAAGCAAAGGCTCTTGGGAAAGCAAGTGAATCACCCGAGGAAACTGGTTCCTCATTGACAAGGTGCTGCCTAGGTGGGATAACCTTCAAAGCAGGTGTATGCCTGTGCTTTGTAAATGGGAACTCCTTACATGAGACATCAAATTCCACATCTGTACCTGGAAGGATGACACTTTTTGCAAACGTTTGAAAACTTTGACCATAGATGTCTCTTTTATTTAGCCATTCTTTGGGCTGTTAAACTGTTACTATATTCAGCTACACTGTCTTCAGAATTGTGGCACTGGAATGTCATCCAGGCATTAGAAATAGACCTATGACTTTGGATTCGAGGAATGATTTTGGTACCTATGTGCAATATAAATAGATCATCGCTTAATAGATTGTCTCCACTGACAAGTTTTTGGCAATTAGTTAGTCTACTAGAAGCAGACAGGTAATTTCTGTAGCTAGCCTCACTAAGCTAACAGTTTCCTAGTTCTTGTTGCATTTTACCTATATCTGTTAGGAAATCTGAGGACAATCCAATAGTTTTCTTCTTTTTTATATGAAACACTAGGTGTTTATTCTCAGGAACACATACACTTACACACACAGATACGCGTGTAGCCACGGAAGAAAATAAAGTTCTCGCAGTGCAGCATCTTGTTGCCATGGTGGTCCTGAAGGAGGGAGGATCTCGGCTTCTTCTGAAAGATCCTCTCTACTGTATTCTGAAACTACCACTTGAGGGAAAGCTCTTCTAGCAAAACCTTCTGAAACTAAACAAAAACAGTCATAAAATCAAAACACTTGGGCCTGTGACTGTTATTCAGCTGCATTGAACTAGAGACCTCATTATTACTGTTTTTGCTATTGTAGGATTCCCAGCAGGAGAGTTGCAAAAGCCTTTCTTTTGGGGAACAGAGTATCCTAGGTAAGTGCTGCACCAGGGAACCTCGTGCTCCTGGAAATGTGGAATAACAGGGAAAGGTATTGGACACACATATAGACAAAGAAAGGGCATAGAGAAGAAGGCTACACTGCTGAAGAAGACCAACCTGTAGTGCACAGGAATACTGCGTTGTCCTTCTGTAGGGAAAGCTTGCCCTTGGGTTGTGTGTTCTTCCCGGCTGCATTCTGCTGTTACTGTTGAAAAACTAGACTTTGAAAACTACTGCTTTGTGTGATAACTTTTCTTACCCTTGGGAGTTGTATGTGTTGCCATTGTCTTAAACTGATGACTGATTTCTCACAGAAATTGCTAATTAAGTGCGCCTGAGTGGAAGTGTTCCAATGCTACTGTATGCAGAGGCAGCAGTGTGCACATTGCAGATATTAAAAGGAATTGTAAATCAGGCAACTAACACTTCTGGAACAGAAGTGAATACCCCAAGAAGCCTTTTATTATCAGTTTATTGTTCACTTTCTGCTAATATCTAAGATTAACAGTGGGCCTTCACCTGCACCTGTTGAAGTGCATGAGAATATCTCCATGAGCGTAAGTGATTGCCTGAGCACGGCCATGTGCTACTGCAGTTAAGGAAGAGTAATTATAGGTCAAATATATTTAATTTTGAAAAATCACTTCTTTTGTGCAGTTCAATAACTTTCTATTTTAGGGCAGGATAAGATTATGAAAAGTTTCTGACAGCAGTTTCTGAAAGTTATTTTGCAATTATGTAAAGCCAGTTAGTCGTGAAACATATCCTTAATAAATTTTTGTTAAAAAAATCAAACTTTTAAAACATTTTGAGTTTACCATCTTCCAATCTGTATGTGTCCTTGTAAACAGGAAATTTGGCAACATCTGTAGAGAGACACATTCAATTTAGGAACAAATGAATTTGCATTCAAAGAGAATTCTTATAAGCCAGGTGACTTTCTAAATGGTAATTTGGGATAGAAGAAAGTCCTTTCTTATTAAGGTGAACTTATTTTCTGCTGTGGTTATTGCAGACCTGTTTCTAGCTTTGCTTTCTGAAGACATTTTTCTGTACCCTGACCTTCTGCCATAGCAATGAAATTGTGGTTCTTTCAAAGAATTATACTTTACTGATTTCTCTTCTTTAAAGGTTACCTTAGCTTAAATTGGTTTTGCTTGAGTACGTATCAAAATGAAATTTAGTAAACAAATGTAGCTGTTTTATATCAGACAACAGATTGCTTTTGTCCTTGAAGTATTCTGGATCTGTTTTCTGTCTGCTTAAAAGAAACAGTACATGGCACTGGAACAGAAAAATCATCAAAAAGTCATCAGCACTTGCTGGAAAACTGATTTAGCAAATATTTAACATTTAGTGGATTTTTAGTGTCCAGTTCCAGCGTAAGCACTATAAAACAGCTGCATCTATTTGCATAAAAGGAAGCTTAGTTATCACTTTACATCTCAGTACATCAAATAGAGTACCATTCAAATAGCATCTTTCATAGTTATGAGTCTTCAATGCCAGATATATTGAAATAGAGATGTCAAACTTCCTGAGTCAGTATCTTCCTTTGAGCCTCCACGGTCCCAGAAACTTCCCCTTTAATATGGTACCTGCTGAGCTGCACCTAATCTCCTCCATCTGTGTCCAACTGTGCCTCAGAAGTGAAGAGCATGAGCATAGGTGTGAGCACTTCTGGCAAAAAAAGTTGTTGAGCTGGACAAAATGGTGGAGGGGGTTCACAGAAGCAAATGCCAAAATTCACCCCAAATTTCCCCGTCTTTTGGAGTTAGGGAAAGCTCTATGAGTGCCTGGACACCAGCCTGTTCTTTGTCTCTGCCATCCATAGTGACCAAGAATCTCAGAGGAAAAATAAGATGTATTTAGTAATAGGACTTACTGGTTCTTGAACTCTTTACATGTTTTGTGTCATTCTTTTTATACTTCTCCAGCTGCAAAAGATCCTGTATCACCACTTTACTTCAGAAGTGGAAAACAAATCTAGCATAGTACATTTAGTATGGATAATTACCACTGTGTGCTGCACAAGATTACAACTTTGTCACACAGAAGGATGATATTTCCATTGCTGAAATGTATAATTTTAACCAGCGATTTTTAGTGAAGGTTTGCAATAGTACTAGGGGAAAAAAACAGTGGGGAAGATTTTATCACATGCAAGTTACTTTTCAGGAAAGAAAGAAACAAAGTGAAGAATTGTCATGGGAGCAGGGGGAATTAAATAATATAATACTTTTTGGGCATGACTGAGATGAACAATTACTGTGCTATGGATCATTAGGTCTGGTAATAACATGTTGCTTCAAAACCCTCTGCCTTTCTCCTATTTCAACACAATATGTTAGAAATACTATAAGCTACTTTGAAGTATGGCATCTCAATAACCAGGATAATTAAAATCACAAAAAGCAGCTTAACAAATGAAAGATGTGTTTAGTAGTTCACTTTCCCCCCACAATATCCACTGCATTTTTTTATAAAAAAGCCCTAAACCTTTCCCTCTTTCATCTCTGTTTCTCCCGGATGCATACTTGTTTGGATATAATGAGGAAAAGATAATTAATTGTCAATCAGGAGTAGAAAATATTTCTTTCCATTCTGACTGTAGATCATGTCCTACTCCTGTGCAGGTGAAGGCAAATTGCATGACCTCTCTTTTTAAAACAGAAGGGAGATCTGTTTAATGCTTCACAAACTCGAATCAGTCATTTGCAAGTCTATTTGTTGCATGCCAGTGAAGAATGATTGGAATTGGCATTTTGGAAGCCCATTCCAGCCTTTGATCTGTTCTTTTTTCATGATGATGCTAAAAGAATAATTTCACCTATAAGTTTGTCCTGTTCTCGGTTAGAATAAACACGAAGCAATCAACGGAAGGAGACATTTTGGAACTCATATGGTGCCAATAAGAGATTTGGTTAGAAAAGTGAACCATCACAACGGTTTTTTAAGTTTTATATTAAAGGCTGTTTTTAAACAAGTAAGAGTTTAACATTCAGACTTTCATCAACTTTAAGTCAAAATTGTGCATTTACAATTTTCAGTCCCATTCCCCACTCTCGGCTTAAATAAATAACGATGTTTCCTGAGGTAGAAATCTGTTAGATTCTTCTGTTCTTTGATGTTCATGAGTGTGGACACTTTCTGAGGAAATTGCTTCTTTGTGTTACAGGTCATTAAGCTATGGTGCCATAGGAGTAATTGTTGGCCATGAGTTTACCCATGGCTTTGATAGTAATGGTGAGTATTTGTCCATATGTTGACTTTTTTTTTTATTTTAACAGAATTGACTGACAGATTAGAAAGCTGACTTGCATATGCTTTAGCTTTTTTATTGTTTTGCTTTTTAAAAACACTGAATTGTGTGAAAAAAAATTATAAAGTTCTATTTTTTTTTTATTACTTTACATACAATCTTGCTTATTTGAACCAGATTTTGTTTGGTAAGGAATACAAGTTTTATGCTTCCTGTTTATTTTTAGTGGAAACTAAACCAACAACATTCAGAAAATCCTGGTTGGGGGAGGGTGGGAAGGGCAAAGGGACAACTTCTGATTGATAAAAATTACTTCCAAGAAAACTTTTCATTTCAATTTTGACTTTTTTTCAAAAGAAATTATGTACAAATATTAAAATACAACACTGGAACAGAAAATCATAGAATCATAGAATCATAGAATGGCTAGAGTTGAAAGGGACCTTCAAAAGTCATCTAGTCCAACCCCCCCTGCAAGAAGCAGGAACATCCCTGACTAGATCAGGTTGCTCAAAGCCTCATCCAGCCTGGCCTTGAATGTTTCCAGGGATGGGGCTTCCACCACCACTCTGGGCAACCTGTTCCAGTGCTCTACAACTCTCATTGTGAAAAATTTTTTTCTAATATCTAATCTAAATCTATCTCCCTCTAATTTAAACCCATTACCCCTTGTCCTATCACAACAGGCCCTACTGAACAGCCTCTCCCCATCTTTCCTGTAGGACCCCTTGAGGTACTGGAAGACCTCTATCAGGTCTCCCCAGAGCCTCCTCTTCTCTAGGCTGAATAGCCCCAACTGTCTCAGCCTGTCCTCATAGGAGAGGTGCTCCAGCCCTCTCATCATCTTTGTGGCCCTCCTCTGGACCTTCTCCAACTGGTTCATGACCTTCTTATGTTGGGGACTCCAGAACTGGACACAGTACTCCAGGTGGGGTCTCACCAGGGCAGAGTTAGAGGGTGAGAATCATCTCCCTCGACCTGCTGGCCACGCTCCTCTTGATGCAGCCCAGAATGCGGTTGGCCTTCTGGGCTGCAAGGGCACATTGCCGGCTCATGTTGAGCCTCTCATCCACCAGCACTCCCAAGTCTTTCTCCTCAGGGCTGCTCTCAATCCATTCTCCACCCAGCCTGTATTTGTGCTTGGGTTTGCCCCGACCCAGGTGCAGGACCTTGCACTTGGCCTGGTTGAACTTCATGAGGTTGGCACGGGCCCACCTCTCCAGCCTGTCCAAGTCCCTCTGGATGGTATCCCTCCCTTCCAGCGTGTTGACGGCACCACACAGCTTGGTGTCATCGGCGAACTTGCTGAGGGTGCACTCTATCCCACTGTCCATATCACCGACAAAGATGTTGAACAGGGCCAGGCCCAACACGGACCCCTGAGGCATACCACTGGTAACCGGTCTCCACTTGGACATTGAGCCGTTGACCACCACTCTCTGAGTGCGGCCATCCAGCCAACAGAAGTGTACAAAATGTATTGCAAAATATTAAAATAAAAAAAAAGAGAGAGAGAGAGAGAAAAGAAATGGTCTGAAAATGTCAAACTAACTGTCCTGAAAAACTGCATGGAGTGGGGCATTAACACCATCTAACTTTGGCTATTTCAGTAAAGCACTTTTTAAAATCAAGTTCCTGAGAGAGGAGGGGGAGAGAGAGAGAAATATGAACGTTCTCCTCCAGGGAGCAATTCTGAGTGTCTGACTGACATCCCACTCTGACTCACTGTCTAAAGAAACCTCTTTACACTGGAAATATAGCGAATTTAAGGAAAAGCAGACTTCTAGCTCACCGCCTAACTAAAGTTAGATTGCTTATGTTGTGTTACTTTGAATACCTGTTAAAAAATAAAAGGAAAACCTTGTATCCTGTTGACGCTGCTCTGCAGCATTTTGTATAGGCAAATACTCCTGAACGGCAAAATGTTTCTTTGCAAACTCCATCTGCCCTACCACTTCCATGTCATACAGGTTATGGTGTAGCAAGTACATCCATGTACTTAAGTGGATAGTTTGATTTGATAATCTTGGCTTCTGGAACTGATCTTTGTTTAAGCATAGCATGGTTAAGGCACCCTGCTACAGAGGATATTACAGCATTTGAGCACAGGCTGATTTTTCCATCTGCAGTGTGATGTGGAAGGCCTGGACTTTGCCTTCAGTGTTCCTAAAAGTCTGGCAGTCATGTCTTATGTAGTCTTTTGTTGCAGAACTGTATACAGAAGACAGGACTATTTGAGACCAGGTTTAGCTGCCCATGTGGATGCAACCTTGCTCTGTGATTTGGTCCTTCATTATGACTGCAAGAAAGAGAGGCAGGGAGCAGCCAGTAGACATGACACCAAGTACTGAAGATGTTTTCTTTCACCTTTTTATTTAGTTATTTTTTCCCTATGTGTTTTCTTGCTCAAGATGACAAATTTCCTAGAGATTATTTATTTATGTATTTGGAAGGCAAGAGCCTGGGCAAGAGGTAGTGGTCTGCTTGGGGAGGCAGATCTTAGGTTCCTCTCTGACTGGCTGGAGACATGGTGGAGATTAGATACCGTCCTACAAATGAGATGGAGCAGAAACTTGAGGCTGAATCTTCCATGAGCTATTGCTCTAACCATCAGCCTGGGGAATGTGATGTATGTATTCTCCTTTCTTCCATGAATAGGGTTCAATTGTTCTGGTTTTGCTCTAAGGCAAAAAATGAAATCCACAGAATTTTCCATGAAATAGATTCTTCTTCTAGTCGAGCATATTAATAATAAACTAAACACCATCAGGTTTGCAGAATCAAAGATATATGGATACGGATATGGACTGAGGATGAAAAAGACTCACAATTATACTTACAAGAAAGCTCATATACCTCTTACACTATGTAATTATAAAATGTACTATAGAACTCATTAGGCATTACTATTTTTTTTTTCCTGAAAATGGAAATTATGACAATAAATAGAATACCAGCTTTTCACTACTGACTTGAGTGGGGTCAAGATTTTGCTCATTGATCTTACCCATTTTTGTACACACATTTGCATGAGTACATTCATCTCTCATTTCTGTGCTGTTGATAGATTCCAAAACTGGAAAAACATGAGTTTTTTTTTTCCTACAAAAACACTTGTTTTCTTTCTTTTCTAAGGTCGGAAATATGACAAAAATGGAAATTTAGACCCCTGGTGGACAACTGACTCTGAAGAAAAATTTAAAGAGAAAACAAAATGCATGATTAATCAATACAGCAATTACTACTGGAAGAGAGCTGGCTTACATGTATGTAAAACACCAGTGATTGAAAGCAGTGGTGCATTAGAAGTTTTGGGGGTGGTTTTAAGTTATCTTAATAAATCCCAATATATTGGGGTATTAGGCTACCAACTTCATTTCTCACAAGATATCATTTTTTGAAGTGAATAATTGTGATAAAAATTGTCTGTCAGATTTGATTAGTCCAGTCAAATACCACCACCCACACCCAGGTGACAGGGTTAAACCACTTCTCCCCATCATATCATACTAGAATCAGAAAAAGAGGATGAAGCCACTCAGCAGGGCTGGTCTAATTATTGTGAGCATGTTAAATGTCTTCTGAAGATGAAGTCTGTAATGAAAACAGAGCAGCCACCCTTTTTAAAGAAGAATATAATAGCATGTTTTATAGATTCCTTCAGCAATTCTACCTCTTATTTATTACAGCTATAAAATGGATGCGTAAACCCTACTTTATTTCAGATTCAACTCTTGCTATTTCTTCCACGTGTGCATGCAGACCCAATTTGTATCTCAAATAAAGGGAGTATGATAGGAGTAGCTCATAGAAAAGCATTGAGAAAGAAAGTGTTAGGCACCACACAGTGTTTCTGTTTAATTGTCTATCAGAACTATGGGCTTCCCTGAAAATGTACACATTATGTTAAGTATCCAAAATGAAGGATAAATCCCAGACTTTCAGAAATCAATAGCTAAAATTCCAGTAACGTTGACTGGGACATGATTTTAATCTTAATTTTCAGGATAAAACATGTACCCCACCCCCTACTCAGTTCTACCATGTCTACTTACATTTTAGAGTCAGAAATATGTCTTTGCCTTTGTTGAATGGAGAGGTCACATTGAATGCTTAGCAACAATTTTAACACTTTCCCCAGGCTGTTTGTATTAGTCTCAGAGATAAGAAGGCTGTGTTGTAGTCCAGTGTGAAGTCCAACGTCTCAAACTTGAAATATTTCATATAAACTAATTTACAAATAAAAATTCTCATGCTCATTCCTGAATATCTATAGGACAAAAACAGTCAATACAAAAATGCCACTTAAAGAAGGTCATGAAAACCTTCCCCAAGGATGTGACTGAGCCCTTCCTGTGCTCCTGCCATTGGCTTGGCCATCCCTTTTGCCTTCTACAGTGTCTCTTGAAATGGGGTGGATCTGAATTTCTCCTCTGGTTTAGCTATTCCCTTTGCAATCTGACGATACGCTTACTGGAGAGATCCTGTTACCCACAGTCTTGTCATCTGTAAGGCTTTTTCCTTCTATCTCTGTGGGATAACCTAAAGCAATTTTTAGATGATAAAAGAAGAATCTTAATATTTTCTGCTATATTTTATGGCTTCTGTATGAAGAGCTATGCACACAAAGAGCTTTTTTTGCTTGCCATTTACATCAATATTTGTACATTCTGCAGATTTTTTGCCCCGTATGAATATTTTATATAGATCAAGAAACCTATTTACTCTTCTTCTTTCTCATCTGGTTTACAATAAAAATGTCTCCAGAAGAGAAGCATAATGAAAGAATAAGTGGATATAGAAATAGCTTCAGAGTGCAGTAATCGCATAAAGTCATCTGATCAAATAAAAGGCTTATTGTGGTCCCTGAGCCCTGTCACAAACTGTTTGCACACAGCAGTCTCAGAAAGCTGACCCAGAGCTGCCTGACATCAGCAGAAATGCTTCTTCCGCTTGTTAAAATGGCCTATGGCCCAAGAGCCACTGCTAGGTTACTCTCAACTTATGCTCTAAATCTATCTACTTTGTAAGCCCACTGCAAGAAAAATGTATGAGTAGGTAGATCAGAAAAAAACCCTAGCTGCTGTGTGTGCATGTTCCCTGGTGTCCCAGCACCTTTTGTCCTGAAAGCCTCTCTCCAGCCTCCTGAGAGGAGGGAGGGCTTGCAGGAAAGGGATGCACTTTCTTCTACTCTCCCATTTCTCCTTTGTTACACCGTAGGATGTTATATTGGACCTAAAGCATCAAGCAAGGTGCCTTCAGTCCAATCTGGGTGCTTGTCTGCACTGAGTGGTGGGGCTAGGCACACATACCTGGGTATACTCTAGATCCTTTTACCTCTTCTCCCTCATTTTCCCATCTTTTACCATCCCGAAAGTAAGTTAGGTCCTGACACCAACCCACCTATACTCATCCCTGCAGCATAGGAGAGCCTGTCTTTAGAGGATTTGCAGGACAACATTGACCTTCAGAGCTCTGCTCAAAACTATGCTCAATTACCTTGCTCATTTGGGGCACAGTGAAGAGTAAAACTGCTTAATTACAAACACAGTTTGGTAACACTAAGACCCTAGTAGGCTGGGTGATCAGAGATAGCGCTGCACTGGTAGAAATGAGGATTTATTCATAATGATATTGCACTTGATAATACCAGGAGACTGGCTTTTTCAGAAAGTTTGGATAGCACTGCTTCTCGCAATATATTCTTGTTGCTGTTGCTCTTGCTCTTGGAATCAATAATGGGGAAAAGCAATGTGAATCTCCTTCGCAGATATTTTTAGAGCACTGAATATACTATCAATTTCAATTCTGCCTTTGACAGTTATTTTTTAATTACTCTGTGTTAGGTTATAACTTAGAAGTTATTTTAGCATCCCGATAGTATATAAAGAGTTATGTAGGGAAAAAAAAAATATAACCTTCTAGATGAAAGTTTAAGAAAAGGGCTACTGAATCTCACATGTAACCAGAGAAAGCCAGTCTTCAGGGGAAAATTATTGATGCTCAGATCAAAGATCACCAAGTGGATTCTTGAGTGCATTTTATCTACTAGATTTTGTGCTACAGATCTAGGACCAGAGCCAGGATAACTCTTCACAGAGAATTGTTTACTGACAGTTTTCACATTGAAACGCAGTTTTCTTAACCAGAGATATGATGGTTGAAATTGGCTGAGGTTGTTCTCGCCTTGTTTTATTTTTTCCCCGTTTCTTGAAGTTGATCAAAAAGGAGGGTCAGAAGAGGGTCAAATGACTGATGTTCTTTCATTCCGCCAGGTGAAAGGCAAGAGGACTTTGGCTGAAAACATTGCAGATAATGGAGGTTTGAGAGAGGCTTTCAGGGTAAGTAGATGAAAATTACCTGAAACATAGTATTATTCTTTTTACAAAAAGAAAAATCTGTGTTTAGTCTCCAAGTTGTTGAAAGGCACTCAGTGTCTCTTTCTTATCAGGCATATAGGAGATGGATTGCAGAAAAGAGAGGAGGAGAAGAAGAGCCTTTACTGCCAGGCCTTGAGTTCACACACAACCAGCTTTTCTTTCTGAGTTATGCCCATGTGAGTAGTACCAATGTGTTTCAAGTCCCTGTCTATTCAGCTGCACAATGTACACTGCAGAGATGAGACTGCTTTGTTTCAACAATCTACACTAACCAAACCCAGATTTTTAAGGGTATAAGCAGAAACTTCTCCTCCCAGAGCTATTATTTCTTTTCGCTTTCGCTCTTTGTCCTCATCTATCTAGCGATGGAGCTAGAGCTGCTGAAATTATTCTTGGTTTTGCACAGTGTTGTCGCTGCAGCTTTCTTTCCTCTTGCTGCTTCCCTCCACTGCAAGGGTCTTCTTGCATCTATTGACCCCTTAGCCTTTTTACATTTTATCTTCCCAGTTTTCTGTGCTTACCATTTGCAGCTGTTTCTGACTCCTGTTGCAAATATACCACCACCATTCACTATTGAGCATGTTGTTCAGGGAAGATAAGCAGCAGTGAAGAAAATATAAGTTTATTTTTTCACATCTTTCTTTGCTGTACACTAAATATGCTGCAGTGAACTTTTTATAGGGAATGTGAGGGTTTTTTTTAGAAAAACATGCAGAACAAGGAAGAGAATCAGAAATTATTTATTTGGTTAAACTCCCTATATGAGGAGTAAACATGGGACTATAAAACTTTGCCCATCAGTTGAAAAAAATAAATCATCTAAAACTGAAGAAACAGGACCCAGTGCAATCAATGGTGTTTTTTAACCATTTAATCACATATTTGCCAAGAGTCAGTGTAGCAGTGTATGAGTTTATGGCTACTTAAGTTTGGCAATATTGACCAAAGAAAAGAATCCACCTTTTGGTTGTTAATGCTGAGTTGAGTTTCATGCTGTGTCATTTTTTCCCCAGGAAAATCTTGAAGCCATAGGGAAGGTCTGGGGGTCTTAGAGAACCACTGCAGGAATTGTACAGCCACTGTAGAATTGCATAGAAAATAAAGTGATATTTTCCTCCCTCTGAAGGGAGGCACATGCACAGAGCAGTGTGTGCCAGGTACCTTGAGCTCAGCCTGTTTCCACACAGCTCAAGACACTCAACAGACTTGTTCAAAGGGCCAGGGCTGTCTCCAGCCAGAAAAAAAATGCACTGAAGTCCACATATTGTATGGGCAGTCTGGTCTGAAGGATTTTGGCAATACGAAACATTCAACATGGGGACTTAGGTGAGGCAGGGGCTGCTTAAATGAGATTTTTCATACAATGCATACAGTGCAAGAGGGATTATTCAGCTGTGCAAATATTCTCTCTGCCCTGTTTTGTGGCCACTTATAATTGGGTCAAGTATCACATCAGGAAGAGCGAACTGGGGACCACTAATAGAAAGTTGAAATGTGTAATTTCAAAAGAAACTGATATTCCAACATGGAACAAATGTGGCAGGTAATATAGCTGCAATTCTAGAGATGATAAGCATCATTACATGTACCTTTTATACACACTACAAAGCTTTGAGACCAAGAAGTATACTTGGTAGTTATTAAGGCATCAGGTGCTGCAGCACAAGCTGAAAAGCAAGCTACCATTGTAGAGAAGCTCAAAAAAATAACTAGTAAAGTGGCTATGATTAGATGATGGGAATGAGTGGGTGAGGAATAACAGTGGATGGTGACTGGTTCCATCAAGGGATTTGAAAAACAAGAGAGTATACCAATGGAAACTGCAAGTTAGCAAAGGTGAAACAAAATAGGAGTTTGTGATGTCTTTCCATTAGGGGCATTCTGTAAGGCATAGCCATCTTAAAAACAGTGACATTACATTCCACTTTACTTCCAGAGTCATCTGAGATAACATACCTATTTCTGCTTTTTATCTTTTATTAGGTAAGATGCAACTCCTTTAGACCAGAAGCTGCAAGAGAGCAAATATATATTGGAGCTCACAGCCCTCCTCAGTTCAGGTAGTGCAAATAATGTTTTTACTCAGTATACATACAGAATCAATCACCACAGCACACAAATGCAGAAATCTAGCATGTTAAGAGGGGTTTAAGAGCAAACAAAAAATTGGACTGTCCTCTTGGCTTAGATTGAAATTGAACTGTTTTTATTAGAGTATCTTTCACTATTACAAATACTCTCCTCTAAAAATGCAGGGCTTGCATCTATCTTCAAAAGCAGTTGAACCAGAACACACTCTGATCCCTGTGATGTTCTACAGTAATGGTCTGAATATCAAAAATGTCTCATCTATCACTTTATTTTCTATGCAATTCTGGTTTAGAAAATAAAGTGAATATTAGGAAGGTCCTTGATTTAATCTGCCTGAGTTCATTAAAAGCTTAAATTATATTGATAGTGCAATGCAAAACATGCCCTGTAAGTTCAGCTAAGATTGAACTTTTCAGTTGCCCTTCAAGAGACACTTTGCTTGAAGGAGCTGTGGTAGTCCAGCCAGCCATAACAGTGTGTCTGTGTCTTTGCTCAAAAGCCTCCCACAGGCCTTTTTAACTACAGACACCTGTGAACCTCAAGAAGGAGAGGCTGGAAAAGGAAGACCATTTAAAGACTGCATAAGAATTAGGAAGCCTAAGTTTGTTTCTCTGCTTCTCCACAGAGTTTGTGTGACCAAAAGCAAGTTTTTTCTGTTGGGATTCGTGTTAGTTGTGTTTACCTCATTAAGAATTGTGTGTTTGTCCTCAGTCAAGTGCTACATTGCCTCTGTATTTGAGAGAAGGAAGCTAACTCCACAAGCTGATTCATAGTGGAGGCACCTCTAGCACACAAGATTAGTTGCCTTCTGGAGATTCCTACCACTTTTTGTTGACTAAAGAACTAACTGTGATCCCACTTTCTCTATGGCTAAGTTTAGGTTATATGAGTCCCCTCAGCCTCAGTTCTCTCTTGGTAAAGTAAAAATAGCAATACTGCCTTCACAGGGGAGCTGTGAGGCTGCTTCACAGGTACTCTGACATATTCCCTGGACGTAGCGACACCAAAACTCAAGATATAACCAAGGCATACGTAAGACACCTTAGGCTACTTATAACTGGAATGGGTTAAGAAATAATGGAACTGGAAATGTGATGACACAAATTTAATATAAGCTAGGAAACCTGCAGTACTGTACCTTTGCTAGCTAGGGTAAAACTAGTACAGTGTGAAAACATGCATGCCTTTCAACAATTGAAAATACATAATGACAATGAGGACAAGGAGTATCAGGCCCATCCTCAGCCTAAAGAGTCATATTTTTTATAATTCCTACTCTCGTCAAAACTTTGGTAAAATAACCATCTCTTGCCTTTTAAAGTCCTCAGATTTATTTTCTTATGTATATGTTTATATATTTTGAAAAATGACATAGCTACATTCCCATGAGATGGTGCAATCACAAAACAGGCAGAGAAGCTTGGAGATAGAGCATTAATGAGGAAATCTTCTAAAGGAATCGGGCTAAGAAAGAAGATTCCAGGGAAGATTAGATAAATTTGGGATCTAGAAAATACATACTAAACTTTTTCTTAGTTTTTATGTGAGATACTCAGAATAGACTTCTGTTTCAGACCTGAAGAGAAACTGTGGTGTTTGTCTCTTCTTGCAAATCATATCAAGAGGCCTAACAAATTATATAATCTATTTCCCCCAAATTTGCTTCATTTATGTCCCGAACCATTGTGATTATAACAGCAGTATAGCTAGTTTCAGCATTGACAGCTCCTGCTATCCAAAAAGCCCAAACAGCCTTTTAAGGTAATTATAAAAAGTAACTATAAAAAATGACAGAAATGAGAAGCACACATCTTGAACATAGATGTGAGCATCTGAGCTAGTCACCCCAGGTTTTCTTCACAGTCCCAAAATTATAGATATTTTGAAAGTATGTGTATATATACATGCATATATGTTATTGTTCTGGAAATAAATAATTTGCATTACTTAAACTCTGCAAGTAAGTCTTTCTATTGACTGCCCAGGTGACCCATTAAGGGGAAGGTGTCTCTACTGCAGTTCAGCGGGATGAAATCCAGACAGCCCACTCTGATTCCACAGTCAGTGTGTGGCAATATCAAACCATGGGTAGAAAGTTCATGTGTATTGACATATAAAGATCTTTCACTGGCTAGATTCTGGTTTTACTTATTTTTGATTGGCAGATTTTCAGTATTAGCATATGTCTTCACTATTATTGAATGCCAGATTGCAAGTCAAATCCCTAGCATGGCAGCCAAACTCCCAGCAACCTCAGCAGCAGTTCTGCGTGACCAGATCTTGCAATTCCAGTCCCTGAATATGCATTTGTAATGTTTTTACAGTAAAACTGTATATCTTATTTGAAGCCTAATGTAATTTTGTAATTCTCCCTACAAAACTGACCTTTAGACATTTTTGCACCAGCTGACTGCCAATTTTCTTACTCAGAGAAAGTCCCATCAATGTAATAAGAATGTTTCCCACCATGCTGAGCTATGCTGAGAAGCTGATTGTCTGCAATGAAGAAAAATGCCTTCTCACTGCATAATAAGGAGGGTGAAAAGGCATACGACTAATATCTTAGTAGATACTTTTCTGCTTTTAACTCAAGATGCTGTTTACTTTAATACCATTGTAAATTTCAAGTTAGTAAATTCCAAGGTGCTTAAAAGCGTAGGAAAAACTCAGCAAACAACACAATCCCAATCTAGCAAAGGTAAAGTAATACTTTGCGACAGCATGAAATAATATAGACATGAAAGTAGGACCCAGGGATGACTGCATACAAAGAGCATGCTCTTCTTCTGTGCCTGAAGGTGCCAGTCTGGGATGCAGAGACATTCTCTGGCTTGCATGAGGCAGGGATGTGCTGCTCTTTCAGTACCACACCATCTGTGGAGGAAGCAAGAGAGCCTGGGAGATGGTCAAAAAAGCCTCAGAAAATGGATTTCCAAAATATCAGAAGAGTTGGGATGCTCATGGGCGTAAGGCTGAGCTAGCGGATGAGAGGCTCTGCCTGCCCTCCCAGCCTCAGGCTGCCAAGTCTCAGGGAGCCAGTATGTCTGTGTGTGTGCATACACGGATGGGCAGAGGGCGTTGTTACAAGAATCAGGCTGCCACAAGTCAAATCAAGTCAATTCCAGCACAACCACATGCCTACAGGCTCCTGCCTGCTGGACTGTGGTGGTTTGGCAGGTGCTGGAAGAAGAATTCCACAGCACAAGGCTACCTCTGATCTCCCACCTTTGTTGACAAGGGTCAGATTACAAATTTGTTCTAAAAGACATGGTATCCATAAAGCAAATGTTTGTGGTTGAATTTCTAGCAAAGTAAGATGCTTCTCAAAGCACCGAATGAAAGATTGTCTTCACATTAACTTTAAACTGGAGTGCTTCTCCTGAACTTTTTCGGTCTTATTTGTGGAAAAATGACATGGGAAGCCAAAAATTCAACCTGAAGTGAACACAGTGCAGCACTTATCAGGCCTGTAGTGTTTAACAGAAGACAATCTGCACGTCGATCACTTTTCTTTTCCCTTTGCAGAGTTATCGGTGCCATGAGCAACTTTGAAGAGTTCCGTAAAGCTTTCAATTGCGCAAAAAATACAACTATGAACCGAGGGGCAGAATCCTGCCGGCTGTGGTAGACATCCCTTCCACGTCATCTGTCAAGAGGGATCTGCAATGTGGACTGCTGCACCTGAGCTCAAGCCCACTGCTAGAGTTTTGGAATAATGTCCTGCAGTCTGGAGAGGTGTTCAAATGCATCTTCCTTATCCATCCTGACAACCCGTGTGGATCTAATCACTCTCTATCCAGAGCCTAGAAACTTTTGAAACAGGAGAAGAGAGGTTTTCTTTAATAACATGAAGAAAAAGGAACTTCTTTTACCCATAAAGCTACTCCTGTTCATCTGCAGTTGCATTGCTGCTGATGGATAATTGCCATTACCAATTCTAATTCCTGATTTATAGTTGAGCAAGAGGTAAATGCTAAAATCCAGTTTTAATCTATTGCTCTGCAGGGGTGCAGAAAGCTGCCACACAATATTTATTCTTTCTAGATGAAGAAATTCATGAGACCTGTTATAAAGCCAGCTCTGATCTACTGTGTGATACAGCATTTTCATAACTTAAACTGTCACTGCCCAGCATGCCGTAAATGATGTTGCATGATGTAAAGACACAAGACTTTATATAAATTTAGTTTAATATGTCAGATTAGTGCCTCAGGTTTTGGAAGTTTCAAGCTGAGAAAGTACCTTATGGCTTCTGTCTGCTGGGACTGAAGAGAAAGAATACTTGTGAGATCCTGGCCTTTTCTAATCTTAGAAAGGCTTATGATAAAAATCAATGTATGGTGAAAATTTGAGGCTTGCAGAGGGAATTCCCAGCACCATGATACTCTGAAATATTTCAGCACTTATTCCTGTTTACAATCTGGGCAGGTTTTTTTTTTCCCCAAGGGATTATTTTTACCTTATGCTGAAGGTAGCTTCACCTACATTTGTTTTTAAGCCTGAAATGCTATACCAGTTTTAATATAGGGATTTCTTAGTGTCTGGGTCTTACAGAGGAATGTAAGTAGTGTGCATGTTTGTCCTCATGTTCTGGACAGAGCAGGGTGACTTGTGATTTAAGGAAAGAAGAATATGTGACTGAAAAACAGAATACCAGCAGCATTTGACTTGTCTGGATAAAAAGAGCAATTCAGGAGTAGAGGACTTTTAAATACAGTATACACAAAGGCCAGTTGAGTTTTTAATTTGATTTCTACCAATATTCATTAAAAAAACATATTTTACTGTAGCAGAAAAACTTTAACACATAACTCTTACTAAGCAGAGGAAAAACTGGTATTTATTTAAACCTTGTGTATTAATTCATTTTTACATGGTGGAATTGTTTCAAATGGAGAGAGCGTTTCTTTAGACTGATTTAATTACTGCAAATCTATATATGACTCTATGTGTATATACTTTTTTATATATATACAAAAATATATAAACTCTTCTATTTGCTTAAATTTTATTTTATCAGTACAGAAGTGTTAGTAAGATAAACTTTTTTTCAAGGATTTGTCAAATAATTTCCAACTATCAAGGTGGGGGAAGTTTCAACTGAAGCTAAGTTTTTGCAAATGGGTTTATATTCATGTGTTTCTTTATAAAGAAGGAGGACATCATGGCAACATAATTTATGGAAAGAGACAGGCTCTCAAGCTACCTTCCAGAGAGAAGGAAGCTGAGACTCCTGAACTCAAGGCACTGTTGGCATTTCTTAGAAACAAAATATTATGTTTTGGGACCAGAACTTTCTTTTTTTTTTCAGTTTTTCCATGAATAATTCAAAGTTTTCTTAAGAGGGAAAGCATTTTTGCTTCCTTCAAGCCAGTTCTGTTCCTGATTACATTTCACGGATTGCATTTTGTCATTTGAATTGCCACTACTAAATTTTTTCCTGAAGATATTTTTCATATAAACTGTTTAGATGGCAGTATTTTCATAGACCATTTCTTCAAACAAGCAGGTGTGGATCTTGAACAAAGTGATATTGTTTGCCTACTAATGGGAAAGTTCCTTAGCAAACTGAGTACCGTATTGAATTAATTCCTGTGCTCATATGAGCACTGACATGACTTGATGTTGGCTGCTTTGGATCAACAGCCAAAGGTTCAGGGGTGACACCCTGGCCCCATTAAAGGTAGTACCAATATGGTCGTTGTCCTCAGAGAAGTCAGGAAAACAACTTAAATATGTGTCTAAACTTTTCTAAATTACTGGACTATGCAAAGCTGATTTCACAATAGTCAGCTTTGAGTTTTCTAATTTTATCTCTCAGGTCAGAAACGCATTTCCAAGATCTCCTCTCTCATGGCTATTTTCCAGTGGGACAGATTTGTCATTTTGTGGTTTATGGGTTGTTTCTCTGTACTGCATAATGATTTTTTCTAAAATGCCTTATGTTCGCTGCCTTAAATGTCACTCTGGCTGCTCCTTGCTGGGCTCAGGTCTTTCATGTTTAATACCAAGGATTTTTGAACTGGAGCATTGCATCCTCCCAACAGCACAGGAACCACTGCAAAATTGTCTCATCCTTGCTAGGGTGAGCACCCATCTCCTACAGCAGTCAGAAGGCTGGGTCCTGGGCTGGGGCGATAATAGGAAGCTGGAGGGTTTGGAGGCAATGGACTAGGAGGGAGGAAGAGAGAGCACGGACAAATTTTGGACCCTGATTTTTAGCAGTTGAGATGGAGCCTACACTCTGCCAAGAAGGACAGAAGTCCTTGCTGCTGACCAGCAGGTTCATCAGTAGTGTCTAAGTGTGGGGAATCCTATGCCTTGGGCCTAGGTCTTGCATATGCCCACACAAGGATCCACGCAGGCCTTACCTGCCTGCATTTTTACCTCAAACCAAACAGCTGATGATGCAATTTACTGTTCACTTTGGAGTCAGCTATTTAGGTATCAGTAGCAAAGCAGAAGATAATTAAATGCATTCTTAAAACTTGATCACCAAATATAGCTAAAGTATAGCAATACTTTGTGAGGGCTTTTCCTGTTACCTCTGTTCTGTCAGACTCTCTGGCCCTGCTTTGCTTTCACATGGTGCCTCCTGGGTCTACGCTAGCAATGCCTTGCTGTGTTGCTATCCGGCTCACTTATTACATCTATGCAAACAGATCCTTCATCATACATATTCTTCTCCCAGAGCTTTTAAATTGGTATTTTTTTAATTGCCAGTAATTATGTCAACCCTCTTTTTCCTTTAAGCATATTGTGAAATGTTTCTTCCTGATGGCTTGGTAATCATCTCTTCCGGTGATCAGGAGGGGAAGGATCACCTATGAACAAAAGATTTTTTAACTACGTAAATTTGAAAAGATGTTTTTCTACTGTGTAGACATAAACAAAAAAAACCTACTCCTGTCCCATGTTCCTTTCTTTGGGTCCTGAAAATATATAAACTTTTTTTCTTGCCTTGCCTTCCTTTTCCTTTTCCTTTTCCTTTTCCTTTTCCTTTTCCTTTTCCTTTTCCTTTTCCTTTTCCTTTTCCTTTTCCTTTTCCTTTTCCTTTTCCTTTTCCTTTTCCTTTTCCTTTTCCTTTTCCTTTTCCTTTTCCTTTCCCTCTCCCTCTCCCTCTCCCTCTCCCTCTCCCTCTCTCTTCTTCTTTCCTTCATTTTTTGGTCCAGCCCTGAAAACACTAAAACACCACCTTATACACTGTGTGTATTTCTGCTGATCGCATTGTGAAAGAGTTAGCTTTACACATGAGTAGCTCTCTGAAAAGATGGCTCTGCTATTCACCTGTGTAAAATGTTTAGGTATATAAGTGACGTCCAAGCTAGGTCTTGATGCTGAAGGACCAGAAAACCCAACTGCATTATAAAGCTCTGCCTCATGTCCTGTGCAGAGGGACTTCAACATTCTTTAGATAGGAGCACTATCATGACATTAAATGTTTGAATTATTTATAAAATAATCAGATTACTTTATGTATAACTTTTCATTAAGTATTATTCAACAAATTACATGCTTAGAAGTATATCTCACAGCAATGCTATATACATATCTCTATCTGTCTCCAAAGAAATATCAAAAGCCTGATGACTCAAGAGGCAGAACTATAATGAATTAAAAGGTCTTTTGTATTTATGTCTTTTTATTTTGGATTTTTTTCTCCTAATAAGTCTATTGCACTTTTAAATTTTTCTTCTTGCATAATATGTTGTTTGACTCTTTTAAAGACAATTGTGCCAATAAAAGCCAAAGTGATCAAGAATTTTCCTATGTTGTTGTATGGCAAAAGCTGCTTGGCCTGTCACTGTTGAACTCTACAATGTTACTTCTGTAATATGTTGTCTTTGTAAAGTGTAATAAAGAGCACAATGACATGGCCCCAGGTTCTCAAGGCTACTGCTACTGCTCGACCTCCTCTCTCCGCGTTGTCTAGCCATCTTCAGCCAGAGTTTATTAAGCTCTACTTGCCTTCAGTAATCTGATGGAGGCAATTAAAACAAACATAGGACAAACTACTGTGGATGATGGCTGGAGCCTGCAGAAATTGCAGAAGGGCAGGCAGCAGAGCTGTCCCAACCAGAAGCCAGCAGAGGACAAGAACCTGTGGGAGAAGACCCATCTGCCTGTCAGCCTCAGGCTTCTCTTGCCCCAGGCTGTTCCTATCTCAACCCCCCCCTCTGTAGCCTCACCTGCTTTTCAAATGCTTTTGAGCATTTTCCAGAAGCGTTTTTAATAGGATAAGCCTAGCACCATACCTAAGTTTAAACCACAGCTCAGCACTGTCTCTTCCTATCCAGCACAAAGGTGTGGTTTCCCTGCCTTCCCAGGCTGAGGTGTGATTTCGGATAGCTTGCTGCTGTTCCTCACTGTGTACTTCATGAGCCTGAACAAGCATTTGTTCAAGGGCTGTTCAGGCACAGGGACTGTGCCAAGGCCATACCAACATGACTCTTCTGGGCTAAGTGTCCTATTTCTTGGGCTCTGACCATTTTCTGACACTGCTCGGGTTCCCATAAGCAGTGGTGCTGGCCCACGTCAAGGCACCATGAATCCTGTGAGCAGTGAGAAGCAAATGTACCTGTCGAGGATGATGGCTGAAGTTGGCCTTCCCATAAATTCTGAATGATGCTGTGTGGCAACACAGCCTCTCAAGCTGCCCTGTGCAGGCAGCTCTCCGCACTCATAGGTTTTGAGTTTGGGGTGGGAGGGAGGGAAATTTTGTCCTTGAAAGCCTGTATCGGCTTTGTCACCTGCTTTACAGCACAGCCTTACCAACATTTCTAGGGCCAAAAGCAAAGGTCCACATGGAGGAAGATGAATGAACAAAGCAGAGATTAGGGTTGGAGCATGAAACTAGCCTCAGCATGAGGAAAATGTTTTGCTTAACTCTCATGGGGTTTGCTGAGCTTGCCCGTATCTTGGAAAGATGCTTTAACAATGGCTGTAGATTGCCCTGAGGAATTTAGGGTTTATCTGCTACAGCAAGAGCCTGCTTCACTAATCAGACAATTTAATCCCATTTAAAATGTATTATATATTAAAAAAAGAAAAGAAATTAAAGATTCCCGAGGGATTCCCCAACACAGCATTAGGTTTTATTAAATATAACATCAAAGTTGGAAGTTACTGAGAATCAAGATAATGTGTTACACTAATTTGTGATCAAAGAAAGAGATATAATGATATAATTCTAATCATCCATAAGCACCGCAGCTGAAAGAGCTTTGTGTATGAGGTTAGACACATACACAGAAGCATACATTAACTCTGGGTGTGAACTTAGATGTGGATTTTTAAAAATGTCTCTAAAAATTTTGTCACATCTGTACCTGCTGTTTGAACTGGTGAAGAAGTCACCTGTTCAAAGCTTGGGGAAAGGCTTCAAAAGGGATTTAAAAGCTTTTTCTACCACAAAGTTTACTTAAAATACCAGAGCTGCTTTGAGCAATGACAGTGCTGGTTGTTTTACATGGGTAATACAAGCTCCCCTTCTGAAATGTGAGTAGTAAAGATTTCAGTACAGGAATCTGAAAAAATATGATGCCACACTCTCTTACTTCAAAAACAAGAAAATATTTGGGTAAAACCAGAAAAAACATCAGTACCTTCTCAAATACAACTATGAAGGAAACATGAATGTATGCCATGATATGCAATTAAAAAAATGCTCTTGTAGAAGATGCAGTTGCCAAACTGGGCCAGGGGAATGGTTCACAAACTTGCCAGATCATTTCTGCTGGGACAAAAACCTCAACGCAGCAGATCCATCTGCCTTTGTAACTCACTGAGAAGTGCATGGGTGTTACAGCTCAGTCCTTTTTAGGCGTCCCTGCACCATGCCTGCTCAGTGCTCACCTCGTCGGCCAGGGGACTGGAAGGGCTATCGAGGATGTCTAGAGCCTCCAAGAAGGCTGTGTCTGCAATTTTGCCACTGACACCTGGTTTTATGTATCTTTTTTTTGTTCTTTTCCTCCAAGCACAACAGTCATATCAATCAACCAATCTCCATATCATGGCATTTTAAAGGAAAAAAGTGGTTTGTTTATAGGGCTATGCTGCAAAACAATGCAGTACCACTGCATCTTAGACACTTACATGTTTCGTGGAATAGAACTGCTCTTATTCAGATACTTAATGTCATGTCATTCTGCTAGAATGGGACTTCAGTAGTTTGCATTGGAGAGAGGAGAGCAACATACAGAGTGACCTCTGAATAGGACAATAAAGAGAAATTAGAAACTCTTTAATTTAGTGTTGTAAATCATTAAAAGATTTTACAAAGCATTAGTACAAGTAGTGCTATAAAAGATAATATATATATATGGGTACAGCCCAGAGAGCCTGTAAGTCTGTGCTATCCAAGTGTATATTAAAATGTCAGAAATACGAATAATTTTTAAATAAATAGAGCCTCAGGGTAAAACTCTGACCGCACTGGCTTCATTGGGTGATTAACTGTGGGGCCAGCATTTTACTCCATCTGAATAACTGCACATAGATTTTACTGGTTTAAAACTATTTGGGACATACATTTTCTTCTAGCCAGAAAAAAAAAAAATCTAGCCTTTGGAATTTTCAAAAGCTCCCCTATCTGTCATTTGCATAAGACTGACTCTGTTTACTCTTATCTGGCAAGTATTGCATTTTCATCTTTTTTAAACAATTTAAGAGTTACTTTATCACTGTTTCAGAATTGCAAAGTAGTTTTTTTCAACTTGACTTTCCCAGATAAGGCCCTATTAACCATTAAAGTAAACACGATATTTCCTGTTGAGCTAAATGTAGGTTTATTTATGCCACTGAGGCTTTTGTTTCCATGATGAGACAGAAAAGTTTTGTGTTACTGGAGTGACAGGGAAACCCGGGGGTGACCATGGCAGGGACAGTGCAGCATCCTCTCCTCCCAGGTGCAGGGGGGCGGGAAGGAGGCGTGTGGTCCGCCACAGGCAGGAAAAGCTGCTGGGCAAGAAGGCAGGGAGTGCTTGCCTTGTGCACCTTGCACTGCACCCAAGACATTGAAATGGTACTGCCTAGCAAAACAAAGACATCTATTGTCCTGATCAAGAAATTAAATTTCTTGTGAAAATCAAAAAGGTAGAAAAACTCGAGCCATTATACTGACTGAAGGCAGTAATAAAAGCACCCATGCCTTGCTCGTGCAGGCTGCAGCGGGGTTACAGCTGTGGGCATCTGCAAAACTACCTCTGCCTGCAGGTATGCCTTTCCCTTCATTATGAGAAACAATGAAAGGCTGGCCAGGATGCACAAGGCATAAAGCTCCCCACCACAGAGAGAGCAGTGCTGAAAGAGGGCTCAGTAAGAAACAAAGCATCCCCTGTGCTGCCCAGACAGGAGATGCCAGCAGCTCCAGCACCAGTTACCACTTCAGCAGTGGGTGCAACCTCACAGAGTCAGGTTAAGCCTCCTGCTTTTTAGGGAAGCTCGTCATGAAAACACAAATGAACATGGGAGGTGGAAGAGGCTGGGGACAGAGAGATCTGTCTTAACAGGTGGCACACCTTGGTTCACACGAGTGCTGGTGCAAGGGCTGGTGCCCCCTACCCAGCTGCCAGGGTTCATGTGTTTTGCCTCCCTCCCCACCACAGATGGTGACCACCCCATTCCACTTGCCCACAGCGGTGGCAAATTGTGCAACTGGAGCTGGGCCTTGCCAACAGGGAAGGGGTGCACAGTGTGCACGTACGGTGCGTCCGTGCATCGCATGAGTGCAGCACGTGTACATATGGTGTGCAGCATGCACGTGCTGTGTGCACGTGCAGTGTGCTCTTCTTCCAGCCTGCCCGCCAGCGTCTCCTCATCCCCTCTCCCTCCTGCAGCCAGGCAAAACAAGGCCGAGCAGGAGTGGAGGAAGGAAGCAGCATGGCTTCTTCCCAAGCCACCCCAGTCGGGCTAATCTGCTGGAAGGCACAGCCTGCAGCAGCCGCAGGTAGCAGCACTACCTGGTCCCAGCCTGGGACAGCAGGAAGGATCAGGTCATCCTCAAGACAACGTGGGAACATTTCTCCTCCTAGCCTGAGTGGAAGTAAAATGTCACTGTCTGACTTCAGTTTAATAATTATTATTTTAGCTCTCAGTGTGTGATAGAAGGGCAAAATATGGAGCCTTCCTTTAGTGAATGCTTTCATTAGTTCAGCTGGGTTTTCCTTTGTTCTGCTCTCAGCTCAGTCAGCCGGCAGTTCAGACCTGCTAGCGCAGTACTCCTTGCAAGAATAACATGTGTTGAGGCAATCACTGTGTCTGTATTCAGTGTGCTTATTCGGCTTTGTTTTAATAAACCCAGTAATAGGCTTTCAGAGACAACGAAGGGAAAAGAATAATTTGAAAACAAAGCTGTTGAAAAGAATACATTGCACACACAGTAGACAAGAGTGTGATTTTGGAGGTCTGTGCAGCTGTTTTATTTCTTTAGAGGATTTTAATCAACCTGATTACACAGAGAAGCAAAGGGATTTTTAAAACAGTGTGGCGATAATCAGCCAGAAGAGAAAACAAAGGGGTGTTTTCCCTCTCATATCCCTCAGTTTTATTCTCTCTCTTTTGTGCGATTTTATGCGATTTTTCATTTTCATTAAAAAAAACCTAGCCATGCTGGGTTGTTGCTAGAGAAGCAATTTCAGTCTTTGTCCACTATATCATTTGATCAAAGATACTGTAAGTGCTTTCAAGATTGCCATGGCTGCACCAATCTGATTGCCATCGGTGTGATGGCTTTCCCAGTGGGTTGGAAAAAACCTGCAATTGGACATGAGCCCATCCTTTCAAGCGGGATTAGCAGCTCTGCAGCAGTCTTCCTCTGAATTTCAGGGTCCAATGTTCTTATCTTGCTCCTTGTGTACTTACTGTCACTGCTGTGAAACATCTCTCCGGTGCCGCCTTTTGAGCTGGGCTATACATGCATGGCAAAGGGAAGGAGCGTGGAGTTGTGTCGCTGTGAAAGGCCGCCTCTCCGTGTCGTCGGGAGCCAGACACTGGTGGCTGGGTAAACCACTACACTATTCCTTAAAAAAAGAAAGGCATGTGCATAGTGGGATTTTGCTACTTGTCACTCCTAAAAGCTTTTAGATGGACTTGCCCAACATCCTGCTCCCACCTACACCCTCTCCTTGATGGCGTGCATGTCAAGGCTGGAAAGCCAAGCACCCGCAGCATTTTCCCTGCCTCAGCAGCCACCTTCTGCACATCCCACCCAAAGGTCTGAGGCTTGGTTCCTCTCCTGTCCTCCAGCCCTGTGTCATGCATTACCCCACCAGCACTGGTGGCTTGCACAGCACCTCTCACAGAACCCCTACAAGCAGGACCTTCCACCACGGTGCAAACACAGACAGGGTGGCCTCCCCGTGGGGCACAGATGGGTAAACAGCCCTCAGGTACATCCCTGTGAGGAAAGGATCACAGTTACCTGCAGAGAGGTGAGAGTTCATGTGCTGCCTTGGGCTGCCCGGGTCAAGCCTTGCTTTCTGCCCACTTTTACAGATGTAGGAGTATTGACCATAAACACAGAGAAATTCTTGCCTTCTGTCTGGAATCCAGAGTTGTCCCTGTACATTGCACTTTTGCTCTGTTCTGTGTTAGATGGAGAAATCTAGTTTGAAATTTAGCACCATCATTTCTGACAATAATAATGGTTCCCTAATTTATATCCTGCTCTCCTAGGTTACCCTGTGTTCAGCTGGAAGTGAGGAGGTTTTGTTCTCAGCAGGACAGGTGTCTCATTCACCTGCTGCCCAAGTCTGAGCACTCGTGCTCTTCACAGCAAATGGTCTCTTCTAGGAGGTGTAAATGGTCCAGCTCTGATGGGACCTGAAGTTGAACATTCATTTTAGAAGATTTCAAATTACTGTAAGTGTATACATTACTAAGGGAGTTGGAGAGAGAAGTGGCATTGGCTAATGGATACAGTTGGATGGCAGTCTAAAACCTGTTCCTTTGTTCAGCTACAAAGTATGGCCTTAATGGAGGAATTAATGTGGAAAATTCTGAGGCTTGCCTTATTCAGATGCTTAGACTTGATATTCATAATAGTCCCTTATGGCCTTAAAATCAATGAACCAAAGAATAATTCCTGTTGTGCCTTTTCTTATCCTTCGGGGAATCATTTTGTCTATGAAATTCTATGCCTCTGAAAAATTAGATTTTCTTTTTTTTTTTCTCAGAAAATAACATTTCTGTCAAAACAACTTGGAGCCAGGTATGCTTAGAAAATTAGGTACTTTTCTTTTCAGCCCTCCCCCAGTATCAAAACTTTTCATAGCCCTACTTCTAGTGGACTGGTGTTCACAATGTTATTCAAATGTTTACATTGTCAAAGGCATGGGAAGTCTCCAAGAGGAACGCTTAGCTTGGGTAGGGACAAACCTATGTCAGCATGGGGACCACAATTATACGGTTTGTCTTCTGCCAACCCCAGCATAGCAGCCAGATCACTGGCAGCAGATACGACAGCACCAAAGCACCTACCTACTAACCAGCTGGGAGGGCAGAGGGAGTGCATGAGGGATGTTTTAGCTGGAGAGGGATGATTTCACGTGTGAATATATAGGCTTACGAAATGGCTGATCTGGGTTTGATGCCTGCTGTGGAGGACTTTAATTTCAAAGCATTTCCAGATCAGTTTGTTGGACCAATGCTATATCAGGTAACAGCTCAGGACAGATCATGTGGAATTGAAGGTAACAGGTGTCTGTCCAGGTCCTTCTTTTGGCGTGATCGAATGAAATATCCTTGGTGTTGAGAGTACAGTGGGATAGGCCTCAAATGAAAGAACAGAAACACTCAATGTCTCCTCATCCATGCCAAATTTCACAGGAGTTCAGAGGGTATCCGAAGAGTGCCCAAGACTTGTTTGATTATGCTTCTGCAGAGGATGGATATTACCAATAAATCCAATTTAGAAGGAACATTCAGGCCTGAAAACAGTTGTGCTTGATATATGCGATTTCAAAATTAATTTTCAGATAATTCTGGCAGGAATTAACTAACTATGACTATGTAGTACAGGAACTGTAAAAGCTCTACTCTCCATGTCAAGACGACACACAAGCAGTAGGATTTTAAGTGCAGTACAACAGAGAAGTGAATCTATGACAGAGATCATTAATGTTTTAAAGCAAGGGTTTAAAAGCTGTTCTTGATAGCTAGGCAAAAGAAGAGAGAGTTAAGAAAGCAAGTCTTGGATGAGATTTGGGACAAAATATGCAGCAAGAATACAATAAGACCTAAAATGAACCCCTGATGAAAGCCTTTGCTTTTGCCAGGCAAAGCTCCCAGACCTAGATTGGGGTGATTAGACAGTCATTAACCAGGAGGGCATCAACCAAAATATTGTGTGAAATGAGAAAGACAAAGGTGATTCTCAACCTCATGTGGGAAGAGGCTGCAAGAGCTAAAAAAACATGCACAGTGCAGGAAATGAAGTTGGTAACAGTCATATCATCCCAGAAGAGTCTTTCATAGGGGCAATGGAAAATAGGGCATGAGCTGGTGTATAAATTGACAACTTTAAAGTAATGTACTATTTTGCCATTTTAAGTTGGAGTACAATTGGAGACCTACTTCCCCAGGTCCCTACCATGGAAAGAGCAGTGTGCCTGAAGGCAAGGGCTAAAGAGGGAGCCAGGCAGGCTCTGCGTGTTAATATGGCAAGTAGGAGAAGTAAATGTGTGACTAAGTGTGCACTTTGTTTTGGTGGAAAATTAAGTGAAACTGGGACTCTTCCCTTATGCATCACTGCAAAAAGTTAAGAAGAAAAAGAGAGAAAACATTTGCCATAAAAGGCAAGAGGAGATAATTTTGTCAAGATAGCTGATATCAGTTCTTATCTTAGCTTTACAGTGACAACCTCAGTCTGGAAAGTCACTTGAAAACAAGACAGGAGTCCAGGCAGCACCTCCTTTGATAGTCACTGTTTTCACTTCCTACCGTTTTCACATCTGATGTATTTAATGAGAAAATGTCACAAATTTCTGGTAGCAAAGACAATGAATGTGTTGAACCCTCTATGAGCTAAAGCATAGTTCACATGAAATATGAAGATATTAATAATCTTAATTGCCTGGCAGCAAACTAGAATCTTTAAAGGAAAGATCAAGATCATATTTTATCTTCTCCTAAGGCTTTCATATTTACATGTTGGAAACACTGTGGTCTTTCATGGGAATATAACCCTTATTGTTTTAAAAAATTATGTTTGTACCAAGATTCTTCTAGGAAGGCCTTAGGGAGAAAGGATTTGAAGGACACGGTACTTTGTCCCCTGAGTGTGTGCTCAACCATGGGTTTTTAATTTTTTTTTTTTCCAAAGCTGTCTTTCATCTTTCCAAAAAATGATGTCTCACACTTGACAGAAGTGGTAGCACTCCCAATCATCTGAATCCAATTCCAAGTGGTTTAATTAATAAAGTGCTTATCTTAATGCCCCATGGGGAAAAAACAAAAGTTTTCCAAGTGAAAATACATATAATGTGCTGGCAGAATGTTAAAATACGATTGTTAATTAATGTGCATTCTGAGATAAAAAATATAGAGTAAAAGTCAGAGTTTGGGAAAGGATTTGAGATGCACAATAACAAAACAGAACAATGAATTTTTTCTCTTTCTCTGATGTCTCTTATAAGATGAATTTTCTATGAGCTGTTTTCTTTGAGGATTTGAAATCTTCCATGGAGGGTTGACATCTGGATATGATTCTTTTCCATCTGGGTGCTGCTTCCAAGTCTTGAAAGATTTAGATGCATTTGGCTAATTCCCTTGTGTAAATGGCTTTTGTGAGTTCCTCCTTAGAGTTTTTCTTCCTACCAGTGGGATGAATTTAACTAATTTATTATAATATAAGAAAACATAGAGATACCAGAAAAGCAGCTGGAGTTTAAATTGGCAAGGGATGTGAAGGACAACAAGAAAGGCTTCTGTAACAGAATTGCAAAAGAAAAACTAAGAAAAAATGAACCTGCTGCTGAGTACAGCTAGAGATTCAGGGACAAAGGACATGGAAAAGGCTGAGATAGTCAGTGCCTTTTTGCCTGTTTTGCTACTGAAGACTGCCTTCAGATATCTCACACCCTTGAACCTGGTTTCAGAGTTTGGGGGCGTGTAGCGATGTGGAGAGGAGAAGTAAGGAAGCACTCAAGCAAGTTGGACATATACAAGCCAAATGGACCAGATGGGATGTCTCTAGCAGCACCAGGGGAGAGGGCCAACATCACCATGTGGCTGTTCTATAGCAGCTTTGGAAGGATGTGATAAAATCTATGGAGCAAGTTCTCTTTGAGGTCCTGTTCAGGTGCTTGAATGTCATAAAGGTGATTGGAAACAGCCAGCGTGGAGTTACCAACAGCATATTTTATCTAACGAGATGGTGAGATATGGTCTGGCTAGGTGGACAATAAGCAATAAGGTGAATGGAAAATTACCTGGACTGCTGATCTTAAAGGATTGTAATTGATGCTATGATGTGCATCTAGTTTGTGGTCACTAGTGATGGTCTTCGAGGATTGATATTTGAGACAGGACTGTTTAATGTATTTTTTAATTACTTGGGTAATAGGACAATGTGCACTCTCAGAAAGTTCACAGTTGACACCAAGTTTGGTTGAGGGAAATCTTGCTAGACTGGAGCAATGCATTGATAGGACCCTCACAAAGTTCAACAAAGGGAAGTGCAAAGTTCTACACCTGGGAACAGAGAACCACTGCAACGGTATGGGCCAGGGACTGAGTGGTTAGCAAGCAACCTTGCAGAAAAGGAACTAGGGATCTTGTGTCCTTGTGGCAAAGCAAGCCAATCACATCCTGCATTGTTCTGGCAAAAACATAGCCAGAAGGTCCAGAGAAGTGACTATTTCCCTCTATTTGGCACTTGTGAGGCTGCACTGAAAGTTCTGCATCCATTTTTGGGCTTCCCCCTACAAGAAAGATATGGACTTTCTGGAGCAAGTCCAACTGCAATCACCAAGAATGTCATGAGGCTGGAGCATATGACATAAAGGAAAGACTGTGGGAACTGGTTTTTTGTTTGTTTTTTTTTTCAGCCTGGAGAATATAAGGTGAAGGGGAGATCTTATTGCTGTTCTGTTGTGGTTTTGCTTAGTGAGGGGGGCCTAAGGTGGTGGCTTCTGTAGGAAATTTGTAGAAGTTGCTCCCCTTTGTTCAGTGGACTCGACCGGGCCTAGGGTGGACCCTCTGCTGGCCAAGGCTGAGCCGATTGGGAGCAGAATGTCCTGTGATAGCGCCTCTGCGATAACGTATTTAAGAAGGGGAAAACAGAAAAAAAAAGAGAAGAAGAGAAGATGTGACGAAGCTGAGCAAGGGCAGAGGCCCAGAGGGGGAGGCGCAGGCCTCCGGGACGTTGCAGGCCTCACCCTCTGGCCTCTCGCCAGGCGGCCGACTGGGCCCAACTCAGCCCAGTCTGGCTGCAAGAGGTGGAGAGGAGAAGAGATGGGATGAATAAGGTGAAGAGACCCTGAGAGGCTTTTTGAGACTTCTGCCAGCCCGTTGTGAAGAATGAACTTTTCTTGTGAGAGAAACAGCTGCAAACACCAAGGTCAGTGAAGGAGGGGGAGGAGTAATGCGGCTGCAGCCTGTGGTGATGACCATGGTGGAGCAGGTTGTCCCCCTGCAGCCCATGGAGGTCCGCGGAGGAGCAGAGATCCACTTGGAGCTTGGAGCCCATGAAAGACCCCGCACCATGGGAGGTGGATGCCTGAATGCGGCTGTGGCCCGTGGAGGGCCCGCTGGGACAGCCGTTCTGGAGAGACTGCACTCCGTGGAAGAGATAACCCACGCCGGAGCAGTTTAATGAAGGACTGTGGCGTATGGGTGGGACCCCACACGGAGCAGGGGAGGGATGTGAGGAGTTCTTCCCCCAACTGTGAAGCAGCGGCGTAAAACAACGCATAATGGACTGACCGCGACCCCCATTCCCTCTTCCCCCCTGTGCCGCTCGGGGCGGAAGGTAGATAATGTTAAGCTCGGGAAGTGGGAGGGGTGGAGGAGGTTTTCTTGTTTTTCTGTCTCATTATCCTGCTAGTTGTAGTAATAAATGAATAGTTTTTCCCCAAGTCGAGTCTGGTTTTGCCCATGATGGTAAGGATTTCTCCCTGTCCTTATCTCAAACCTTGAGTCGTTTTTTCTTAAATTATCTCTCTTCTCTTAAATTATCTCTCCCTATTCTCTCGGAGGGTTGGGGGAGTGAGAGAGAGACTGCGTAGTCTGGTCCGGATCGGGGCTAAACTACGACATGTTCACATCTATCTAATGGGAGGGTATACAGAGGACAGAGCCAAACTCTGCTCAGAGGTGTGCAGTGATAAGAGGCAACAGAGAGAAATAGCTATAAGGATGATTGTAAAGAAGTAGTAGGAAAAAAATTCTTCACTGTGAGAGAGGTTGAACATTGGTACAAATGCCCAGGGAGGTTATGGAGTCTCCATCCTACCCAAACCTCAGCTGGATGCAACCTAGGCAACCTGCTCTAGGTGGTCCTGCTTTGTGTGGCAAGTAGCCTGGAGATTGCCAGAAGTCTCTTCCAACCTGAATTACTCTGTGATTCTCTGGCAACAGTAGTCCTATAACAGGAACACTGTATATAACTAGAAGATGGTGGACTAGAGACCACCATTAGAGCAACTGTTTTCATTAGCCAATTTAGGTATGGAAATGCTGACAACTTTTCAGTTGCAAGGGTAGATAGATGCAAGAGCACTTTGTGATTTATTTGATGAGGCGAGCCAGTCTTGCAAGAGGTAGGGGAAGGAACTGATGCAGGGGCCAACACAATGTACTGTGATGCTATCAAGGGCCTTATGGAGAATCCTGAATAGTTACATGCTTGTGAATGCCATGAACATAAAATTATGAGTGAGCAATCTGAGTACCCTTCGTTAGAGAGATCAGCATTTCATGGTTGATAACTGTTTCCAGAGTGAGCTGGACCAAAATGCCATATCAAACGGTTCAGAGCTTTGAAAGAAGTTCAACTCTAGACCTAATCAGTACCTTTGAGAAAGGGCAGGTGGTGCTTTCAGCTGTGCTCTTGTCTTAATAGGCCTTCCTGAAAAAACAGGAAGGTGAACAAACTTAAAAGGTTGTTTATTTGGTGAAGTTGATCTTTAGAGTTGTCAGTTGAAGTGCAATGATTTTTAAACTGACTCTGTTTGTGTGGCTATTTATTGTGATCTGACATAGTCAGTGGCTTGCTTGTCATAGCTTTAGCTCAGAAGTTTGTTTATCCAGTAGGATACCCTGTCTCTGCTGAGTGACATGAATGTATGGTGCTGATCCTCTTCTTCGATAGGAGGCTCTAATTTGTACTGCATTTCTCCACAAAAATGAATTTTCTTTGATTGCAGAATAAAATTTAATTAATTCTGAGAACTCATTTTTAGGATCACAAATGATATCTCAGCATACTCTTAGTTACTCTCCAGAAAAAGGCTGCCAGCATCACGTTACAGGCCAGCTTCTTAAGTAAACAGATTTCTTGCAACTTGCTAAATTCTTTTTTTGACAGAGGGCACTAATGCACTCTGGTGGTTATTAAATATCTAATAATTGCAAAGGACATAGCTACCTGACTTCAGGATTTTCATTAATAAAATTGCTGCTCTCAAAGTCTCAAAGGCTGTGTTAAATGGCATCCTAGCATGCTTCTCCACAAACTCGTTTGTATCGGCAAGCTCACAATACTATTTCTGTCTCTGCTGACATATATTGATCCTGAGTGCCCACGACAGATATAACGGCTGTGCTAATGGCACAGTAAGTATCAGAATTTACATCCACTATAAATCATCCAGCATCTCAAGAACGTACAATCTACCATGAATGAGTTGAGTCATAAATTGTGACCCTGTTACATTTGTGCCAGTCCAGTAAACCTATAGCGCTTATCTCTCTCCAGCTCCACATTTCAAAGTGCTACAGGGCAAAAAAAAAAAAAAAAGACAACAGATAACTCTAGTGATTTATTTCCAGACATGTGACAACACATCTAAGAAAGGTCAGGTAGTAAACTCCCTCTTGAGGTTGTTGGAAAAATAAAGTAAAATTGACACAAACTCAAAAAAAAAAAAAAAGGAAACAGTAAATTCATTTATCTACCCCCTAGTTTTCAAAGACACCTGTGGCCTCATCATTTAGGAGGAAAGACACAAAGCCCAGAGGGCTCCACACACATGGCCAATGCATTAAACTAGATTTTTTTGTCCTTCATCTTGAGAAGATGATGTGGTCTTCAGAAGTGGTGTGGCACTTTCCCAGCATGCTACGGAGCAGATCTTCACAGGCAGCCAAGGAGCTTATTTAAATGATGTTCTCTCTGCTCCCTGCCAGAAAGATGAGACTTCCTGGCCTGGGCAGAGGGCAGAGACACCTGCTGCTGCAGGGAATATGACTGCAGTCTCAGTTTTACATAACTGCTTTTAAAAATTTAACCTGTCATGCTCCAAGACGCAAGGACTTGACTGAATCTAGGGACCAACCCTTTGCCAGTTTTCCACTAATCTCCGACCTGACCGCCTTGCGTTTCATCTGTCTGGCACTGACAAACATAGTGGTTGTAAAAGTCTTCAGTAAATGGAAAAGATAGGAGTAGGGAAGCAAATTAACAAAGAGTTTAGCCTCAAGCTGTTCTCTGCTAGATGTTTTCCTGGCATTCTTTTTGCTGGGGCAGTGCTACTTTGGGACTCAGGAGTGCCCCTGTGATGTGCTCTACCATCTGGGCTTTTCAACTGGTAGGTGTCTGGTCAGACTCTCTGTTTGTCTCTCCCATCAGCATGAGTACTTGTGAACATTGCACTTGTCAGGGTTTCTCTTTAGACTTCGCAAAGCTGTGCCTAAACTGTTCAGTCCTCAGCCTATATTGCACCCAAGAAGTCACATTTGGCTCTTGTATATTTTAGCTTGGAGGAAAAAAAGACCAGGCTGCCCGATGGCTTACCAGAGTTGCAAAAAATGAATCACCACTCTCTTTTGTGGGTTTATGCAGGATCTTGGTGGAGTTAGAAAATTAGATCCCTTGCTATTCTGACCAGAGAGGTGAAAGCTGGAGTATGGGATCTTCTTACTGCAGGCAATGTAGAAATTTGAGTAAAAATACTCTTTTCTGAAGACAATGGTAAGCAGAAAGCCAATTAACTGCCCTTCACGTTGGACCTATGCAGTCATTTGTTTGGTGTTAAAGGCATTTCATATAAGTTTATTTTTACTTAAACGTTCCTTATGTAAAATCTGCTGTTGAGCACAGGTTTCTTGGAAGTAGAGCAATTACTAGCTAGAATGTCTCCAAATTCACAACTCATTCTTCCGTGGGTGAGAGCGGGTGATAAAGAAGAATGTCATGACAGAGTTGTCTGCCCCACTGTGTATGTTCCATTTTAGAGTAATAACTCATTTTCTTCCTAAGTGAATAATATATGATCTTTAATATTTGAATAGTCCCTCAAACTGTAAAATAAAGTACACTTTGAAACGTTTTACTCTTAAATAATACTATAATTAGTGTAAGTTTCATTACAAAGTTTCTCAAGAGCTTTCCTATTCCTTTTCCTACAGAGTACTCAGTCAAATCCAGCTATTCTGGGGCTTGAACACCAGAACGGCTGTGTGATAAGATTATGATGCAGTGTGTTTGTGGTGGAATGAGAGTATCCTAGCCCCATAGAAACCCATAGATAACTAAGTAGAACTGGTATCTTCACAAAATGCTTTTTATCTATGAAATATTATACAGATTTTTTTTAAAATTATTTGAAAAGCCTGAGCATTGGGAAAGAACTGAAGCATTTTTTTTTTAGCAAGATTGTTTTAGGTAAAAGTTATGTTTCAATAAAATATTTTCACAAAATAACCACAAAAAGTTTTTGTAATAATTGCCACCTTTTCTTTGTTTCATCTTCAAAGTCACATATTTTACTTTGAGCCTTTACCCACAGACTGATGTGATAAATAATAGATGCTATTCTATTTGTTAAATGCTATTTTTCTTGTCTTTCTATTTCAGCAGATTTTGCCCTTTTCTAACATTAAGAAATCTCCATGGTTTGCATCTAAAAATATTTCTCAGTTTAAAAAAAAAGGATCTTCACTTTCATTTACTCACTTTCTCTTGCCTAAAGTTTATGGGTGCATTTCAGCTGAAAAGAAATTAATACCAGAATTGGAACTCCCTTGATATCACTGCAAAGAGATGTGGGTGGGAGGAGGGAAGAAGAGAGAGGGATGATTGCCTCTCTATAAATAGAATATTTTCTGCACATCACTGATCCTGCACAGATGTCTGTCAATGACAGAGATGTTGCTTCAGAAATTACTTAAACAGCAGCATTGCAGTCAGAGAGGAGACAATTAACAAATGAATTTGGACTGCAGAAACATTTAGTTTGGTGACAGATGTTTGGATACAATCTTACTTTTTATTGATGAAATAAATGCTCTTAATCTGTTTCCCTTTTAGTATTTGTCAGGAGAACATAAGTAATTATTTTCTAGATGAAAGTGTTTATAGCACAATTTAAGAGTCACTAATCTATTATTTTACTAGGAGAAGTAGATGCCTTTGAAGTATTATTTGACTAACCACAGACCTTGTCTTTGGGCAAAGGACAAGCATGATGTTTGATGAGGAAATATACAAAATCTGAGACACGGGGACTCCTTTCCATGAAGAAGATAGACTTACTCAGGGAGTGCTTCTTTAGCAGTGTGTTGGTCCACCCCTTCCAAATGTCCTTTATGGAGATGTACACTCAATTTTTCAAGATTCCAAACCCCCAGTAAATTTATTTCTGGCAATCACTGGTAAATAAACAGATCTTAAATTGTTTTATAAGCACTTTGCCTAGAAAATAATTCCTTGCAGAATAACAAACTACTGAATTTCCCAGGGGAACATGGGGCAAATTCAATATCAAGGATCATGCACATGGTCAGATTAGGTAACCTACGTGTGCATCCTAGTCTTAAAATCTATGCAACCTTAACAATTCACTGGCTAACTTTCAGACTCTGATAACAAATGCCACCGTATATTGTTTCAATGAAGTTATTCAGAAATACTCTAGATCATGTTTTACAATGCATTACATTGCTTGGTAGTTCCCTTGCGTTCCACCAGTGACTGAAACAAACCTGGAGGACTCCTAAAGGGACTAGGATTATGCTAGGTGTTTTTGCAGTTATTTAGAATATTTAGAATAGGTTGGGAAGGGACCTTTAAAGGTCGTCTACTCCAACCCCCCATGCAAGGAGCAGGGACATCTCCAACCAGATCAGGTTGCTCAGAACCCCATCCAACCTGGCCTTGAATGTTTCCAGGGATGGGGCATCCACCACCTCTCTGGGCAACCTGTTCCACCACCCTCACTGTAAAAATTTTTTTCCTTATGTCTGGTCTGAATCTACCTCCTTCTATTTTAAAACTATTACCCCTTGTCCTATCACAACAGGCCCAGCTAAAGAGTTTCTCCCTCTCTTTCTCACAAGCACCCTTTAGGTACTGGAAGGCTGCTACAAGGTCTCCCCAGAGCCTTCTCTTCTCCAGGCTGAACAGCCCCAACTCTCTCAGCCTGTCCTCATAGGAGAGGTGCTCCAGCCCTCTGATCATCTTCATGGGCCTCCTCTGGACCCTCTCCAACTGGTCCATGTCCTTCTTATGTTGGGGGCTCCAGAGTGGACACAGTACTCCAGGTGGGGTCTCACCAGAGCGGAGTAGAGGGGGAGAATCACCTCCCTTGACCTGCTGGCCTCGCTGTTTTTGATGCAGCCTAGCATGCAGTTTTGCCTGAAACCTTTTTCCTTTTTTTACTTCTTTTGCCTAACAATCTACGTCTTTGGCCCAGATCAGCTGGCATTAACAGAGGGAGTGAAGGAGTCAAGGCATAGGGAACTGGAAAGATGTTTCAGGGAGGTGGAGAGCCAGGCAAGCACAATGGGAAGGAACTTGGCTACTGTGATTTGAGGCGTGTGGTACAGATTAGCATGGAGCAGAACACATGCAGGGAGGTAATGGAGCTGGTGTACTCTCTCACGGGAGTTAATTTAAGCATGTTGGATATTTTAACCGCCTTTTAAAAAGCCTGAAATCATTTGATTCTAATTTCTGAGCAGGGACTTGCAGTCCACACAGCAGCAGGTCTCGATAATTATTAATTATATGTTTTTCCGCTGTTCTGTGTGACCTTGTTTGTAAAAGCTGTGTGGTAAAGCTAGAATATTAAGAGGTTTATGGGCCCTGGCATGCCACCTAGCTGGAAAAGAGGAAAAAAGAAAGAAGAAAAAAAAAGAAGACATGGATAATCCGAAGTATAACCTTGAATTTACACCCTTTCAGAAGGCACTGAAATCTGGAATGCACTTCTCCAATGCACACAACTGAAAGAGCAAGCAGGCAATTTTCTGTTTTAGCTACAATTAATATTCACACACACTCCCTTCTGGCAGTCTGATGTAAAATGGCAGCAGTCTGCAAAGGCAGACAGCAAACTGCCCATGCCAGGAATTCTAGCTTGAAAATCTGCATTAGCTTTATCCTATCAGAGCCCCAGACACCATGGCTTTGGCCCAAGCTTTAGTGTATTACAAAAAGGAAATACTCAGGTACCATGGGGAATCCAAATTAAATCTGAAGAGGAGAAGTTCTGGTATGAAGTTTTTGTCTCTACTTCATCTGCATTACCTTCTAAGGAGCTGCACTGTTCTCCCACTACAGGATCACTGTGTTCCTCTCCGAATGTACATGTTAATCTAAAAATCCAGCCTTCTGTAAATGTGAATGATTAGGCTGTTTTTTGTGCTGTACTTATTTAGAGAAGTGCTGCCATCTGATCTTTCTCCAGTCGCCCAACTCCCCCAGAAATTATTTTTTTCCCATTAGAAATAATAGCTTGCAACAGAAGAAAAATGTCCTGAAAACCCTGAAAGTTTGCCCACAGTTACAAAGAAAAAGCATCAGTGGATCTAGATTTCAAAATGCTGAAGAGATACGTATTACTTTTGACTTTTCTGAAAAATCAATTAGCCTTCAAGCCTTGACACGCATAGAAAGAAAACATATTTCCTTATTAACTATGTTTTAGGTTTTTTTTCCACAGGTTTAGAATGTAACGTCATTCTCTACATGGTAGCTCACATGTTAAGTGAATTATTGCAGTGTTGTTGGGAAGAGGAGCTGAAGAGGTTATGCACTACAAAACTAGTGTCTGCCCACACTTTACTTTTAATGTTATTGCACAACACAAGCACAAAATAGCTCAAATTAAGTTAGAAATCTCAAATCTTTTTTCTTCTGCCCTTTTGACTAACAATGTAATGTGCTTCTCAGCTCTTTAAATTGCAGAAAGTGGTCTCACTAGAGTAGCAAACTTCCGTGATAAAGATTTATGTACAATTATGACTAGTAAGAGAGGAAAAAGAAAAGTAATTTCGTGAAACCATAGATGTCTGCTGCAAAAGGTAGATTGGCTGGGAAAGTTAGGACAAGAATACGACACCCTTTCTCAACTGAATAACATTCTAAAGACAAGTGGTGCCCCTGAACTCATTGCTTGCAGTGTGATGAGTGCTGCAGAGAGGTCACAGCTGGCTCTCGCAATTGCTAGGAAAAAGGAAGAAATTGTAAGTTCTGCTCTCACCTTGTCTTGTCTTTGTCCTCTCCATGTTCGTTTCATCTATCACTTGTGCCTTTTTTCTGAATCCATAGGTGTATTGTCTGTGAGATGAAAAACTGCCTTTTGACCTGACTGGGATCAGGGGTCTCTAGCTGTATATGGGAGCAATGCATACATACAACAAGACAACAGTGGCTCACCTCCTCCTAGTGAGGGCTAGAAGCTGAAAACTGGTTAGCAGGACCCCTGATGCTCAGATTAAGTGCTGCCAAAACCAGCTGTCTGGGTGAGACTTGAAATAGATTGCACCTGGGCCATTAATTTTATTTCACAAATAAAGTAGCTAGCTAATGGGAGAAAGTAAAGGTAGGGTAAAAATGCTGTGAGATGAGAAGAAACCATTACCATGCCCATCCACTGTCAGTCAGCTGTGAGGCATCCATAGCAGATACGGCTCCTGCAGTTTATGAGCACATTGAGAGCAAAAGCAGAAGCATGAGAGGAAAATCTGGCACTGAGGAAAAGCAACAGAGTCTTGACAGGAACTTTGGTGTCAGCCATGGTTTGGCCCTCAGTCATCAGAAAAGCAACAGTTATTAGTGAAATCTGTACAGATAGGCTTTAGAGAGGAGAAGATTTAGGGGAAAGCCATTTTCCAGGGAGAAAAACTCTGTTCACAACACAAAATCAGGTCTGAGTGTGTGTTTTTCTGAGTCAGTTCCCAGGGAGCTGCAGTTGTGGTTGTTTTCCCGTTTACAGGGGTTTATGGAACGCAGACCACCCAGAGCATCAGGCCTGCTCTTCTGCTGCTTTATTCTCAGTGCCCATCACTCCTTTCCTTAACAGCTGCTCATAAATTCCAGTGATTCACATTTTCTCATCTCCCTCTCAATTTTATTAGATTATCATTTGGAAGCCTGGATGCAACTTAGGCAAAAAAAAAAATACAATTAATGCACCATTACTTTATTTGTAATCCCTGCACCCAATGTTACATTTCCAATTAAATATTCTGATAAAATACGTAAGTGCTAGAAATGTTAGCACAGGGCTATATAAACAAAGCAGCTGGCACAATGGAAGATTTATCCTGCTACAGTCTGTTATCACAGGCATTTTGCTTGATTAAATCGAGCATGCAGTGGGAGCTCTGTCCACATCAATGAAAGAAAATTCCTCAGCGAAGGGAAAAGACCAAGGAACAAATGCAACATTCAACAACCTCTTTACACAGTGTTGCACTTCTGACTGTAGTCACCTGGATGGATTTTGAACAGTGTGCCCCAGGTTATTGTATTTCTGTTGTATGTCAGGGAGATTACTGATGCTTTTAATCTTGTGCTTTTTACAGCAGTATTGTACAGAGTCACACACCTGTCACCTGAAAGTATAAGAACACATAGAGTTAATGACAATAAGATCTTTTCAGGTCCTAAAGTCTTAGTGATTTTTTTTAAACTAAAATTAATGTATTTCTTATATTGTAGCACTAGAGTGCCTGTAACTACAGCTGTCCATGATAGTCATCTGTGGCAGAGGAAGAAGGGTTATTCAGCTGTAATGTATGATTCAGCCATGGGAACCTGGGTGTCTCTTAACCACATTGATGCCAATGAAAATTTAATTTTAAAATAAGCCATTTATATCAGTGAAGAAAGATGGCAGTGTGGTGAGAGCATACTGTCTGGGACACCCAGACCCTATTAGGTCTGGTTAGGCTCAGCGATAGCCTTCAGATGGTATTATGAAGAAGACAGCTAATCACTCAGTGCCTCTGTTCCTTGGCTATATAACAAAGGTGATAATTCTCTGCCTAACTATTCCTTTCTTCTTGTCTCTTCAAGGCACAATCTGCACGGTATAGGACCATCTCAGTGTATTATTTTTATGGCATTAGTACATTCAAACACCAAATGTAGGCTAAAGTTTCTGGTTTTGTTGTTATTATTATAATAAAATAAACTCTATTTCAGATTTACCAGGGGCTTCAACACAGCATATAGCTTCTAAATGAGCCATCTCTTTAGAGTTACTTTTGGATTAATATACATCAGGTTTTAAATAGTTCCAGCATTCAAATGAGCTGTGATAGCATTTTGCTCATGAAGGGTAAAATGTTAAAGTTTTACCTTTCTAAGGTTGCTTGCCTGGTTAGAGCGTTTTAGTACATGGTCTCTGCTGCATCAATTTCGGCTACGCAAAGCATGGAGGATCTTGGCTTTTCTTTGCCAAAAAAAGAGAAATTATATTTCTAAACACAGAAAGGAAATGTAATGTTCAAAGCTATTGCTTTGAATTGCATGGCATCACTTAGTCTCACTCATGTTTAGCACCATTTGGCACCCCTCTGGAACTGGGATTGTGGAGGGGATTTTCCTCTGCTAGTGGGTTACAGGGGGATGTGCTGGGTGAAGGTTACCTGTTTTGCAGTGTGAACACATCCAGCGAGCAGCAGTGCTGCCTGTCCCACTGCAGGGACGTGGCAGTGGCAGGTACTAAGTGGTGAGAGGCATCGGTGGGAAGATGCAGGGCGGTGCAATGGCCCTGAGCAGGATGCTGCTGTCACCACAGCATGAGGGACTGTGCACGTCAGAGAGATTGTGAAAACACTTTGACCTGCTTTAGTTACACAGGTAATGAGGTTTGGAAGTGTCACTTTTCCTCTGCAATCTTCCAGAGCCTTTCAGACATCTTTGCAACCAGCTCTACTGTTTGTTTCCCCTGACTTCTTCTCTTCCACACTTTCCTACTCCATTGCTCAAGCTGATACTCTGTCAGGGATTTCTAACTGGAAAGTGTAGCCTGACTATATTGTCTGTCGGCTCATCGTATTAAACCCCTCTGTGCCTCTCTGGGTCAGGCAAGCTCATGGCACATCTTGCTGTAAGCTCTTGGAGGGGATGGGAGAGGCTTTCACACCTGGGAGGTGTCCTGGGGACATACGTGGACACAGGCAGGACCTCTGTGGTTCTTTCAGCAGGACAGAGGGATGGGCAGGGTGGATATTCAGTTCCCAGCTCTAGTAAATTAACTTTTATTAAGTCAGAAATCATTTCTACCTTTGTAGATCTTTTTACTTTGGCCTGGCTGTCTGTGTATTAAATTGGAAGATTCAACAAATTCTGGTCCATGCTTGTTAGGTGTGAATCACCATGCTGTCCTGCACCTTAACCTTTTTTTTTTTTTTTCTTGAGGATAATAACAGAAAGCCTTTCTGTTCTCCACAGGAGCACGAACATTATTTTTAAGCAGCATATTGCTTCTTTTCCTTTCGTCCTGCAGCTGTTTTGTAAAAGACAAGTTGCCTTTGCAGCATGCCACAGGGAGGCATATTTTCTTTCTAGATGCAATTTTAACCTGCATGATCCAAGCAATGGATGTGTTCTGTATAGTTGTGGAGAAGAGGCTGTAATGAATGATCAATTCCAAGAATCGAACCATTGCTCCCATTTGCAAGTTATCAATAAAAGGCCTGGGGTTTAGTGATTTGTTACCCATGCCAAAATAATTAATCAGAGAAGAGACTGTAAATTGATCACAGTGGCTTCGCCGAGAAGGTGTGGATGCAGGTGACAGGCAGTTTTACAGACAGGATGAGGGGCCTCTGCGAGGGTTTGGGAGGATCAGGTGAACGGCCTGGGCAGGGTGCTGCCAGCGGCCGCAGCAGGCTGGGCGCCCAGCTGCCAGGAGCTAGCCACTGGGGAGATGCCAGAGCCCAGAGAGATTTAAACCCTGCCTGCGAGGCAACCTGCAAGGGGCAGCAGGGTGGCCTCGTCACACGTCCAGTGGAGGAGAACCCTCGAGCACTTCATGGTAGAGAACAAAGCAGAGAATAGCATCCCTGCCCTCCTGGTGTTTGCACCGTGACTGACTTGACTGACTACCGTGTTGCCATCAGGCTACCTTTCGCATGTGCTTTCAGACCTAGTTACTCAGATTTCCTTGCTGCACAGGGTTTGGTGTGCCCTGTGCATCAGAGAATGCCTATCCCAGGGCCTTCCCTCAGGATCTGCACTCTCCTGAAGAAGCAGTCTGGCTTTCCCAGGAAAGTTCATGATCCATGCCTCCTCCTACTTTAAATGCAAGCAGCAGTGCACCACTGTACTCTACTGTAAAGCCAAAAGTGTCCATACATTTTACGTTTGCTCTAAAAATGCCTTACAGACCAATACTCACAGCAGAGTCTGGTGGGAAGCCACCTTCTGCCTGGATGTCCATTAGGGTTAACAACTCTCCAGGCCCATTCAAATCTGATAGAAATACCTAGGTACAGTGCCCTCCTGCTGTCCCGTATGGAGATGTCACCAGTGTAAGTTGTTGCTTCACTGCAAATCTTTATGTATGTGACTTTTTGTTAGAGTGGTACCCTCAGTGCCTAGCTTTCCTTTTTGGGTTTGAATTTTCCACCATACAGTAGCTGTTGGGTTCATAACAGCTCTTGTGCTTGGAAGCCCCCAGAAGCTATATTTTGGTGATTTGGGTTGTTCTGAGGGGCATGGGGCAGCCATAGGCTGGCTGCTGGTCTCGTGGTGCAAAGCCTCAGCTGAGCACAGGAGCTTGGAAGTGGTGGGGACCGGAAGGGCCACGTAGCAAAGGTGAGGCTTCCGGTGCAAAAGACTTCCTGACGGATGAGGCTTGTCACTTCTGTGCAAATTCTCTTTGAATATCTCTTTACGATTTCCCTGGGTTTTAAAGGTTTTAAGGTTATTCACATGACCAAGATCAAGCTGCTGGTACCACGTCTCTGCTGAATATTGCTCTGCACTCCTGCAGACAAATACCTGACTCCTCTAGCTGGGTAGGTTATTCCTCTGTGTCTAATCTGTCACGAAAGATTTGTGTTTGAGAGCAAAAGTAGAGGTTTTTTATTTTATTTTTTTATTACCATAAATCTGTCAAAGGGAAGCAGCTGGAGCAGAACTCTACACCCTGAGGAAAAGTAGAAAAAAAATGTTGTTTTGGTGGGAAGCTCAGCTAAATCGTTTAAATTAGGAATTACTGAGACTGTGGGTGCTAGAGGTGCAAATTGAACACCTATCTGCTTGAAACAAGAGAGTGGGAAAAGTCAGAGAAGTTGGGCAAAAAAAGATCATAACACTCCCTCTTCTCTGATTCTTGCTAACCTAATAAGATTTTCCTCATCAAAATACCATGCAGTTCTGCAAGGAAATGGTCGATTTACTGTTGAACCACAGGGCTGGATTTTGAAGAGGCAGTGGATAAAATATATCAGAGAATGAAGTCAAGCCTCAAGTTTCAGATCACACAACAGCAACATCTGCCTCAGCGGTGAGCAAGCACTACCTCACTTGCCCAAGGACACCAAGAAGACTCTGGGCTGGAGTACGTCCATGTCAGGGTGCAGAGATATCCTGAACTGGTGCATTAGCCAGATCTGGTATTTTTCCTGACGTCAGATACCAATGGGTCCATCCATCCACCTCTTAACTCACGAGATGAAATCAGATGATGACGTGAAGTACCACAGAGATTAATTCAGAGATGAGCATGAAAGCACTGCACATGTCACAACAATGTTCATGCTAGAGGCTGAGCAAAGCCAGGACCACTGTGTCTCTCTCCTTAGGTGCAGGGAAGGGCCAGGCCCTGCAGCTACTCGCTGGATGGGGTGGTGGGGAAGCCGAGGGGCTGGTGGCAAGAGGGTGCTGGGCTGCCTGAGCTGCTGAGAGTCCCCTTATTTAACACCAGGATCTTTGCCATTTGCATTCAGGTACATGGGTATCTCTAACTTCCCAGCTGCTCCAACAGACATCTCCTGGAGGACCCAAGCATCCTTGGGGCTGCTTCATTCAATGGCTGAAGCACTTGGGTACCTGCTGTCTCAAGAGCTGTAATTATTCTCCAGTCTCAGATACTGAGAAAAAAGGAGGGCAAAGGGGTCTCATCTCTGCTGGGCAGGAGGGCAGGGTAACTTCAGGGCACTGCTCCCGCCTCCTTGCAGAGAGGCACGCACCCCCAGTCACTGTTTTTGTCGCTGCCAGGAGCAGCAGCTGCGTGAGGGAAGCGTGAGAGCCCTGGCTGCAGCAACAGGAGCTGCCCTACAGAAATGGGAGACCTGAGCTCAGCTCCCTGCACTGCATCCTCAGCTAATGCAAAGGGTGGAGGGGGTTACCTCAATTCCCCAAGCAATTTATTTCTAGTAACAGATGTCACACCAATTTGGCACCTTTACTCCTGTTGAGAGCTGCTTTACTGCATAAGGAAGACAACCGAACCGTTTCTAAAGACAGACATGAAAGTCTGGACAAATTGGTGGAGATGGTGGTACAGAATGATGCTGCACTTCACTGCAGAAGATTGCCTTTCACTCCTGAGTAAAGACCAACGTCCTGAGCTATAAGGGGACTCCACTGCAGCGCTTTTCATCAAAGTTAAATTCACAGCCTAGAGTGAGACATTTACCTTCCCTGAGTAAGGAACTAGAGACATCAGTAAGGGCTTCACCAGAGACAGCACCCTAACTGGAAACACAAAAAGTGGATGTAAAATCCTTGTGTGGGAAATGACAATATTGATTGCACAGACTGGATGTGAGGGAGCACACAGGCATTATGACTGAACAAGTGTATACATGCCTCTTTGTTTATGATAATTAAAGCTTGAAGGGCAAAGTGTGTGTTAAATGCAATTTGCTGCATTGATCTCAAAGCTCTTTACAAAAAGAGCATTTATGCATTAACAGAAAACTGTCCCTCACTTCCACATGCGCAACCCTGGTTGACATTGTCAGCTCTGCATGTGTACCCTGAGGAACAGGACTCCTCTTTGAACTCCCACCCCATGCATGCCAGCCAGGTTAACTTAGGAAATGTGAGATTATTATAAGCACCCAAATGTGTTTGCTTATTCAAGGGCAATAAGCAAATTTTTATGAACAGAACACAAGACATTACACATTTCATTAATGACAGCTTCACATTTCTTTGAAGTCATTATGACCAGGGAAACATAATGTAATATTGCCCTGCATTATCAAATTGCTTAGATTTCAGTTTCTCCTCCGCTAGTTACAAAACCAAATCTAACACGGGTTGTTGCTTTTTTTTTTTCTCCTATAAATATCCCCTATCCAGTGCAGTACCTCCAAGGCACACATTTCATTTTTATTAGCCGGGCAGTGTGAGTCACGCTATTAATCGGTATCAGTAGCAACACATCACCAGACTGTCCTTTGCGGCACAGCCTATATTTAGAAGGGGAATGAGACTGTCGCTGGGTTATATAATGATGCAGCTATTTATAGATCTCCATTATACCTAGAGAGCACTGCCCTGCCATCCAAGCCGGGAGCAGCCAGGCTGACAGAGGTGTGATTATAGATTCAGCATCCTCCCTACCTTTCCCCTCAGCCACATTTGCAATTTTATTTACCTGTCATTATTTCTGTTTATGCCGCCTGCAGTAAAAGTACATTTGAAATCCTATGTATTCAGGCAAAAACCATTTTGGAACCTGTTATTGCTTGTGGAAAGGTAAAACAGACAGTCACAATGCCAACAAAATAACTGTGTTTTCATTTACTTTCCTTTTTGGTTGCATTAACCTAGCCAAATGTAGCTGCCTTAAAAATACATCCATATTTCTAGTAGCACTGCCCTAAAATTTTTGGATTCTGAGGTTTTTCCACTTTTTTCTTTTTTTCATACTGATTATTGGTGGCTACCAGTAGAAAAAGCAATGTAAGACAGATGACTTATTGTTAGGCCTTAGCAAACATAAGGATGGGGGAGGCCAGCATTTGTGTTGGAGGTAGAAATGTGGTTTCTGCTGTATCTAGCATGTCTCACAGCGAAATACTGGTTAGGTCCTGAACAACACTTAGTGCAGCTGAAATACTATTTCAGACAAGTAGTTACAGAGCAGACATTAACAGCCTAAGGTGAGCTACATAAAAGAGGCTCAGGGCATGGTCCCCATGCTTGCACACTTGAGGTGTTTCAGACCTTAGGTGTTCAGTTGGAAATTGCCTAGAACTGTAAGTTTACTTTTAGAGTAGAAGATAGACTACATTCCTGCTCTGGTTTCTTGGCGTCCACATCACCCTACACAAGAGGCTCAGCCTCAGCTGGAAGTGCTGAGGCCATTCAGTCAGCTTGCACTGAAGCACAGTGTCGTCCCATAGCAGTGCGCTCACTGCGGGAGAGCATAAGACTTTGCAGCTGGTACAAAACTGGGAGGAGTGGTTGGTGCACCAGCAGGTCACACTGCCGTCCAAAAGGATCTCTACAGGCTGGGGAAATGGGCTAACAGGAACCTCGTGAAGTTCAGCAAGAGGACGCGCGAAGTCCTGCACTTGGGAAGGAACAACCCCATGGATTAGTATGTGTTGGGGGCTGGCTGGCTCAGAAGCAGCTTTGCAGAGAAGGATGAGGGGGTCCTGGTGGACATCAGGTTGGGCATCAGACAGCAATGGGCCCTACTCACAAAGAAGGCCAACAGCACCTCGGGCTGCTTTAGGCAGAGTGTTGCCAGCAGGCCGAAGGAAGTGACTCAGCCCTGGTGAGACAGATCTGGAGTGCTGGGGGTTGAACTTGACCATGTCCAGAAGTGTCTTCCCACCAGTCAGCCAGCCTGCAGGACTGGGAAGGCTGTTCTTCCGCTGCAGGATCGCTACCTCGCGAATAGGGATGTGTTAGCATGGGGCCGTGAGTGCAGGGCACTACTCGCTGGAGGAACCCGTGTCATCGACCCTGGTGCCTGGGTCCTTTGTGCAGTGCACGGGAGGGTTTTGGTTTGGCAGAAAGAATCTATGGGGCCTAAAGTGCCAAGAGCAGAGCTACCAAAGGTAATCTGTACAGAACACAGATAACTGTGGATATTTCTTCCAGCTCCCTGATTTTCCATGGATTTGTTTCTCCCTCAGCCCATGGAGGCCCACATGCCAGAGTGGAGCACAGGAAACTCCAGAGGGGTAAGTCCAGTTGAGTTCACACTGTTGAGTATAACTGTGCTTGCCAGGGCTTAAAGTCCAGCTGCTGCTTTTCAGCTGCTGTGTGCAGGCAGGGTTACGTGCTGCCAGGTGTCAAGGCAAGGCCAACAGCAAACATGTCAAGGTCTGTGTCTGACAGCAAACGTCTAGTAAGACGAGAAATTTTCTCCTTCTCTTCTTCCCTTTTTGATTTTCCTTTCCTTTTTTTTTATCCTCCCTGTCTTCCATTGTCAGGGTATTAAATGAGTCCCTCTTAACTCTTCTTAGATACCCTGTGTTCACAGAGCTGGCAAGAGTAGGATATCCTTTGGAGTTCATCAAAGTTGGTCGAAATTGGCTACTAACTCAACAGGTTTCAGAGACAAATACAGACACAGGCACACTTGGTGCACCCACATAAACCAGAATTAAGAATGTTTTCTTGTAGTATCTTGTAGTACCTATACCCGTTTGGGTTTTTTTTCTGGATTTGCAACACCCCTCTTCAGCACATTGTGTCAAGCCACTGCTCTAAGGCAACTCCAGCCTATACCATCACGTGCTATTTAAAGTAAAGTGCTTAAAATATTAACCATCAAACATCAATCTCTTCATTACAATTATAAGCAGCTTGTTTCTACAAATTGAGATAGGTAGTGATACAAAAATTAATGAAACAGTGCACATTTCAGTCCTGGACAGGGTTGCATTTCTCTCAGGCCCTGGGATTTACTAAATTCCCTCCTCCCTTTTTGTTTGTACATGCAATGCATATGTAAGTATCACAAGAGAATTACAATATAAAGAGGTGCACCATCAATCTGATGGCCATTAAAATATGGTCACTGACCAAATCCCTTAATATACTGAGTTACTGCAGTTGGCTTTAGAATACACTTTGGAGAGGATTAACTGCAAAGCATGTTAAACCAAGGGCGTATCTCTCATTCTCAGCTGCCACAAATGGGATGTAAGTTTTGCATACAGAAGGAAGGAGAAGGTTTTTGACAGCTGGAGATGCTTATCTTTCCTTACCACAGGGAAGGCTGGACAAGATGCTGCCTGCCACCTTTCCAGGCTGACATTATCTACACATCAGTGAAGCTGCTGAATGTCAGTCTGTGACAACCGAGGAGGACCTGCTTCCATATGCAGAGGAGCTCGCCACCACACAACACCACCAGATAACACTTTTTGAAGACGGGCAGAGAAGGGAAGGCAGAAAGCACGCGTTCAGAATACACACCATTCTCACAAATGAATTTGAGGACTGTTTGTTAAAATATGCAATAAAATTACAAATGTCTGTATTAGCTAGAAATCATTATCCACCATATTTTATTAATTCATTGATATTTAGCTTACTCTGAGCCTCTTGTTAATATATGGAGTTTGATTTATTGTGGCAGCTATTGAATAGTAATAAAATACCTTTTCTCCCACAATGAGGACAGGTTCAAATACTGTGGAAGACAGGAGCTATTGTTGAAATTTAACAGCTTTCTAATGTCCTGGAAGCAATTCAGGCAAACTTGTCCCAGCTGGAGGTTGCACAAGCCCTAGCTGTGGAGCCACTGCAGAGGCAGTGGGTGCCATTTTGTCAGCACTGTCTGCAGCTATAAAAGCTATCTTTGAGGCCCAGAATGATGCACTCTTTGGGGAAGAAGTTCTTCCACGTGCTATAGAGAGGTTCTCAGAATATAATAATTTTAATATTTCAATATCCCCGCAGGACATTTTGGTGTAATATCACTCCATGGACCCTGTTTGCATGTTGTGCTGCATTTATAACAGTGAGTATTGTGTCCTCATATGGACTAGGGCACTACTCATGTTTCTTGGTTGGGGAGTCCCTTCCCCGGCAAATATACATCTTCCCTATCCTGGTAGTCTCTTCAAACAGGGATGCCTATGCAGCAAGGAGCCCTTTCAATTTTTCATCCTCACTGTGTAACTGTGAATGTGAGACTCAGGAGACCAGGTTGCAGTGAGGTCAGGAAAGGAGTAGCCTTCAAAACTTGTTTTTCTGCTGCAGCATAATGAAGCTAGGGATACTGATGACACAAGGCAAGAGGAGGGAAGTGGGAAGTGAGATCTAGTGGGAACTGAGCTCTCTAGCACTGTGATTTACTCAGACAGTCCCTTGGGGTGAAAAAGAGTCAGATGCTGCTTCCAGTTACAGGATCTGATGATGCATTTTTGCAATCCACAATTAACTGCCGCTCTCCTCTGCAAAACGAACAAACTAACTAAATAAATAAATAAAATCCCAAGCCCCACAGTCCAGGATCAGGAACCAGATCCTTGTTCCCATGGGAGTGCTCACCACATTCATCTACCATAAGAACCTTTCTGTCCCATGGCCTTTCCATGCTTGGCTGTGCGTGGCAACCACTTTGGAGAAGAAAACAACTTTTACCAGCCTCATCAGCTATTTGAGGAGACTAGACCTTATTCAGCTGCATACCTACATTCTGCAGAGGGCATCTGCTCTAGTCCCATGTGAATGGACACACGTGGACTCCAGAAGTGAGTAGGAATTTGGCTGTGTTACTATCTTCAGAGTGAGATTCAGCTCCAATTTAACACACCAAAATGTAGCTGTCTACATAACAACCTGGTAGCCATGCTCTCATTATGGCCAGTGGACCATACTGTCAATACAGTTAGTTGAGCCAGGAGGACTATTCAGCAGGCCATATGTTGGCATCTGACTGGACTGAATAGGAACAAGGTTCAGTTGCTTAAACGCAGCATTATTCTGGTGTTATGTCCTGCCTCGCTCCAGGAGGCTGAGGTCTTCCCTAAGCCCCACATCAGAACAGCCAGCCATGGGGGTGTCTTGGCTACCCTTTGGTGTCTCAAATGGCACCAAGAGGTGATGCTGGGGAACTGAACTGGAACGTGACTCCCCACTGCTTACAACCAGGGTCTGGGCATGTTGTTCACATTTTGACACCACACATACCACACAGCTTTATGTATCACACCCTGCCAGCAAGATCTCACTTCTAGTGTTTTCCACTGGCAAACTCTTGGCAACTTCCCTCTCAGACTGTAGGTTTTTGGCTCCTAGGATCCTCAGCTGGCTGAACATGGCATGCAGACCCCAGATGTCTCTGAACTCCAGGTTTTGGCTTTAGCTTCTGGAGTTACGGCAGCAAGAGAAAAAACCAAGTTTCAGTACTTCACAAGAGCAGAATTTGAAGTGTGGGGCAGGCAGGGATGAATGGGCTAGTGTACAAGGTGTAATGGAAGAGGTCTCATTGTTTAACTAAGCAAACATCTTGGCAGACTTGCTTTTCTTTAATCACTGTCAAACATGTTCTCAGTGAAATGTCTACAAATGATCCTTCAAATGTATAAACAATTTTTTTTTGGTTTAATAGACACACAGCTACTAAAATAGCTATTGCTCATTCTTGCTAAAGTGCTGGCAAGAGCTTGAATAGTTAGGAATAGCTGCTATAAAAGGTTTGAGGTCAGGATCCTCTGAGGTTTTAAAATATGTCACAGAGTTTTTAACAAGTTTTAGTACACTGTCTCTCCCTGCTCCCAATTGGTGGGCTTTGTGTTTCAGGATCCTGCTGTGCATAAAAGATGTACATTACCTAAAGGAAAATAAAACTGCCCTTTAGCAGATATATTGCTTTTCAAAGCAAATTGGTTTCACTATATTTGGAAATTCATATGTGCTGAAAAAAATCCTTTGACTGAGAAGAGTTGTCCAAAGCCCATAAAATATATGGACAGCAAATGTTCATGGGCTCAAAACAGGGAGTATTTTGGTTGAACTGCAGGAGACATGACACAACTGTAGAACATTGTTTTCTAATTTCCTTCACTTTTTGCTCATTACTATGCAAAGCCAGTGCTATCTAATGGTAGAAACAACATTTCTGGCTATACCTCTTCTGAGATATTTACAAAACTGATACAATACAAATTAAATAAATTCTGAGGTTTCCCTCAGCTTTTCAGTTGACTGGCTTTAAAGACTCCTGTTGTACTGTAGAGCTGTTTCAGAAGTAGCACATCCTTGTCATGCACTCAGTTTGAGGCATTCTTTGGATACATACCTATGTCTCACATTTTTGAACTTTAGGAGACCAAGGAGAGTCCAAGGACAACTCTGGGCTACTGAGCTTCAGAGGACTACCAAAGAGCTGGACCTTGGTATCACTGATCAGCTCTTGGATACCCCACAGAAAAAGCGTTTCTCAGAGCTGTAGCTGTGTGAGTGTCTGTGCTTTACCTCTCTGGGATGAGGAGATAGGCAAGGGATGAGTTACTCAAGGAGTAGGAAGGCTCCCCAAGAGCCCCATCTGAATTGTCATGCACTATGCAGCGCAGCTCGGGGAGAAGCTGCCCTCCTTCTCTCAGATACAGAGGGAGACGGAGAGCCTTGTATTTGGTGGACAGAGAAATGAGGGGGTGTGACTTCTCAAAGGAGATTTCTTAAAGAAAATCTTTACAAAGCAGCTCAGGACTGCTCCTTTGCAGAGGCAAGGAGCTAGCTTGTGAGCCACACAATACAATGATGAGGCAGCATCCCATCTTTGGCCCACATTTTCTCCTGCCTCCCAAAGCATTCTAGTTTTTCTGTACACTACTTCTTGACTGAGAAAGTGAGGGACAAGGCCTTCCTCACCAGCTTCTGGGATAGTCTCTTGCTAGTACTGCCCTGGCCAGGTTTCCCAGGGAAAACCCAGCTGCTTATGCCCTGCCCTTGCTTAACCCTGTCCCTCTGAATTACTGCCTGAGGTGCTGAGACAAGCTCTCCTCCCTTGAAGTTCAAACAGGGCTTTCTTACCAGCAAGCTACAGCTAAAGCTGCTCGGCTTTCCTTTCTGGAGCTGGTTAGGGACAAATACGGGAGAGCTGACAGCTCTGAATGGCTCCTGGGAGGAGGAAAGCTGAATAAGCTGCAGGGGAGCGGTAATATTTTGTCTTTGTGGGACTGCAGCAGGCAGAGTAAATAAGAATACTGCCCTAGAGGAGTAAGTTAAACCTGGGATAGCTGGGGAGGTTTAGCTGTCAGAACTGTCTGCCTTGCCTCTCTCCTGGAAGCTGCCTCCCCAGCTGAATGATTCATGAACCACATCAATTTACAGCTTGGCATAGTCACAGGAATTAAAATTAATGTGAGCTGGCTTTGATACATTGAGCTGTAAGTACGGCATTGCAGGGACAGATACATGTCCCATGTCCTAGTCAGGGTGTGCCTGATGTAAGCAGGGATGCCAGCCTCTGCAGGGAGTGTAAGATGGGTCCTGAGAAGAAGAAAGTTCCTAGTGCCACCCATGCCAAATACGTCTCAGTAACTTTACCACCCCAAATCTATTTTTCCTATTCCAGAGTGAGAGGGAAACCATTCTGTGACCAGTTCTCAAGACAGTGACCATAACCTGTTTAAAAATCTGCATTTGGGAGCTCTGTATCCCCAAGTGACCGTTCTCAATGATTGAGTACGCTCACACTAAACCCTGTACTTGAGCCCAAAGCAGAAAAGGAATAAAACTATGCATCTGCATCCATTTGCTGCCTTTGCTCACTTTTAAAGAATGTTATTCCACCTCTCCTAATATAATTTGTTCTCAAAAAAAAGTGATTGTGGGAAAACTTTTTACAGTATTTAATTCAAAGATTGTTCCCACAGCAAGACTTGAACATTTTTTTTTTGTTTCTTTCTGGAAGGCTTTAAGAACCTGAGCTGCAAATGTATCTAAATATAATACCTCTAACATACAGTTTCCACTTACTCAGCCTGCTTTGCATCTCTCTCGTTTCATGTAAGCGTCATGGCCTGTAAACATGCTTACTGAGAGACGTGAACAATTATCCTCATCACTTCCCCACTATCTGAGGTGATCTTGAGATAAATTCAATCTTTTACTGGCCTAGAGATCTGTACAGCAGAACCAGGGATATCATGTGTGAGCTGAAGTAGGTGCATCTCTTCAAAATCTACACTGGGTTTGTTCTGCCAGCTATACCTTGGGTGGTCATTGCTAAATGAATCTAGTTTGTACCTTTCCAGTGTATCTAATGAGTGACTTAAAATCTTTAAAAGGCATTGAGAAGGCAGCCTGTGATATTTCCTAGGACTAGGATAAACTAGGCAGTTTCAGACTACACTGTGCCAAAGCGAGAGGGCAAAAGACAACTTAAGAACTCTGAAAAACCCGAAAAGTAATAAAGCTCCAATCTTTCTTTGACAAGTTGTAAAGACAAAAACAAACAAACAAAAACCCCATAAAAACCCAAACAATGCCTCTCCAATGAATTTTATTAAGATCCAACCAGTGTTGTGAATTATTCAAGGACAGATTCAGTTCCCATTGCACTGTTTTCCTTTCTCCTCCTTCTCCTCATTCTCCTATTCCCTCTTCTTGCTACTCAGATGTGCACACTGTGCCCTCTGCAAGCCAAGTGTGAAATAACTGCCTTCATTCATGTGCGACCTGCATCAGTCCTCTGGGAGTGTGGAGGGGAGGGAGTTTTTCCTCCTGATTGTTGAATGCACAGGGTCATAGTCAAGACCCATAAAAACAACTATATCATCTGTGTGTAAGACCCACAAATGGCCACATGCAAGTACTCAGAATTGCACCATCAGTGCTTCTGGGTTGCACAGATCTACCCTGCTCTAGAGCCAGTTGCATATTTTTACAGTGATGGTAAATGCTGCTAGGTTAGGGGAGCCAAAGTAGAAAATCCCTGGGGGATTCCCTGAAGGGCCAGCTCCTTCCCCTTCTGCAACCCATGTTTTCCCACAGCTTGTTCAGGATGAAGTAGAAAAAAGGTAATCCCCATCTCACCGGTAGAAAACAACAATCTCAGTTTAGTGTCATGTCCATGTCTGAACCATCTGAAACATACCAACTATTTTATTCTTTTGTATGCTTCTGGCATACAATTGCTGTGACTGCAAGGAGAGGGTGATTTCTTGCTTAGGAGTGATCTAAAAAGAAAGTGGCAGTAGCTCTCCTGTTACTTACTGTTCCTCCCTGCAACATGAGCTTTGCTAATATAAGCCAAATCTTGCAGTCACAGGGAGCTGAAGCAGCCCAACACCACGTATATGAAACCAAAAAATAAATGGAAATTGCAGCTTTGCTTTTGCCAGCCTGCAGGCAGCTGGATCTTTTTTGTCTCGGCTATAGCAGAAGAACCCCACCTCTCTTCTTCCGCAAATCTGGAGGCTAAGAATAGACATGGCAAGTTCCTCTGACAGGCTTTAGTGCTGTCTCTTGAGAAAAATGGGCAGCCAACGGTCCATCAAGTTAAGAATCTGAGAAAAGACAGACAGCCCAGGAAGCACAGGACCAGCGTATAGACTAACTGCCTTGTTCACCATTCATTTAGGTGTCACCTAAGAGGTTTTGTTTTTCTCTCCTGTGCTTGATTACATCAGTGTGTGATGTTTCCTTAGCTACTTCCTTCCTTCCTCCTCCTCAAAAAATAAAAGAAAAATTAGGCTTAAAGGGAGGAAGGGTTCAATTATCTTACAAAAATATAAATTTCATGGTGCCCTAGAGACAAACATGCTGATAAGGGGAGGACTGCAATAACAACCCTTAACATCTGTGCAGTGCTGTGTGCATTTGAAGTGTGTAACTTTGACCTCAGTGATCAGCACAAGACTCCTGCAACAGAGCTTGGACACTATTGTCACCTCCATCTAGAGCTGCTGGCATGTATTTTACAGCCACTTTAAATAAGAACATTACTTATGGTTTAGTCAGTTGTGGAACACTCAGATCTAGTAACTGATGCTAGTTTTCATAGGAATGACTATGACCCTACGGAGCCACTTTGCCAGCTCTACTGTTTGAAGAGCAGTGTATAAAGACCAGCTTGTGGCTCTTCTTAAACACAAGTGACTACTTTGTCTTCTTTTTCACCTGCAAAGTGGCCACTATGTTTCTGAAGAATAATAAATGAAATTACTGCTTGACTTCTAAAGAGCAAGGTGAGAATGGTCAGTAGTCTGCTTTTCCATAGGAATGTTGCCTAGGAAATATCATCCAATGGTAACTATATGTTTAGTAAGGACATATTAACTTTGTCTCTGAAGAAGCATGGCAAGAAAATGCTTCTAAAAGGAAGGGGATGAGGAGAGACAAAGCCCCCACCCTCCAGCCCATCCTTGCTCTCCTGGCCCTTAAGGCATATCACTTACCAACAGCTAGAGCTGCTAAAAACCTTGGACTGTTCCTGGCCCTCACTACTAAACTAATTGCTAAATTAAGGTTGTCCAAACTTCTCTTTGTCTTTGGTCCCGCTCCAGAGGCACTTGTCACCTGTGGAGCAAGGCTATGATGGGCCTACCTGCACCATGGTGGGGATGCAGTGACTGGGGATCTGAACATGGTGCTAACTCTGCTCTGAAACGTCTGCGTAGGTATAGCCCAAATCCTCAAAACACCTTTCTGAGATGATAGAGAGATGGTGTCATTAAAGAATGAGAGGTGACAGAATCAGAGAGTAATAAAGATCCTGTCAATACCGAGATAGCAAGAGGAGAAGTGAAGAGAACAAAAGCTTTAGGGCAAACAGGACAGCCCCTGGGAGAGAGGAAAGCAAAACTCACTCTTCCAAAGGAACAAGAGCTATAATTGAAAGCGTACAGAAAACAAAGCACAGCAGTTTGGAAACATGTTGAAGTCAAGGTGATATTGTCAATAAGGAGGAGATAAGCCACCTTTTGTTCTTTCACAAGAGCTGTTAGAAAGCTACCTGGTGAATCAGCAAACCATTTTCATTATGAGAAAACCTGAAAATAAAAAAGGTTCTGTATGAAAATCCATGGAAAACTGGAACTAGTGAATGCTTCAATAAGAGCTGACAATAACTAGATGTCAAAGCTAGCTAAAAATCTAGTGTTACATGTAATGCCATGTACAATACTGATTTCCTGGAAAGAGAGGGTCAAGGATAGGTGACTTTCGTAGTTTCAGAACAAATGCCCTTTTCCATCCAACACTGCAATCACTATAGCATCTTGCATTTCCCATGAGTACAAACACAATAATGCTATAAATCTTATCTCTTTACTGCTCAGAAGCACTCTTTCTGTTTGCTTGCTGACTTTTTTTAGGTGTTATAGTTGTACATACATGTAATAGAAAATGAAATATTGAGGTACTGTTGGAAAAAATTGAGACACAAAAGTTAAGTTTTTAAATCCCAGGACCTGTTTTTTTTTTGTTTTTTTTTGTTTTTTTTTTTTCCTGTTAATTCCTTTGCTGTAAAGTCCCAAAGATTCGGTTGTCTTCTAGCACAATGTCTGTATTCTACAACCGTGCAAACAGTCTCTTAGTTAACACTTTCACAGGAATTTTGCTTCGTGGCTTGCCAAGAAAGACATTTTCAAGCAGCTAAAACCAGTCTGACAGAAGGATTCACAAAACCTTTTAGAAATTAAAAAAACAGCACTGGAAGAGACTATCTACTGTCTGTCTTTTATCCTGGCAGGATCTTGGGTCTTTCATGATCAATTTGTCTAATCTACTCTTTATATTCCTCCAGTGGTGGAATAGCTATCTGTCCTTTTCATCAGGAAACGTTCCTTAGGTCTATCCTAAATTTCCCTCACTGCTGTTTAAGCCCACTGCTGCTTCTTGTAGCCCTGTTAGGGACAGGGAAAAAAAATTGCTTTTTGCTTTGATTCTGTATCTTAGTCATATAGCCAAAAATAGTTACCAGTTATCTTTTCAGCCTTCTCTTTTTCAAAACAAATAAACCCAAGCATCTCATGTACAGCATCCACATCCAGTGCTCAATAAACTCTCCCAAGAGAACTCACAGGTTTACAGATGTATGCTGAGTATCAGTGACACTAACTGCAGCCAAGATCTTCCCAGTGCTAAACAGAATAGGGAGATTATTCATCCAGCTATGTGGTTTTATTTATCTACTGTCTCCTAAATCTGATGCTGTCATTTCCCTGCAGGATGCCAAAGCTCTTTGATTGCAGAGGGTAGTCATGAAGTGTTCTAGTCCAAGGTGCACTGCCATGGGGTTATGCTCCTTGTGATCTCTGTGCTGGTATCAGAGCCAAAATCCATCCAGAGCTTTCCCTGCACTAGAACTAGGGTCCTCATCCAAGGCCAGTGACTGCTTCTATGAAACCGTGTTGTTCACCTTGTATAAAAATGCAAGTCACAGTACGATGTTATGGACTTGTCCTATAATTGCTCCTGTTAGTCCAAGAGCCTCTACCTCCTGGACTTTAGAGGAATGCTTGACTTTTTCTTTAAATTATTTTTGCCATAATTATAATTTGACACTGTGTTTCTGAGTATGTCAGGCAAACAGATGATCTTTGGGCCATGGACCGACTGAGCAATAAGTGGTGTAGATGCTCTAAGGAGATAGAGACTTTAGAGGAGATATTTTTGGATGGGAACTTGTAGTAGTCCTTGGAGTAGTCCTTGTTATCCACTTTGGCAGATATGACCCCTTGCAGGCAACTCCCTTTCACCTCCAGTCTCAGCCTTTGCAATAAACACCGGGTTGAATGTGTCCATTTCTGGATCTCCTGGGAGGTTCTGAAGCCATTACAGAACAAATGAACTCTCTACATATATGGGCAATGAGTTTAGCTGTAAGTGGAGATTCCTTTGTACTTGTGAAGGTCATTTAAATTTCAGCAGTTACTATCCAAACGCAGTGACAGTGGGAATCCTCTTTCTAGAGAAGAGCTTAAAAAGGAGCCCTCAAAGAGCCCCATGCAGAGACTCTGCTGGGTTAAACTGGCACAGACCCACTCCAGCACATGCTCTATTGACAGTGCTAATGAGGTTTTTCTTTCATTTCATCCTGTAACTTTGCACAAGGTGTCGCAGCACAGCAGCAGAACAGTATGTGAGCCGTGATTGCCAGCCAAAGTAGGAAAATCTGATTGCCTATAAGCTTTTACCAGTTCATCTCTCCTTTCCTATAATATCTCTGACAGGCTAAGGCTGTCTGCAGCTTTTTGCCATGCTCTGTTTGGAAGGACATTTGTCACCTGGCTCTCCTAATTCCACACGTTTCTGCTCTTACTCAATGTCTTGCCTTGCATCTGGTGATGGTTCTTGTCATATACATTGGTACACTCAGTTTAATCTGTCATTGCTGCTCAACTGCTGTTGTGGTTTTGTTTAGTGAGGGGGGGACTAAGGTGGTGGCTTCTGTAGGAAACTGCTAGAAGTTGCTCCCCTTTGTTCAGTGGACTCGTCCGGGCCTAGGGCGGACCCACTGCTGGCCAAGGCCGAGCCGATTGGGAGCAGAATGTCCTGTGATAACGCCTCTGCGATAACGTATTTAAGAAGGGGAAAACAGAAAAGAAAAAGAGAGAAAACAAGATGTGAAGCAGCTGAGCGGGGGCAGAGGGGGAGACGTGGGCCTCGTGGGCCTTGCAGGCCTCACCCTCTGGCCTCTAGCCAGGCAGCCGACTGGGCCCGACTCAGCCCGGCCCGGCTGCAAGAGGTGGAGAGATGAAATGAGATGGATGATGTGAAGAGATCCTGAGAGGCATCTGCCAGACTGTTGTGAAGAACTTTTCTTGTGAGAGAAACAGCTGCAGACGCCAAGGTCAGTGAAGAAGGAGGGGGAAGAGTAATGCGGCTCCTGGCCAAGATTCCCCTCAGCCTGTGGTGACGACCATGGTGGAGCAGGCTGTCCCCCTGCAGCCCATGGAGGTCCACGGAGAAGCAGAGATCCACCTGGAGCCTGTGAAGGACCCCACACCGGGGGAGGTGGATGCCTGAAGGTGGCTGTGTCCCATGGAGGGCCCGCTGGGACAGCGTTCTGGAAAGACTGCACTCCGTGGAAGAGATGACCCACGCCGGAGCAGTTTCACAAAGGACTGTGGCCCGTGGGTGGGACCCCACACTGGATCAGGGGAGGAATGTGAGGAGTTCTTCCCCAACTATGAAGCAGCGGCGTAAAACAACGCGTGATGAACTGACCACGACCCCCATTCCCTCTTCCACCCTTGTGCCGCTTGGGGGGGAAGGTATTAGAGATAATGTTAAGCCCGGGAAGAGGGAGGGGTGGGGAGGAGATTTATCTTGTTTCTCTGTCTCGTTATTCTGCTAGTTTTAGTAATAAATGAATCAATTTCCCCAAGTCGAGTCTGTTTTGCCTGTGATGGTAACTTTAAGGATTGAGAGCAGCCCTGAGGAGAAAGACTTGGGAGTGCTGGTGGACGAGAGGCTCAACATGAGCTGGCAATGTGCCCTTGCGGCCCACAAGGCCAACCGCATTCTGGGCTGCATCAAGAGGAGCGTGGCCAGCAGGTCGAGGGAGGTGATTCTGCCCCTCTAACTCTGCCCTGGTGAGACCCCACCTGGAGTACTGTGTCCAGTTCTGGAGTCCCTAACATAAGAAGGACATGGACCAGTTGGAGAGGGTCCAGAGGAGGGCCATGAAGATGATCAGAGGGCTGGAGCACCTCTCCTATGAGGACAGGCTGAGAGAGTTGGAGCTGTTCAGCCTGGAGAAGAGGAGGCTCCGGGGAGACCTGATAGCGGTCTTCCAATACCTCAAGGGGGCCTACAGGAAAGATGGGGAGAGGCTGTTCAGTAGGGCCTGTTGTGATAGGACAAGGGGTAATGGGTTTAAATTAGAAGGAGGCAGGTTTAGATTAGATATTAGAAAAAAAATTTTCACAATGCGAGTTGTAGAGCACTGGAACAGGTTGCCCAGAGAGGTGGTGAATGCCCCATCCCTGGAAACATTCAAGGCCAGGCTGGATGAGGCTCTGAGCAACCTGATCTAGTCAGGGATGTCCCTGCTCCTTGCAGGGGGGTTGGACTAGATGACCTTTGAAGGTCCCTTCCAACTCTAACCATTCTATGATTCTATGATTCTATGATTCTATGATTCTATGATTTCTCCCCGTCCTTATCTCGAACCTCGAGCCTTTTTTCTTATATTATCTCTCCCTATTCTCTCGGAGGGTGCTGGAAGTGAGAGAGAGACTGCATAGTCTGGTCCCATGTGAAACAAATTGAGCATTCAAAATGCCATTCATATATTCTTTTTACCAACACATACAGAGTGTACAGATCAGCTGCAAAATGCTCTTCTGACACCAGCTTGCCATTTTTGCCCAAGGAAGAGTTATGTATTACATTACACATAGACACACATCTGGTGACACCTCTAGAGCCGGGAATGAGGAGCTCTTCCCTTGTTGCAGACCAGGAAGACATTTTGTGGGTTACAGACTAGCACATACTTCAGTGGTGTGAGAATGGACATGCTGAGTAATACCAAAAGACTATTCGGCTCTTTTTGAATAAGCCCAAGAAAAGGTTTTAAGAAATGAGAAATATACTGTGAGGATTTTACATTATATATTTTCTCAGCTTCCAGCAACCCCTCGTTTAGGAAAAATAGTAATAAACAGCAAATGTTCAGAAGACAGTAAGAAGGGGCAAGGAACGAAACAAAAGTAACATGGTTCAGATAACTTGTAATGGAGACACAGGCTGCATCCAGCCTGTGGGAAGATAGGTTTTCACACTTGTAATAGACAGTAAAATCATATTTTAATAAAATGACTTGCTAGAGAAATGTTAGCAGCTGAAGGGCAAATCCCTTTGACTGTTTCTATCTCCTCTGGCTGGCTACTACAGACTTGTCAGAGGGACTGGAACTGGGGATTACCAGTAGCAAAGTTTTTTGAGGAAGTGCTAAGCTTTGTCAGACTTAGTGCATAAGAATAGATTTAATGAGCAATGAGTTTCAGTCATCCTGTGGATGTGGGAAAGCAGGAGAAAGAGAAAGGCAGAAAGGGAGAAGGTTAGCAGGTGGCATGAATCAACATTGCTATATTGGCTTTAACAGAGCTCTTGTAGAGCTCTCCTTACCCTTCCATGTCACCCGCATACGTAATAAGCAGGGTTAGTGACTAAAATGGTATAGAGATAGAATAACTTTATATAGATAATTGTGCAGACCGATAGTAATATCCGCTATTTGCTGACAAGGAAGGAGACTCACGCATCCATCAATTCATTCAGAGGGATTACCATCACGTGTGTGTGAGGTCTGACCTTAGGATATAGTAGGATGCCAGTGGAACTCAGTCAGGAGTATTAAAAGGCAAACAGACAGAAGCAGTCATCAACTGAGGTGGGAGATTTTGTTTGGGTTAGAGTAAATGACCCAAGCTGCTTTTCTGCAGTGGAAATCCTGATTGGCTTGTTCCAAAACAAGACATTTTCCCAGCGGCTCCAAATACAATCATATTGTTCTTCAAGTTATCATAAGCACTCATTTCACCTTCATTTTAAATGGGCACACAGTGGCAGTAAAACATTTTAACTTTTCTTGTTCAATAACAATATTTTTATAGAAAACTAATTAGCTTGTGTGTTTTCCGTTTTCTGTTTTAATGGTGATAAACAACATTCCTTTCAGGCCAAAATTAACATCATCAGAGAATTACGCTGAAGAAACCACTGTTTTAACTTTGAACTTAACTAATTTCTTCTTAATGAAGATGAAGCATATTTCTGTCTGAGATACTGGGTCATATCCTGAAGTAAAGTCACAGGGACTGAGTTTAAGGGAGGAAAATGCTAACAGCTTTAATGTTCCCACAGTAAATTTGACAGGGGCAAATAATTCATTTTTTATGGGAAAAGGCTGGATTTGGAGTAAATCTTAGTTTCTGAGTGATGATGAAGGAAAGGCTGATGGGATGATCATACTTGATAGTGTTTGGGGAAAAATATGATGCATCTGTCTATTTGATGGATTCCCATTCTAGGCATTGCTGGCAATACAGAATCCTGGGAATACTATTGCAATTTTTTTTTTCCAAAAATCTTTCAAAGTAAACAATTCTTCATTGTGAGAATGATATATCAAATTTAATCAGACGTGTGTGGGAGTACATATGTGTTTATATGTCTGTAGGAAACAGTAATTTGGGATTAAAACAAAAGGCAAATTCCTAACAGACTATAAATCTTGTACTAGTTAAAATGAAATTCTAGGCTCTTTGCCTGAAGATGGCAAAAAGTGCTTAACAAACTGCCTTGAGAAGCATCTCGTAGCAAAAGTTTTGTGTGTCCCATGGTGGATACCATGTTCTGCTGTGCTCTGCTGTGGCAGACTGAAAAGCCAATGAATGCAGCAGTCATCCCAGTCACTCTAGGCTATTCATATTGATTTTAAATTTGAAATATTTTAATCTGTACCTGCATATTCAAGTAGGCTGTGGGTGATGGAAGATGGGGGAACTAGAAGTTTTGGGAAGTTGACAGGTTTTGGGCAACAGTAAGATGTGCAGAAGGATAAAGCAGTTGGAGATTTTCAGACAGCCAAATCACTGTATGTTTTGACAAAAACTGTTTGCAGTGAAATCATTAACATTGGTAATTAATTTGTCACTTTTATATTCCAGGATTAACAATTGATGGAGATGAAGAAGAAAAGTCAACCCTCTCAGGTCTTTTGCTCCAGGCTTTTCAAGTTTTCGTTCATAATCCCAAAACTTACTACCAGCTACCCTGAGCAGCAGCAGTAGTATGGCCTGGGTTCTTCAGCTTTGTATCTGCAGTCAAATGCTCTAATATCTAATATCCAATAGAGTCTGAGAGGCTTTGCATGTTTGGAGGCAACTGGAGCCCTCCAAACATGCCTCTCTAGTGCGATTCCTCTGTTACCTGTGGGCAGTACATTCTGCAGCCTTTTCACCCACGGGGTCATTTTGAGAGCCTCTCTCTTTCTGGGTCAGCCACTCATGTTCAGGAAATTGGTAGAAACGCATCATTTTTTATATGGTTGTCCTTATGTTAATTTGGTTGTCCCAAAAATTTGTTAGGATCAAGTAAATAGGTATTTGATGTACTTAAATACACATAAAAAACTTTGTTTTCTCAAATAGTGGGGTAAATTTCTTTTCTCAAAAAGCAGCTTTTCAGGTAGCATCAGTACGTGCATATGCCAGTTTGCTCCAGCTGAGGATTAGGACAGTACCTGTTCCCTGCTGAAGGCTTTGACATGAGATGATAAACCCATCACTGACAGACAGGGGCAGCTCTCCCTTAAGGAAGGTATTGAGTTTGCGTGGCAAGGTTTCAGTAGCAGGGATGCTACTGGGGTGGCTCTATAAGAAGCTACTAGAAGCTTCCCCTGTATGCAATGCAGCCAATGCCAGTGGCTTCAAGATGGACCTGCCACTGGCCAAGGTCAAGCCTGTCAGCAAGAGTGGTAGCACCACTGTCATAATTTATTTAAGAAGGGGAAAAAGTTGCTGTGCAACAATAACTGCAGCTGGAGAGAGGAGTGAGAATATGTGAGAGAAACAGCCCTGTGGACAACAAGGTCTGTGAAAAAGGAGGGAGAGGAGGTGCTCCAGGCACCAGAGCAGATTTCCCTGTGTCGTAGTTCAGCCCCAGTCGGGACCAGACTGCGCAGTCTCTCTCTTGCTCACCCACCCTCTGAGAGAATAGGGGAAGACGATATAAGGAAAAATGGCTCTAGGCTTGAGATAAGGACGGGGAGAAATCCTTAAAGTTACCGTCACGGGCAAAACAGACGCGACTTGGGGAAAACTATTCATGTATTGATAAAACTAGCAGGAGAATGAGACAGGGAACAAGCCAACCTCCCCCCACCCCTCCCTCTTCCCGAGCTTAACATTATCTCTACTACCTTCCCCTCCCGAGTGGCACAGGGGGGAAGAGGGAATGGGGATCGTGGTCAGTTCATCACGCGTTGTTTTATGCCGCTGCTTCATAGTTGGGGAAAGAACTCCTCACATTCCTCCCCTGCTCCAGTGTGGGGTCCCACCCAAGGGCCACAGTCCTTTGTGAAACTGCTCTGGCGTGGGTCATCTCTTCCACGGAGTGCAGTCTCTCCAGAACGGCTGCCCCAGTGGGCCCTCCATGGGCCACAGCCTCCTTCAGGCATCCACCTCCCCTGGTGCGGGGTCCTTCATGGGCTGCAGGTGGATCTTTGCTCCTCTGTGGACCTCCATGGGCTGCAGGGGGACAACCTGCTCCACCATGGTCGTCACCACAGGCTGAGGGGAATCTTGGCCAGGAGCCGCATTACTCCTCCCCCTCCTTCTTCACTGACCTTGGCGTCTGCAGCTGTTTCTCTCACAAGAAAATACCATAATACATCCCTTACACTATATACAAATCACAGAATACAATACAATTAATAAAAGGAATACAATAAATACAATATGACATAATGTGGGAACAGAGACTGTAGTACAGCTGCCTGATATTAAGGAATTTGAGCTATGTCCTTGAGCACCACTTGCTCAATAACAAAAAACAGCAAGTAGAACAAGATAAAGAAATACCAGAGGCAAAAATAGTAAAGAAAACTAAAAGTTTAGACCCAATCCAGATGAAGTTTAAGGCGTGTGAACAGGATATTGTGGCCAATCCAATTAGATGTTTAAGTGCGTGCACTTAGTGTGTAACTTAGAAAAGATATAAAAGATTGATGTGGACTGAGAATAGGGGTCTCCTGAACACCATCCACGGAAGCCGTGCCCTTACTGCAACAACACATTTCATACGATACCATGCCATATACATCATACCATATCATACAATACAAACCACTACACATTACAAACGGCAACACATTACAAACTACACAACTGGAACTTTTTCTACACACACGCAACCTGGAGGCAACAGAGGAAGCTGCTGAGGGTTCGCAGCCATTGTGTGGGTCCGGAGCAGCAGCTAGGCCAACTGGGCATCCCCCAGTCCTCAGTGGGGTTGGCTCCCAAAAAGCGCTGTGTGCCGGAGCCTCCTGGGAGGAGGTGTTGGAGGGTGCCGGAGCTGCGCTGGGTGGGACATAGTGCAATACTACAATACTATACAAAACATACTGCAGTACAGTACAAGCCATATGATAGATAAAATACAATAAGAAATACAATAGATTACAAATTACAATACAATACAAATTATACTATAAAATATAGTACAATACAAATACATTGCAATACAACATAAACTACAAAACACATCAGAAAATTAAAGACAACACAAAATATAAAAAAATACAATACAAAATACATTACAAGGTACAATACAATAAATAACATACCATGCAATACAGACAATACATTACATACAATAAAAAACACAAAATGCCATACACACTATAATATAATATACAATGTAATACCAAATGTAATACAAAATGCATTACAGAAAATGCAATATAAAATAAAATATAATACAATACATTCCATACCATACAATATATACAGTACAACACCATACCATATGATACCTGCAATACCATATCATACACACAATAAGAAATACAAGCAAAACAAGACAATACAATACAAGCAACACAATACATACCAGACATGTCAGGCACCAGCCCAGAATTTTTAGGACCTACCTAACTGTGTGTTTGCATTCGCACTATAGAAATTTAGCATCAGGAGATAATTTCTTCAGTGCCAAAATGTTAAATACAGGAATTTAAAAGTTCCTGAGAAGCTTATTTCAGTAGCCTGATGCACCATTATTGTTAGATACATTGACTATGGTCTGTCTTATTGTCTTTTATTGTCTACTAACTGACACTCCAGGTGAATTAGAATCTCATGAGAGTCCATATTCATATGTTTTCAGACAGGTTTAGATGTCATGTGGATGTCACATTACTCCTATTAACCTGAAAGAAATAGAAAAATGAGAAACCTTTATCCTCACACAGGAGATGCTATTAATTAAGTCGTCAGATAAAATCTATTGACTAATGAGATCCTTTGGAGTTTGGACGTAGCTTCTGTTTCAGTCAGAGCTTTAGCCACTCACTTTGGTATATGAAGTGCAGGAGACTACTGTGTGATACAGGGCTAGGAGGGTCCCCGTAACCTGATCAATTCCAGCAGTCTTGAGTGCACCACACCGTTATCACTGCCCCATAAAAATGGAACCCAGGTGTTGCAGAGTGTCATGAAAAGAGCTGGTTTTATGAATGAGAGATTTGATCAGGCTGTGATTTACTGCAATCTGATTCAATGGTACATATTAAGTATGGAATTTTGTAATGGGAAATCAAGTTACAGAAGTTTGCAATATACCTCCTTTTCTTCCTTGGGGTTTTACCTGTCACTTTTAATCAAGCTTGTGGACTGTATTAAGCAATAATTCATTACGGAAGTGGTCCAAAGACCATTTAAGTCAGTGAAGGCAATCCCATGTAATTCAGAAACTACCATTCACCGCAAAGAGCTTTGGATCAGCCCCAGTAGCTATAAACTCCATGCTGGAAAAGCTCATCCCCAGACTGCATAACAGTTCCATATCAGCATGACTAACAAATTAATACTGGAAATTTTAGTTTCTTTTTTTTCTGCTTTGATTAAGACTATCATGTAAATATTCCCATCTGCACTTCATTAGGTATGTTAAGATGAGCAGTTGTGATCCCCAGAGTTGACTCTAGGGTATCATAATAACCACATCCAATGGTCTGCTAAGTGGCAAAAGGAGTCAATCCTCCTTTACTCCTTTCAGGCTGCACCTGGAAGGCTGGCATAGCTATAGAATTTTTTTTTCCCCCATTAAATAAACCACATACATGCATAGAGACCATTAAAATGGTGCTACTGTGGATGTTTACAGGATACAAGACAATGTAGAGCTCCTTAAGCTCTTCCACAGGGATTTAAGGCAAAAAAAAAACAACCCAAAAATAAATGTGAATGCTACCCATATCTCACTTCAGCGTGCATTCAGATGCTTCACAATAAGCGCTAAATTTACGGAGAGGCTTCCCTATGTTTTCTACTTCAGCACACAAAGCTTCTTCACTTCGAGTTGTATATGGATTCGAGAGGATGGATTGTAAACGCACAAATCCAGCTGTGCTTCATTTTTATAAGGCATGTAAGAGTTTGTGTCTACATAAATTATTAACACAAACCTGTGTGAAAAACCCGCACTGTCAAGTAAACTGCACATAAAAGTTGAAATCATGTTTTGAATCCAGGGGTCCTTTAAAAAGCCACCTTTTAAAAACGGATTATTTTTGACTTGACATTAATTTGAAGAGCATCTACACAGCAGGTGCAATCTGTAGAGTTTAATGCCAAAAAAACTTGCAGCTTGTCTTTTTCATCGCCTGCTTTCTAGCAGTTAATAAGTGGGTTTTGTCTTGAAAACATCCTTTCTTCATTGCATAATTTATCTACTGTAATCTTTTGAATTCCCTGCATAAAGTAGCGCCACTTCCAGAGTGCCGAGACGGGATGCGTAGGGCCAGATCAGTCTGTCATTTCCACACAGCCTTGCTCAGAGGTTTTGGAGGGACCAGTGGGAGTGGAGCAGGGAAACCCTACCAGTTCAGAAGAGCATGCATAGTTTTCCACTTCAGTGATGCGGAATGATTCTTGGAAGCAATAAAAAACTGTATTTGGGAAAAAATATCTTCCACTCACCATCTCACATAGAACAGTTTAATAACAAACCATTTTTCTTTAGCCTGCTGAAGAAAACATTTTATTTATATTTCCATTATGAGGAAATCAGCGTTTAAATACTGTAGTGAAAATTCTTTTATATATCCTATTCTTTAACCAAAAATTTGAGATCAACTTTGTTTGTTTTTTAGACTGTTTGTTGAGAAGCAAACCTCAAAAAACCCTGTGACCATTACCATTATTGATCTAGGTGCTACATTTTATAACCTCTATAAAAATAAGCTAATTGAAGAAACAATTTTTATTTTAAAGAAACCATTAGTTCTGAAATTTTATATCATAAGAAGAATGCAGTTTGCTTTTATTTGCCTTTTTATTTTTACTTTTTTTTTTTTCTAGGCACTATTGCTATGCCAGATATTTAATAATAAAAAGGAAAACTGTTATTGTGAAAAATGTGATCTGGAACATTACCAACACACATACTATGGCCCATGCCTTAGTAAAGTTTGGTTGAGGCAATAAGAAGACTTAAAATAATGGAGCAAAATAAAGAGTGTTATAGGATAGGTGGCTAATTTTCTCACAATCTTATTTTTTATTACCCTGACAATTACTTTGTAGGCAAAAAGTTTAAATAACCGTGTTAATTATGTTGATTAGTGCTTGCTACAGCATTTCCCAGTAATGATCAGGTCTGTCCTAGGCTGTCTCATCAGCACTTTACAGACAGCTTTACTCAAAAAGAGATATTTCAGACCGTTGAAATGCTACTTGTTAAAACAAAGCTCTGTTGTCCTTCTACTGATAACTTCTATTCTGCAGGGATGTGCTACATCTGCACCTAAGGCCACCCCTCGAGCTAAGCTTTGAAGGAATCAGGGAAAGGTTTAAACCTGAATCAGGCTCACGCTCATGCACCATTACAGTCCTGGATGAAGACATAGGAAGAGCTCAGCTGACTGGGGGAGATCCCACCACCCTGAGGCTGCAGAGAGCAATGATAAATGTTTCCATGTGGGGCACAATAAAGCAAGTGGTGACACCATTCCCTGAGCTCCGCTGTTAGCCGCAACAGCACCTCCTGGCACAATTTATGCACTCTGTTGGGCAGATTTATCAAAAAAACCACTTCAGTGTCATGGTGATCTCTCTGGTACTAAACCTGAAGGCTATGAAGCATTTGAAGCCAGTCCAATGGCTGAGTCTACCCTCATGTCACATTTTCTTATTATGGCTTTTTTTTTTTTTTTGCATGAGTTATTAACTTGATTCAGGGTGGATTAAGATAATGCCTCTGAGCTGTGGGCACCTGCTGTGTGAGGCACTGCTTCACCACAGCCTCCCATATGGTTTATGCAAACACCATCAGGATTTCTGAAGGAAAAGTTACTTCCTCCATTAGCTATAAAGGAGTTCAAGGATGGCTTTTTAAATGCATAAAGGTTAGGTTTACTTAGCTCTTTTTTTGTGTCATTTCATTGGACAGCAAAAAAATATCTTGAATTAAATGCTATAAATATTAAAACCAACCAAAATTTTCAGCAAGTGAAAATAAAAAAAAGCTAACCTAGGCTGAAAATAAGCCCCCTGCTCCTTCCCTCACCATATTGCACACTACTTCTTGTTGAATTGCCTTTCTGATACTTCCACATCTTTTGTTCTCCACACCCTCATATGTGCACCATGCCTAATTCATAATTGGCTGCATTTGCATTCATCCAGCAAAAGGTCAAGCCCTTAGTTTGCTCCTTGAGACAGAAAGCTTTATCTCTCTTTGGATAGGAGGTACACGCGCATATTTTTTCTCCAAAGAGAGAATAAAGACAACAGAACCTTTTAAAGCATATGGCATTTGGAGGACATGACTAATCTGGGCTTTAACTAAAAAAAAAAAAATCAAAACGTGTTAATATGGTTATGATCGGCTTCTCCTTCCATTGTAGTAGATCTAAATGGAATTCTCATATGACCCTTGAGAGAAGAGGTTGTCACTTGCTATGTGGCTGTTCACCAGCCTGCCCAGTAAAGCCCAGAACACCTATTTAAATATTATTGTAAGAGATCCGTTGCCTTCCAAGGAGAGAGGAGCTGAGCTCAATAGCAAACTGCAAGGTCCAAATTGTGGTCCAACCAGTGGAGGAGAGCTCTGAGGGGCAAATGGTGTTCCTTGTGCAGCTGTGTGTGTTGCCTGGTTACCTGTGTGGCACAAAAGACGTGTTTTTCTCTTTTTTTTGTCTGCTCTCAGTAAGACACTCTACAGTCTTGCAGATTTTCATATGTTTCTGCAACAAAGTTTAATGTCTTTTTTTAATATTGATTGTGTATTATAAATTCTGGGGGTATTTTCACATGGTATTGCTCAGCACTGTGAACTTGACTGGAAACCTAATATCTTGGACTGATTCCTCCTTCAGTGCTAAAAGAGAGTGAGGTACTTAAGCAGTTTATATAAAAATACTGAGCTTAGAAATTTCTGCTCTTAAAAGGACTTCTACAGCACTGAGAAGCCTGTATATTTCCTTCTAGGTATATGCAGCCATGGATTCTCTCCGAAGATCTAGTACCGACTCTAGATAGTTCCTTTCTAGCACAAAACCCATCAGCAAAGAGGAGATACTGGTGGTTAGAGATTTCACCTAAGAAAATGGAGTTTCAGTTCATCTGTGAAATATACAGAATTCAGTTTCAGCTCCAGAGAAGTAAGAGGCATTTGGGTCTGGGTATCCCACATGCCAGTGTTAGTTGGTCTCCGACCATGAACCATGAGCCACTGGGCAGAGGGAAAACCTGACGACTCTGTATTTCCAGCAGGGCCTGATGCTGCAGTGGCTCCAATACAACTGTCACTAAAGAAAACCTCGTTTATAACCCACCTCCTGGGACATGGCTTGTTGCGTGCATGTAAAGCGGAAGATGTTCTTGCTGGTGGGAAATGTCCCTACCTGAGTCCACAGGATGACTGAGCAGGATCTAGTCTAAACGTGGACTTCTCTAAATTTTTCCATTTGATAACCAAATATCTTTTTAGTTGTTTTCTTGTGTAACTAACCCTTTCATTTTCCATAGTCCAACACTATTTAAAATGGCAGAAAAGAATAAGCAGAAACTAACCAGTACTACTGGAGGCCAAAGCACATGGTTAGCAGGTAGACAGAAGTCTGAAAGGACCACATGGAGGGACAGTTTAGGTACCGAGATGTTTTCCTCAGTGTCTAGGGGCCAGATCTACAAATATCCATTTTCACAGGCCTCTAATGTTGCCAGTGATTCATATTTTCTGCGCATGCATGACTGGGCAGTGTAGCTCAGACACAGAAGGGGATGTACACCTTCTTGAATTGTTGGATTCCCAGTGAACAAGTTATGTGAGTCAGATGTGTGTGCTTACCAGATCTGCTACAGGGCAACAGGCAGTCACCACTGGATCCTGCCCAAGCAGTAAGTCCAGTTTTCTGAAACTGTCAGACTGGACTGCAGGAGTCCAGGATGGCCAGACAGAGTCATTGTAGGGTAACTCTGCCTAGGTTTCTGTATGTCCACAAAATCCACAAAAATATAAGAAATTATACACATAGAAAAAATTGCGAGGCACAAAAAAAAAAAAAAAAAAAAAAA
>WHYT01014779.1:40064-182495 GCA_009806455.1 Tetrax tetrax | reverse complement strand
GGGGGGGGGGGGGGGGGCCGCCCCCAACGGCACCTGCCGGCCGTTAAACGGCTGCCGGTCCAACCGCGCCGCCTCAGAACGGGCCCACAACGGCCAGCGACCGCGGCTCCGCGACGGAAAGAAAAGAGCAGGGGGGGGGCCGCCCCAAAAAGATGACGGCGCCCAGGAAGGAGGCAGCCAGCCGTTGGGAGTATCTCCGGCAGGCAGGCACCTGGGCAGCTCCTTTGTTCCTCCCCGGTCCCGCCGCCTCACCCCTTCCCGCACTCACCCACAGTGGCCAGGGTCTCCAGGTCCTCCAGCTTGTAGGCGGCGGGCTCGGGCGCGGCGGGCTCGCCGGGGCCGGCGGGGCTGGGGGCCGGCGCGGCGGGCTGAGGCGCGGCCAGCCCCGCCGCCACCACCGCCGCCGCCTCGCCGCCGCTCTTCGCCCCCATTTTGGCTTTGGCGGCGCTGAAGGCGTCCATGGGGGGACGGGCGGGCGCCCCGCGGCCGCTCAGCGCATGGAGAAGGGCGAGCCGGGCCGGCGAGGGGAAAGGGGCGGAGAGGGAGCGGCGGGGACGCAAAGTTTCAGTCTTCAGCAGGCGAGGTGGCTGCTCCGCGGGGCCCAAGCCCGTTCCCGCTGCCGCCTCTGAGGGAGCGCGGAGCCCTCCAGCATCGCGGCCAGCCGCCACTGGCCGCAGGGACCGCTGCGGAGGCAGACAATGGCGAGGGTGAGCCGAGCCGGGCCAAGCTGTGCCGTGCCGAGCCGAGGCGAGCCGCGCCGCGCCACACGCGGGGCGGAGGGGCGGGGTTTGCCTTCCTGCCGCTGCGGCACGGTCCCGCAGAGGGCTGGCGGGGCGGGGAAGATGGGGAGTGGGCGCGGCCCCGCCGCACGGCGGGAGCGCGGAGCTCGCAATAACGCCCTCCCCCTCCCCGCCCCACCTCGCTGCGGGCGCAGCCCCGGGGGGGGTCTGGTAACGGCAGTGGGCTTTGCTCGTCTTTCCGCCTCCCGCCGGAGAGGCAGAGCGGCGGTGGGGGCGGAAGAGGGGGGCGGGAGGTGGGAAGGCCCCGTCCGCTCCCCACGGAAAGTTAAAAATGGGGCTCTTGCAAAGCGGCTTCCTGGCCCTCCCGGTTTCACACTGGCAGCTGTGGGAAGAGTGGGTCGTGCCCCACGCGTAGGAGCGACTCAGATGCTCCAGGCTTAGCGAGTGCCCCTCACCCGCGCATCTCAAAGGGTTTCTCAGGCGTTGTTTTGCTCCCTGTTTTCGAGTACGTGTGGGTATTCCCAGCGGCCACAGCCCGTCCGCGTTTCCAGCTCCTGCCTGCGGAATGTTTGAATGAGCGGGGATGGGCGGTGGGTGCGCTGAGCTGCGCCGAGCTCAGCTGAGGAGGCACCTGGTGGAGCAGGCGTCCAGTACCCAGCGTAGCTCTTTACACAGCGGCCAAGAAACTGTTGATGATTATGCTGAAAGACAGGGAAAATTGGTGCGTGAGCCAAGTCACCGAGTAGCGTTCCTGTCGAAACTGGGAAGGAAATCCTATATTTTTTCCGTGGCACAGTTTTACACTGTCACAGCCTGTGACACCCTGTGCTCCGATAAGCAGGATATCTGTAAAGCTAATGTGTCAATTGAGTTACACAGGTGGCATTTTGCATCTCCTTTTTATTAAATGTGAAAACATGGGAATATAAGGCCTACTAGTTTCTGTGCGGAGTGGGCTCAAGAAAAATGAGAAATAATTATGTGTGTGTATCCAAAAAGCAGGTATAAATATATAAATTATATATAAGAATTACAAATTTATGTACATCTCCCCTGAATTTTAAGGGATCCTTACAGTCTTGTTTATAGTCACAATACTCAGAAGATATAATGTGTATTTTTATCTTTTAGCTTGTTGACATGAAGGGTTATGACTAATTCGGAAAAATGCTAGGTCATCTCTACTTCCTGTCAGCCTGTGAAAAGAATCACCAATCAAGGAGGATGATGTCACTTTTGCTACAAAATTTCAAATTTAATTTATGTACTCTTTGGGATGAAAGTTTTGCACTTCTGTTTTGCTTTATTATACTTAATTTCCTTTTGTATTATGTTTTGTACATTGTATACAAAAGTTATCATGAGTCATGCCTCAAATTGAGTATTTTAAAGATTCCTTATATTGTGAATTGTAAATGTTCTGGCAGGCTGTAAATTTAGTTCCTGTTTGGTCAAAAGACGAACAAGCCAACAAACTTCTAAACTCTAACAGAAAATTTTGTTTAAGATAACATTTGAAAAATAAATATTCATATTTGAAGAAAACTTAGTGTATATAAAAATGTAACCTTGTTTTTTAGCCAAATAATTGCAAATTTAGGTTATTTTTAGTAAAAGATAAGCTAACTGTGATAATCATTTTCAAGAGAGAATACCCTAACTTCAGTCTATCTGAGAAGATCCATATGTAATCTTCCAATCTTCCTGAAACCTTTTTTTTTTTCATAAAAACTAAGAAAGTATTCATTGCTCAGATGTTGAAAAGGACATAAAGTACTTTGCAGAAGGTAGTGAATACTTTCAACTAGTATTTCTATTTATGCTACAAACTTCACTTAATGGTCAAATTACTTTCATTCAGGGACTTAAAACTTTAAATAAAGAGCCTCCTACTGCCGTGCTTCCACAGTTGGTGGCCTGTATGACAGCACACATTCAAAAAGGCTATGATTCAGCAAGGTTTGTAAGCACAGGATTAGCTCCATTCAATGCAGTGTCTTTTTTTCTTGTGATTAAAGTTAGCTTCCTACCTTGCTAGACTGGCCTCCAAAGCATTCGCTGGTTGTAGCTGTAGCAATATAATTGCACTGTTTACATTTAGAATGTCAACATATTATTAGTGTGCTTTACCACCTCTGTGTAACCTACTTAGAATTTATCTTGCAGATGCTGGTTATTATTCACAATATTTCAGGGAAAGAAAATGTTGTTCTTTCTAAACACAATGAGACTGAGAATCAAAACTCATAACTTCATAAATTGCATGTGGAAGTAGAGCTGGCCACTGGGTTGCAAAAGTGGATATGAAACTTAGTTTCTTGCCCAATTTGGCCACACTTTGTAGGAAAGTCTTGCAGCCCTATTCTCCTTTTATCTTTAGTTTTTGCCACTATTTTAACTTAATATGTGAACATTTGGTCACAGGTACTTTTTGAGTAATCTTAGCCTTTCTTTTGCCCTCAATGATTCGTAGTTCTCATCTTTTTCACTTTCCTCACACATGCAGTAGATGCCTACAGCCAGGTTCCTTTAACTTAAAGTTTCAGTTTCGTTACCTTGCAGGTGCTTACACCATGGGTTAGCTCCATTTTCCCTTAAAAGTACTAGATGTCACGGATGACTCTTTCCAAAACCTTACTAAAAGATTTTTTTTTTTTTAATGTAGAGAGCCGTAGTTTAATTTGTTTTCTCAATACTCATTATTTTAGATGAGAGGTTTTTTTTTCTTCCGTTTCAGCTGCAAAGAGTGTTCAGTGTACAGAATTTTGAGGGGCCAAAAGGGTCCCAGGTGTAAATTTGGTTACTGTATGCTGCCTTTCAGTTTGCCACACATACAGCCACACTGGTATTTCAATGATTCTTTCGGTGCTAAATTACTCACCTACCTCACGTTCCTTCCTTTTTGTTTGTTTGTAGTTTTTAATTTCCCCGCAGGAAATCTTTGGTTAACAATGTTAAGCTAATGGAAAGGATTACAAACTTTCTACCTGCCTATCTATAAATTGATACGTGAGATCATTTCTCTGTCATTTTGAGGGGACATTATGATACAGATATCATGCAAATGGAATATAATTTAAGCACTTCACTCTTGATCTTTTTGTTCTCTGAGAAAGGAATCAGTCATTTAAGTGTCTCCGTAACTGCAGACAAAAAAGTCTTTCTCGTAGTCTGAGTGGGTTTGCATTTGTCTACCCGAAAGCATGCTTTTTTTTTTTCCCTGCAAATATATAATTTTCCTTACAAATCTTGTTAAAGCATATCTTTACCATCACTGTCGTAGTAAAACTACTACTACAAGTTTGCTAGAGAACCTGTTCAGACCTGTAGGGAGGAAATGGAGAAGTCCTTCAGTGGTGGTTATTACTAATAAATAGCTCCATATCTTCTCCTTTTGTTGCATTATGTACGGTGCCTAAAAACATGAGACTGCTCTGAGGAGGAAGAATAACTAATAAAGATAATTAGTACTGGTAAGTGTTTTTCATTTGTTTTGTTTTGCTAAAGAAACTCATGATCAGGCAAGTTCTATGGAGTAAACAAGCGCCCTTTCCTGCAAGAAATCCCTGCCTGTGACAGAGGAAGGGGGAAATTGTTCCACCCATCTGAAGCAGTAGTTCCTTCATACTATGGAAATAAGTACAACGAACATCTACACATTCATAAAGCAACTATCACACTTGTATTTTAATATGATTATGTTGAATGTTTTTTTTAAAAAGCATTTAAATGGTTATGAGTACAGTGGCTGAATCCAAATTAGAATTTAAGCAGCAAGCATATAACGTAGATGCCTACATCCAAAACCGTGATTCTGTCGAGTCTTGCCAAGTTGATGCCTCGCTTCGGAAGTGCACTGACTTAGCCAGTTCAAACATGGAAATGCTGTTACTAGGGTGTCTAGACTTCTGCCCAGTCTGAGCAAGTTTGTGCCTAGCTTCTGCCAAAAGTAGATTGAGATCTAGAAACAAGACGTTGCTTTGCCTACGTTTGCTGAGAAACTTGTTCTGTTAAGCGTTCTTAAAGTGTATCTCACATATATGCAAAATTGCTCTCTTCACAAGATTAAGTTGTGGCCACCTTTTTAGAACAAAAATGTTAGAGGAATGCTGTGTTATCTCATAGGAGACAGAGAAATACCAGTGTGCTGGACAAGCTCTTCAAAGATAGATGGTGGTATTTTCTTCAGATGGAAGACAGAATAGCATAGCAGTGCACTAGGACAGCTTTTTGTTCATTCTTTTCCCCAAATAACTAGTTATGTGTATTTATACTAGCACATCTTACTTTGTCAGGATAGCATGCTGGTTATAGCAGTCACTCAGCAAATGGAATATCCAGCATTTTTTATCTTGATTGTATGAAAGAGTTCTCATTCTGGTCTCCTTTCTTTAAATTACCAAAGGCAACTGCAGGACATATTCTCCCATATTGTGCATTCCTACTTCAGAAACACTCCTTTTTTACTGTGCCCGTGAGGTGAGGTGTTTGGTTCACTGCTGTGTGCAATGCTGCAAAAGTTGTAGAAACTAAATGTAGTACAAGTCAAGTAGTACAAGTTATTTATACAATTTATGGTATGTAACTCTGGTGTGTTTTTACAAATTTTGTCAAGGCTCTGCAAAGATTACTGTAAAATAATAAATTCTGCAAATGATTAAATTGGTATGAGCTTTATCAATATTTTTTTTTTTTTTTTGTAGCAAGAAATGCCTTACGTGAACTTTATAACATTCAGGGTAGTCAAATAGAATAATAAAACCCATCTGTTGCTACCAACCTCAGGCACCAAGCTATCTCATCAAGGAGTCCTTAGTTAGATAAATGTAAAATTTCTGGGCCAAACCGTTTTCCCCCTATATTTAGAATACTTAAAGGACTTTTAAAGTGAAATTGCATATAATGTCTTTTCTAAGGCACACACATCTAATGCATGAAGAGAATAAATCTTTTAATTCAACATTTTTAAAAATTCTATTTAGTTTCATGTTGGTATCTTCATGTCCAAAGCTAAGGACTTGCGCAGAGAAAAAGAAACAGCTAAAATCTTCCTTTAGTCACAAGAATCAAAGTGAGAAAAGTGCCAGGTTTAAAAGCCCATCGTATCTTCATTGATTTAGTGTCAGGTTTTCCCTGTGTCACAATTTATGCAGGCTGCAGGCTTAGAAAGGTGTGGTTTGTTTTAAGCTGATCCAAATCCAGGCTGCCACAATTCTGTCATCCTCCTCCATCTCTCACATCAGCAGTCCCACCCATGCCCCTTGCTTTTGCATTTGACACTTAAGTAGCTTCCTGGTGAGGCAGTTCAGGAATTATTTCAGAAATTTATTTATAAAATAAAATTATTAGTGTTTTTAGCCAGATCAGTTCCCCAAGTTGTTGCCACGCACAAGGTTTTAGGGCATTCAGTGCCCTAGTTGCTCAGCTTTGGGGAATTCTGAGACAGACTGCGCCTCCCTCAAGCTGATTCGGCTTTATCCTCCACTTCCTTTTGCTTATGCCTTTGCTGTCCCTCCCATTGCCCCTCAGAAGAAAAAAATCAGCACTTTGACTACTCCATTGACGTACGTGGCTGCAGCTGAGGTTAGTGTTTCCTGTGAATGGTTTTTAAAGACGTCTTCGTCCAGCGTTCTAGACAAATAAATCACAGGGACATTGAGGCTGGCCATAAAACCAGGGGAAAGAGATGGGTACCTCATTTAGATTACCAGGTTTTCCTGGTGTTCTGGAGGCATCTGCCTAGTTCGATCAGGAAATATGTAGTTAGATTTAACTGAAGTTAGCTCTAGGCAAGAGGCTGGCATTCTCTTACTTCTGTAGTACTTAAAATCAGCCAAGCGAAGTCTGACCCTTACTTACTCTAAGTTTGGGGAAATTTCTACGTATCTTTGGAGTTTAAAACAAAAAATGACACCAAAGTCCTGAAAGTTTTCTAGATGCTGTGCAGAGATGTTTTATAAATATTTATATTCATGGCTCAAAGTAAGCAAAATGCTTGCATGCATGATAGCTATATCTCTAAAAATTGAATGGACTTGTGAAAAGAAAGGATGTTGTCAGCTGAATACAGCAAAATTAATTATGCCTTCATTATCAATAACTGATATCTTCTGTTGTGAAATAATATATTCTTTTCTTAATCTGTTCTCTGGTGTTCTGTAATTAATTAATTAAATTTAATTAAAATACTATAAATTCTGTAAATTCATTCTGTGGTGGCACACTTTGCACTTTAACACTCCAAGCTGGCCTGATTTATACTTTTATCTGTCACTGTCAGTTAATATCCTTGTAGAAACATAAGCCAAAGCGGGTAGAAAAACCTTCAAAATATTTCTGCTGATACTCTTACAATCTGATCACAACTGAAGATGAAGAATTAGATTTTAGATTTCTTACAATTTATTTTTGTATGTATTGTTTTCAAACTTTTTCTGCTTATCAAATATATTTTTGTCAAACAAATATAAAGTGATACATCTGTGATTCATTCTTCTGTTTACAGTTCAGATCTTGAACTGTTCAGTACGTAAGAGTCATTGCAGACTCATTAAGCAAAGTATTTAAGCACCTACTTAATGTCTGTTAGTTTAAAGCAAGTGCCTAGATTCTGTTAAAGCCGATGGAATTAATCATAAGGTGCAGTGTTTCAGTTACTATGGTTGAGTTTACATGCATACTTGAAGTCATGCATGCACTTATGTGCTTTTATGAATGGAGCATAAACCTGTTCAAGCAACAAAACTGGGAATGAATCTATTTTCAAATATAAAATGGAAATACTATGAATGTCAGGAAAAAAAAACAAAACCAAAACAGTTGTGACTCTTTGGAAAAGTTAAGTTACTATATGATCATTATAGATCTGTGCAAACCCTGGGTAATATTCGAGCATATAGACTACGTAGCTGGTCACATTCACTCCTGAAGAAGGACAATTTACCATCAAGGATTTTAAATGTGAATTCATGTAGTGCTTTCACATTTTTTGCTAATTTATGGTGCATTTTATTTTCACTTGTATATTGCTTTTGTGTAGTACAAAATCTGCAAAACCGTCAGCATAACAAATACATAATGCAGTGAATATTGGGCAATACTGATTATGAATTTAGAGGAGATCAGCAACACATGAGCAGACCAATAGTTCATTGATCTTGCAAAATACCTAATTACGTGACTCCTCTACTATACTTAGCAGCTGATCTCTGGCCTTTGAACTGATCTTCTTTCCAGTCTTTGTGTTTGTTGGAAGGCAACGGATCATTTCTCTGGCCAGCTGGAGATCACTCCACTCCTTTATAGTTCTGTTAAGGATGAGAACTTCTAGAAAGCCAAGGTTTGATGTACAGCCATTCTATTATCCAGGTTTCAAACTGATGTAATTTTACAAACTTTATACAGATGAAATTAGGATTATTTAATTAGATGTAAAATCTGACAGCTAGAATTCAAGCTAATAGCATTTCGGGAGATAGGTAACTGCATTCAACTGACGCACTGTCAATGCAATTTCCTGCAAGTCTGAGAAGAATGAAGAAGACAGTGGCTTGAATTAGAGGAAAATTTCATTTAGGAAGAAGAGAAGCTTTAAGTCAACTAAAAATAAATGGAAGCATTCTTTGCCAGCTTTGATCTTAGTATATCTAGAAATCAGATCATGTCCGTCATGAGGCAGAGAAGTTATTCTCATCATTAACAAATTCAATTTATCTAGGCTTATACCCAGTGTTTTGGAAAGTTTCTCAACATGTTTATATCTTTCTGCCATGATTATTTTTCTTCATCCACCCATCTACTCCTCATAGGCACAGGGATATTTCTGTGATGACAGAAGCTTGTATCAAGTATAACCTATGTACACTTGAGGTTCATTAGTTGGTTTGCTTGTGTGCTGTGATTAGTTAATAATGACACACTTCGTGTATTAAAAGATGGTTGTTTAGATACTGGTTCAAGCCTAGTAGAAAATAATATGAATCTTGCACTTACCAATGTCCAATCTTGGTAGATAATATGATTTTATAAAAAAAGAAATTATTTGGGGGAAAATAATTTTACAGGGAAAGGATCTTTAGTTCAGATTTTTCCCTCCCTCCATTATAGTAAATTTCTCAAAATGTATTATGCACTTATTCACATTTCCAATGATGTATATATCTACATATATGTATATATCCAAAGATTACTAAGTTGTATTAAAAATTACTTTGATTATTGTAACTTGGAATCCAATTTTAAACATTACCATTGTAATACCAAGTGTTTTCCTTGCCATTAATATAAGCAATTCTTTAAATAATTCATATTATGCTGTGGATGCCTTTAGCTTTCTTCCTGTTATGGTATATTTGCAGGTAAAGAAAACTGCAGGTAGAAGAGATATTTAGGAGATTGTACTGGAACAGCAGATAACCTTTGTAGCTGGTGTTGTCCTTTATAAATGAGATGGGCAGTCCTGCTCATGTTGCAAAGAAGAGGAGTTTTGCCATTGATTTCACTGGGCTCGCCATTCGAGGCATGGGGCTGACCACTAGCCAGCACACCACAGAGCAAGAAAGACCTCTCATTAGTTTTCTATTGCAATGAGATGTGAGATTTTGGTTTTGGCCATGGCTTGTCTCTTCACAGTCCCTGGCTGCTCCAGACAGGCTTCACAAGGCAAACACCTGGGTCCACAGCCTCTGTTGAACATCCTGCTTCTCCATTTCCAGCCATGCTTGAGAAGGGGATATGGCAATCCCCTGGAACCCCTGTTTCTTTTGGTCTGATACTACGGTGCATAAAGGGTTACAGAAGAATAAGACAATGACCTTTTTTTTAGGCATGGTATAAGGTATGACATTTATTTTATTTGTGCACCCTTAATATTATGTATTAATTTTTAAAATTTATTTTACATAATATACCTGTAGTCTGTTCTGTATAATATATCTGCATTCACTGTTTTTTTCAATATATGTTTAGTTCTTGTTGCTGTTCTTCTCTCAGATGTGCCTGTGCATGTCCACAACCTATTAACTATAAATAAAACGTGAAAAAAAAGTAGCATTTGGGGGTGGGAGAGAGGACAAAAACCATAATAATGCTTTTTCTGCACTTATTTCAGAAATATTTTTTTTTTATTTAATCAAATTATTTTCATTTTGAACAGTTCTATTTTCCTTCTTTCTCTTTCCAGTATGTTATGTGTCATGAAGATTTATATAATCTAATTTACTAAAAAAACTCTGACTACATATATTTTAATAATTTTTTTTTTGTTATTCTTAGCTCTGTTTTTAACTTGGGCTACATTTAACTTTTTTGATGGTCCTGTAGCATGGAGATAAGGTTTGGATCTTTGTTTCGTTACTCCTTTTTTTGTGACTGTTGTTCTTCAGATACTCTACTGCTTTAACTACTTTATCAGTGGTGCTGCTTTCATGTTATAAGAAGCTGTTGTCGTCATGTTTATATACTGTGGGTTTCTTATCTGCTTCTGTTTTTACACACCCTTTCATCAGACAGCCAAGCAGTCTCCTGGCTTAGAACAAGGCTCATGTCTTCCAATGATACTTATATGGCTGAGAAGGTTACTATTCAAAAATGAATAGAAAACTGTGCCAGATGGCTTCATCTTTTTCACATTTTCCATTAAAAAGGGTACCCAAATTTGCGTGTGAAAAATGACCAGTGTAAGTAATAAATAGTAGCAAACATATGGGCCAAGGAGACCCTTGGCAGGGTTTCCTTTTTCAGCTTCCTTCTGAATGGAATGGCAGATTTACGTTTCACTGGGGACTGAGAAGCTCAGTCTATAGAAACTGCTGAAGAGAGAAATTGGATTTGAGCATACCATGGCTTATGTCATGTCTTTCCTGGCCAGCTCTGTCCATTTCAAATCCCATAGGTGGAATGGGGAATAAATGCACATATGGTAGCACGTGACTTTTGTTTGTTTGTTTGTTTTTTGTGTCAAGGCATCTGTGCTGCCTGTAGTTTACGTAAGCTTTGGTGGATTTAGACTCCAGGTATGAATCTGATTCTAAAATTAATGGGAGAAGGATGAAGTTCTTTAGTGATGACTTAGCTGGGTTCATCAGTTGTTTTCAGTATCTGAATTTGAACAGCTGGAAATTGGGGAATATTGAAAAAAAAAAAAGAAAATTACTGTAATTCAGGAAGAAATGTGGGTAAGGGGATACAGAGATTTCACAAAGAAACAGTGGTGAAGAGACAGAAGTGCTTCCCTAAAAATGCAGAGGAACAAGTTTTAGGGTACAGGTGACTAGGGGAACACCTGGCGAGGTACTTCTGAATGAACATGTGCTTTTTAGGCTGGACAGCTGACCACCACATTTTTCTGTCGGCAGTAATACCTGACTGTGCCAGCCTGTTCCCCAGTGGATGTCACGTAGGATGAACGAGGGTCCTAACAAAGGGACATGCAGGCTGATTTCAGAAGTTAGGAAATCAAGAGATGAATACGTGGAAATCATATTGGATGGTGTTACAGATAGTAGAGTAACAAGGCTAAATTGGAAGATGTAAACATCAAACATTTCTTCAGGATTATTCAGTACTTTTCTACTCTGTTGTGTGAGATGGAGTAACTTTTACTTGACCATTGATAGATAATCCCTTCACTATAAATATTCAAGATCTTCAACAGTGTAGTCTGCTGTTCTGCCAAAATTATTTCATTTATAATATTTGATGGGGGAAAAAAGACAGCACAAAGATGACTCGTGCATTTGAGAAGAGATGAGAGAAAAATTGGTGAAATTCATTTCTGATGTTCAGTGAAGTGATTATCACTAGCATATTTGAAAAGCACTACTAGCATTTATTTGGCAATATTACAAATATTGCATATCTTAATCTCCTTACATCATAGATTATTTCTTAAAATTCAGCAGTTATTTGCTGAACATAATATGACAACTTTGAAACTTATTTAAAGGATTTTGACAGAAGCGTTTTAACTTTAGATGAGGTTTCAGAGGTTGACAATTTAATCTCCTCAGCTATACTTAGGAATTTTGAACAGGATAAAGTCTTTAATGAATTTTAATAGAATCAGATGGCAGCTTGAAGCTTTTCCTGGCTAAGTCCGTTTAAAATGTATCCCTCGCTTTGGCCTTGTTTCATGAAAGCAAATATGTGTGTGTTTCAGTTGAAGCTTATATACAATTTGAAGTCACTAGAAATGAGAAAAATGTTTAAGTGCTTTGTTGACTAACAAAAACGTAAGCACGTACTTAGCAGTAAGTGCTTTACTAGATTGAAACCGTTGTAATTTAAACGTTTTCTCCAGTTGCAGTGAGAGCAGAGTGAAAGGAGAGAAAAATTACCTTTGATCTCACTGAACTGTTTAAATGATAGGCACGGCTCTCTAGGAACTATTCGTACCAAATCAGGCCAATTCAGCAGAATGAAGCTTCAAACTACATATTTTTATTACAAGTAACACTAATTTCACTAGGTGTGAAATTGTTTTCTGCTAATGCAAAGGCATGAAATAAAAACAGAGCAAGGAATACCTCATAAAAATAAAGTACAACACTGATGGTTTCTGACATGTGTAATGATTTGACAGAGGAAAAGGTTCATTCATGACACAGGTTTGCTGGAAAATAAAAATTTCACTTTCAAGTATTTCTTTAGCACATCAATGTATTCTTTTCCAAAGATGTACCCAATTTTGCTTTCATAAAGCACTAAAAGTATCAAAAGTGGAATTATTGATGCAAAGGAATACAATATTAGAAATGTACATTTTTGTGTTTTTATACATTTGCTGAAAATATGAAATAATTTCTTGCTAAATGAACCCTACAGTGCGGTGCAGAAATAAAAGGCTAGCAAATGATACATCATTGACACATGTAAATCTCTGTGCTAAGGACTTCCAAAGAATTAAAATATTTTCTATTAGTTCACGCATGTTAATGAAATATAAATAACTAGATTCCCCCATATTATAGAAATACCGTAAGTTATCATTAGAAGTGATTATGCAATAGACGTCTCAAAATAAAACTATGGTGATATAAATATCCTGAAAAGATTATTCGTTGCATGAGAGGAAGGTCTGCCTCTGTTCTGAGAAGTGTTTCTGTTGAAGCTCTGACAATCATTCAAGGCCATGAGAAGACCTTCTCTACAGTGAAGCTTGGTAAAGTTCCTGGTAGGGAGCTATTTTAAGATGAGGAAAACTTTATGACCTCTGGAGCCCTTCAAGATCCCTTGCTAAATGACAGAAAGTTTTCTGGTGGTAACTATTTGTCCTTACTTAGCAAGGTTTCATATCATTACAATAAGGAAGTGTTCATATAAAAACTTTTATGAGACTTTTATATGTTGCCTCCAAAAACAATTCAAATTATTAACTCACTATTTTATTCTTTAGTTTTTGGTTTTTTTTAACATGTAAACATGAACATGAAGTAGTCTACCACTTACTTCAGTCTGTTTCATTTTTCTTGTTTTTAGCTAGGTTTATGCTAATGGCAATCAGACATTTTCTGAGTAGTTAATTTACCTGATGCAGGCAGCTTTAAAATTAGTTTAGAATCAGAACCCATACTGCTGTGTTTTAGTTTGAAACAAAATGTTTCAAATTTAAACCAAGCATTGCTTAAGGGTCTACTAACATTTTTCTTCTAGAGACACATTTGATAATTACTTGAGTGCCTCTATGACAGTTATGCTTTGCACTTTCTCAAAAGCATATAATTACAATGTAAAATGCCATCATGTATCTTTGGTTCTCTTAGAAATCTCATCTAAAATAGAGGTTCTCACTGTTTAAATTTTGAAAACAGGCACATTAAATCAGGATAGCACACAGCTTTTGGAACGAAATGCCATTTCTATGAGTGCAGGGGAATTACTTGGTTTTTTATTTTTATTCTGTGAAATTCTCTTTGTTTCTCCCTGAATCATAAAATCATAATGGAATCATAGAATGGTTTGGGTTGGAAAAGACCTTAAAGATCATCTCACTTCAGCCCCCTGCTTTGCCCTGGGCAGGAACACCTTCCACTAGACCAGGTTGCTCAAAGTCCCATCCAGCCTGGCCTTGAACATTTCCAGGGATGAGGCATCTCCAGCTTCTCTGGGTAACCTGTTCCAGTGCCTCACCACACTCACAGTAAAGAATTTCTTTCTTACATCTTATCTAAATCTATCATCTTTCAGTTTAAAGCCATTACCCATTATCCTAGATTATTTCTGTGGCATAAAAAAAAAAAAAAAGAAGAAAGAATGAGCACTGCTAACTACACTAATGTAATTCTGAAACCAGAGTTGCAGAGCCCAGTGCACCAAGTGAGGAACGAGCAGTTGTCTATGGATGAGTGGAGACAAAAGGAGGCAAGGGCAAGTGTGGTGTGGGCAAAGCTAAGACTTCACCTTTGATATCCAGATTAGTGGTATACAAAATCAAAATGGAAATGAAAGTGCCTTATTACCTCAGCAATTGGGGCAAAATGGGATTCAGGGCAAGTTAAGCAGCCCTCAGCTGACTATTTCTTTTTCCCCTAGAGCCTTCCATTTGTCCCCTCAGTTGCATAACTACCCAGTGAACTGTCCTGGCAAAGTAATCAGGCAGAAAACTGATGTGGTTGAAAGGAAGGGCTTTTTTCAGCCTCATCCATTCCTTGGATGGAATTCCTTGGTCACCACACAGCAGAAAAAATAGCTCTCCCAGAAAAATGGAAGAAATGGTTGAGAACAGAGGATGTATATGAGCGATGTGCAATGGTGTTGTAGCTGAAGCCTGAGATGATGACCTCACAGACATATTTATGTCAAACTACTTCTTGCCATTGACTCACTACAGAATATAGTGGAGTCACAACACCTGTGTTTCCTCCTGAATCTAGATATCATCTAAAGCTGTTTTATAAGACTGCTATTCTTTAAAAAAAAACAAAACAAAACAGCTACATTTGCTTATCTACATTTAATTATAAAATTGATTACTTTACCTAAGACATAATCTGGTTCATCAAAATTAATGAGAATAGTCAAAAAAAGATGCAAAAATAGTGAAACATGGCTTTGTGATTTCTAGCATTCTTTGGACTGCATTCACAGTTGAATCTTAAACTGTAGTCCTTGTCAATATACTCCATGAGTTGATTCCAAATGAAGTGATTTCTTTTGTATTCCTATTTCTTTTGTATTCCTATAGTGCATTATCTACCTTTTATAACAGAGACATGTATTTTTTTTGTTGTCTTTTTTTCTTACTTTGGCCTTATCTTCACAGGTATTTGGGAAGAACTTGTCTGCAGTTGAAAAAAAAATTTACATTCTCGTGTCTGTTTGTTTTGTTGTAATCTTATTACTGCAATCTTTCATCAGAGCCAAATTCAACCCAGGATCTCACCAAACTTGACTTCTTTTTATCAGTCATAGTTCTTTACTATCTTCCTTTGAAACGCATCGCCACAAATATTGGACAGGTCCCCATATGAATTTCTTAACGGTAATTATCATTCCTTTCTCCATTATTTCACATCTATTTTTCCTGTCTTTAACAATCTTTTTATTTCTCCTGTAATTGCATCTCACCACTTATAATATGTAATATGTGAAATCTGTCATTGCTGTTAGTTTGAAGACTAGACCCTGCACTACTGAAGAATAAATCTTAACTTACCTGTATTAGGTTTGGTTCTTCCTTATGACATATTTAACATTTCTGTTTCTCCTTATTTCTCCCTATATTTCATCTATTTCATCATTCTGGAATGCAAACAGTCTGTTTTGAAGCTCTCACTACCTTTTATTGTTTAGTAGCCTACAAACTTCTACCCTCTATTCTCTCTAATTTTAATTTCTGTAAAACATGTAACAATTTCTGACATATTTCCCTCATTCTCACTGACAAATGTCTTCTGTTCTACTGGTTTAAGTTTATTTCACCTCTGTAGTAGCATTCTATCTGTTTATGTCTTGCATATGTGTCTTTAAAAATGTATCGATCCCTAATGATTCAATTTTTTACTTATTTTGCATGAATAGAAATATTTAGCAGTTTCCTATGCCTTTGTCCTTCTCATGCATTTCACATGAATTTATTTTATCAGCTGAAGCTTTAATGTTTTTCAGAATCTGTTTGGCAAGAATTCCCTTTGAGTGATTAGTGGTTTGATTAGTTGTTGCCATGATTGGTGCTAAATGAGCATAAAGTAAATACAGCAGCTGGATCTCCCTAAAAAGCATAGCAAGTCATGAAAAAGTTAGAATTTGTTTTCACTGTGGAGTGAAGAGTGAACAGAGTCTGTAGTTATCCACCCTTGGCATTTCAGAAGCAGTGAAGTCATGCAAGTACCCAGCTGACAGGGCTTTTTAACTCAGGTGCAATGGTGGCTAATGCAGCAATGCTGCTTCTGTGTTGTACCAGCTGAATTTATGAACACTGTTGGGCCCTGTAGTTGTGACCTTAGCATGGGAACATTTTTAAGGAAACATTAGTGAGGACCATATGGAAATAGAAACTCCACTGAAGAAGGGAAACGTGCTGACAGTGTATGGTATAAGCTATGTAAGTCACTATAAAGTCTTCTGCTTTAACTGCGTCTTGCAGCCCAAAATATCCGTTTCCACATCTGGCCTCACTGTGCTCTTCACAGCAATACCAGAGTCACTTCACTGCTGAGCTTTGTCTGGCAAAAGGCCTTGGAGAAAAGCCTTGCAGAGAAGGTGTAAAATATTAACATAAAATGAAAGGAAATAGCTTCAGGCTTCCTAATTTTTTTTTTTTTTTTGAAGTTGAGAATAGCCCTGGTTTTGATCCCTGCATTGCTAGCTCCAGAAAATGAGCTACTCAATAACCATTTCTTCTTCTCTGTGTGATTCTTTGGCCCATGACATTTCCCTACCAGTTTAGGGAGGCATGATGATGCCAGAGGGGCAACCAAGCCAGTCTTCTGCACTGCAGGGGGAAGAACTGTATGAGCCAGATCTCCTCCCACGCTGACTCTCAAAAGAAATCAGGCAGTTCTAGAGTTTCAGAAGTAATTCCTGCCTTAAGTAATGGAAGATTCTCAGATCAAATTATATATGTCCTCATTCTGTAAGTGCTCTTCACAGTTTATGAGAACTGCTAATTGATGAGCAGAATGCAGCCTTTGTGCAAGAAAGACTTTCTGAGGCATCTTCCATAGGGCTAAGCAGTACTGGGCAGTTTAATGTTCTCTAGCACATTCACAGGTCCTTATTAATATGAGAACGAAGCACGCTATGTCAAATTGTTTGCCTGAGAACAAGTCTTTTGATCTTGTTTAGCATTTATAACTAGAACTTAAAAGTCAAGCTGGTTTAGGCAGCTACAAGAGTATGATCCATGCTCTTTCTATGTTATTTCTCATTAGATGTTCTTTCTCCCAGACTTTATTCTTTTTACTAGCGTTTAACTTTTCCATTCTTCTAATTACATTCTGCTGAGTGTATGCTCTGTTCCATTACCTCTCTTGCTCTCTTTTCATGCCTGTTACAGAGCCTTTACCAATTTTAAAGGTCATTGTTATTGTTTTGGATTGCAGTAGAAAGCAAACATTGATACCTGAAGGATTGGATATGGCAGGGGCTGTACAAATGTTCTCCTCTATTGCCCAGAAATTACCCAGGAAATAAATTATCATTATTTTAAAATAATCATACTAAAATAGTGCTTTATGGTAATTTCTTCTGAGGATTGTATTTAAGGCTGTCTAAACTGAAGACTGAAAGTTGACTTTTGGCTCCTAAATTAAGGTCTGAGTTTCATTAATGCTCAGTCTCTGGTAGTTACATCGAAGACAGTTGCTGCCTACCACATCAGAAAATCATATTATTGATGTCCCTGTGTGGATATAGGAAGCCAGTTTTATATTTGATTGAATTAGAAAATCTAATAAATGTTATTTTTACATTTTCATTAAGAATTCACATTATTTTTAAATTCTTAAAGAACTTCCTCTCATTTGAAAGGACAGAAGTTGTGCTATACATTGCTCACTGAAATTAATTAGGAGTGACAGTCACAAAAATACCATGTGTCCATCATACTGCTTAGGCTTTCAAATTTTCTCTGACTTCTCCTTTTTCCAAATTAGTGAAACTGATACAGATATTTTTGTGGTCACAGTCATTCAATAAGTCATGAGTAATATTTTCTACTAAACCTTACGCTGATAATCTACCTTGTAATTTTTAAAAAATATTACTTATTTTGGAGAAACGGATAAATAATGGTTTGGGTTCTTTTTTATACTTCTGTCCACGTTTGATCAGGTATACAATTTTAGGACATGATACACCTTTAATTTATGTAGTTTTTGCCAGATGATTCCATGGTCATTAGCATGCTTTCAGATTGCTACTATAATTAGTCACCATGTAATCTAGAGCCTAATAATCATATATAAATTCCACACTAATTACCCTGTAATCTACTATTTGTTGATTAGAAGAGCATGGGATGAGTATTTCTACTATTATTAATCTCAATTTACATGATAATTACAGGGCTGTTACAGATTTTTCTTGTTTACTTGCTTGGCTATGCTGTGCGGCGTTTTGTTGTATTAATAAAATACTGCCTTTTTATGTTCATCCATTTTAATCCCTACTCAGCCAACTTCTCCTTACATGCACTTCTAGTCTGCATTGTTCTTGGGCTGGTACGCATGCAGGTCACTACAACAGGTCATCCTTTGTTTTTTTCTGAAAAGTACCCAGGCAAGTTTTGAGGCTTCAGGATATAAGTCGACGTTGATGTGAAATGGTTACAATGCTCATGTCTAGTTTAAATATAGGGTGAAACCCTGCCTGTGCTGAAGGAAAAACACACGGAACTGTTGCTCTGTGGATCAAGAGTGTACACATACCTGCTCTGAAGTTCAGGAGGAGGCATTGTGGTTGGATACTTGGGTGAAGATGAAAGGGGAAACAAATAAGGTTAATTTAATGGTAAAGATTTGTTATAAACTACCAAACAGGAGTAGGTGGATGAGGCTTTTTTTTTGTGTAGCTATGTAATGCATTGAAACAGCAAGGTTGTAGTAGATGGTTTTAATTAAGTTTGTATCTTTGGAAGAGTAATTTTGCATTTCACACAAGGAGTAACCATTTGTCAGATGGACACAATATTTTTATTTGAATAGTTAGGACTAGCAGTTGTAGATGTGATTTGAACTAACCAGGCAATATCACTTGAAAATCCAAAGACAGAAGGCATGTCGATGTGAGTGATTATGATGTATCTGGAATTCTAGGAAGAAGATGCATGGATGGAAGAGGAGGATAAAGACTGACAGAGTATATTTCAACATAGGAGGCTTAGGAAATTCAAAGTGCTGTTAGGAAGGGTCTCGTGGGAAGTTAGAATGAAAGAAGGCTAACTATCAATGTAGAAAGCTGTAATTCACTTAAAGAATTAATTAAATTTTGCAACAGCAAAATATCTCAATACAAAAAAAAAGGTGAGAATTTAATAAATACAATAAATTAGAGAATTTATCTGAAGTCAGTAAGATGAAGACGCTTGTGGATAAAAAAAATGCAAATACAAAATGGGGAATCACTCCTTAGGCAGAATTATTACACAAAAAGATTTTTGAGATATTGCATACAGCAACATAATAACTGTAAATCAACAGTATGATGTGGTTAAAAAAAAAATGCAAATTTCATTCTAGGGAGTATTAGCAGCTCTGTTATACATAACACAGGTAGTAATTTTTCTGCTTTTTCCAGATCTAGTGAGGTCTCAGCTAAAATGATGGGTCTAATTTTAGAAATTACTCTATATGTAAGATGTAGGCAAGTTGGAATAAGTTCAGAGTGGAGCTAAAATGCTAAAAGATTTAGACAATATGATCTCTGAGGACAATTTGAAAGCATTGAGTTAACTTAGTCTAGAAAAACAAGACTATTGAAGGATACATCCTTCAGTATATACAGGCTGCTGTTGTATTCATAGTTGTACATTGTTGTGTTCAGTTCCATGCCTGCTGGAAGACAAGGACAACGTTGGCTGAATTTGCAATGAGAGAGGTTTAAGTTAAATGGAAAAAAGATGATATTCAAAACACATTGATAATTAATAACAGCAACAAGCTGCCTAGTGTAAAAGTAGTATTTCTGTTACTGGAGGCTTTGAAAGAGAGACTTCTATTATGAATGGTCTAGCCTGACTCAGTAGAGGGAGATGGATTTGATAACTTTTTTGTTCTTATGCCATTCTGACACTTCCAGAGTTCATTTGAATTAATTGCTGTACCACCTTGGACTTTGGAGTGGATTTTATTCCTTGAATGAGTTGGATGTGGCTAAAAGTGAAACTACAAACTGGTATAAAACTGGTATCCTACAGCTGGACCCTGTGGGGACTAGGCAGCTAGGGATTTGGTTCAATACATGGAAAATGTAATGGCAGAATATATGGGTGAGCTTTATGCCTCCTTACCTCTTACCAGTTTTTATACTCCATCACTGAATCACAGGTTTTAATGTATGATCCACAGGAATTAGATAATTAGGTGGAAAATATACTGAGTATGAAGGCACATAGCTCAGCTACATCATGGTATTTGAAAATTTTTATGATTATAGGAGTTCAGATTGATGCTAACAATTTAAAATAAAATACTTCCCATTTGAGTGCCTTCTTTCAGATTCAAATTATAAATGTTCATTATAATTGACTCGTTCTAATAAGCTTTTATTCTTGTGAGTGATGTGTTATTGATCTTATTTGAATCATAGTGAACAAATGCAGAAATTAACATAAATAAATGAATAAATCTAAATTTACTAAACCTTTACTATACCAAGTATACCTTTGGTAATCAGATGATGTTGTAAATAAAAAACCTCACCAACCCTGAAGATTGAACAGAGGCTGACTTTTGAGAAAATGCTTGAAAAATTTAAATGCTAGAGCCTTCCTCATCTTTTTTTTTTTTTCAGTGTAAAAGGAAAATTTTACTTATATCTTCCTATCAAGTCAATGTAAGTAATGAATTACAGAGAAGTCATCACTCAAGAGCTAGCTTTGTGCAATGGAAGCCACCAGCACATAACTGGTGTTATAATTAATACAATTATTTAAGAGCCAATTCTGATCATCATCTGCTTTTAGAGAGGGCCAGAGCTGCTAGCCAGGAATTTTCTATTAGTGATTTTTATGGTTCTGAAACTGAGCATCCAGTGATGCTGTCTGACTGCCTGATATTTTAGAACTTTGCACCTGAAAAATGTGTCACCCAAGCACGTTTGAAATTACAAACTCCTTATGAAAAAAAGAAGCCAACAGAAAACAATAGTAAACATTGCATTACTAATGGAAAGCAAAACTGCAAAGTGTAATGCCACTCAAATTGTTCATTTGCTCTGAATAAATAGAAAAAAATGATAGTTCTGCATAGTGGCAGTCTTTATGCAAATAGTGGTATATTAATGTACTGTTCTTGTACAAGATGTTGTGAATGATTGCACTAAGATACCTATCTAGAATAGGTTTCCCATTAACTTCTGTTACATAGAAGAAAACATTGAGGATATTTATTTTTATGGTAACATAACTGAGTCTTTTGAAAAGCAAGGCACTCATTAGTACCAGAGTGTAAAAGGAGTAAGAAAAGATGTATCCTTAAATTGCTGTAAAAACTATTTCTTTCAGGCAACTCAATCTGTATATATGGTTGATTGTTCAGATATGATAGCAATATTCAGAATGTTCCTTCTTTTTGAACATTTGCTGAGGAAAATAGAGGTAGTCCACTGTGCTAAGTTTCTGTCATCTTTTGCTGTCCCTTTTGCAATTCAACCATTCTAGGTTTTGAAGAACTCTTGTGTACAATGATGGGGTAGATTTCTTAGATTTCATTGGTAAAAAGATTATATACCAGGATAAACAAGGGAACTCTCATCGCTGCTGTCACTGCCTAGACACTCTAGGTGATGTATGTACCATTTAAAATTAGGCTTGCAAATTACAAAGAGCTTTTGCTTTAAAGTCCTTTAGAGTTCGTGAAGAGAGGGAGGCTTCTAAATTAAGCCTCTTCTCTGAACCAGAAGATCATTTTATGAAAATCTTTCTAAGTTCCTGCCTCAAATGTAGAGGTGGAAAATCCGGGGCTGTCAGCTGGAAGCAAAAGAGGAGGCTGTGACACACAGCTCAGCAGAACTGGGACAGGGCAGGGGGAACCCTGTTAGGATTGTCACGGACAAATCTGGTTATTAGTGTTAGTCAATTAGTATTGAGACAAGATGGACAAACGATGGCAGTGAGATGGTGAAAGGGGGAAATCATCATTGTGCAGTCAAGAAGAATGGAAAAGGGAAAAAACAGGTAAGCTATGGGGAAAAGCCTGGTGTAGAACAAATTGGAGAAGATGGAAAAGAGTAAAGACTGCAAAAGTCTCAGCAATCTCAGTCACGTGCTCCTATTCAAAAATTAGGGTTGAAGTAGATACTCTTTGAGTGTCACCAACCCTCTGTTGTAGTTCCTGATTCTACTGATGACATGTACAGACCATCACCATGATACAAATTTCTGTTTTATTTTGTTTTACTGCAGTTTACATTTTAGAAAATGCCTACAGAGAAGGATACATTAAGGAAATACAGAGTTTTAAAGTAGTCAAAATTAGGAAATGTCAGACAGAGCCTGTCTGTTGTATTACCTTTATTTGCATGATCACAGGACCTGGTCCCATGAGTTTGCTCTTATAATGGAGGCGATTGTCATTACAGCACCTTAAGCTTCGTTTTCACTGCAGCTGGAAGCTTTGAAAAATTAGTGTCTCATTTTCTACTAAATAAACATCATCTACTCTGTCTACTGCAGTTATTCACTAAATGTAAGAAAAAAAAAAAAGAACATGTAATGACATCCATGCTAATTCAGATGATCTAGTGGGAGCCTGAATCAAAGTGGCAAAAGTGACCTTAATTTAGTGGTTCGGTTTTTTTCTGACAGCTTGATTTTGTCCATTGAATTCTTCTAGTCTGGGCTGGTTTTTCTAGTCTGGCTGTTCTTTGCCTTGACTTTAGATTCAGTACTCTAAAATTTGCTATGAAAAGTATGAATTATCATGAGTAAATACCTCTCTGCAATCTAACTGGTCTTAGTTTGCCCTGAAGAGGAAAAATTGCTTTTAAAAGCTGCTTTTTTCATCTAAGTTTCACTGAAGCTTGTTATACTCATCCTCATTCTAGGCAACTTTATACTAGCATTTTTCATCTATTTGTGATAATTTCTTTTTCTGTTTATGTTCATCCCTGCTTGATAGTAGATGGTTCTAGACAGTTCCATTTTTATGATATACATACAGTCAGGATTTCAGATTAATTTTACAATGCATTGTCTCCTTGGTATTGTGGCATGATAATATTTTTCTCCAAATATGAAAAGTTTTATTATTTCTCTTTTGATATTTTTAGATATTTCCCTTCTCTCTATTCCAAACCAACCTATAGTAAAGCTTTTCAAGAAAGCTATGAACACTTTGTTTGGCAGAGTCATTTTGCCTTGCTGTCTGATTTGTATTGTTCTTGCAGCTTTATTGCTGTGGTCATAGAGTTTTTACTAGTCACACTTGGCATGTACACCTTGATTGTAACTAGACAATAAGTGGCAAGATTTTATTCTTATAAACCATGAATGCAAAGCAGAATTTTTCGTTCAATTGTGTTCTTTATCCTTTATATTTTCCTTGACCTGCCCTCCTTCTAACATCATGGGAGTGAGAAGCAATCTATTTGTACATTCAGGGAAAAAAGTCTCTCGCAATTTTGTTTGAAAACAAAAAATAGTTGATTGAAGGAAAAAAGTAGCAGCAATTGAATGAAAATTTCCTTAAAATATAAGAAAGTAGAAAGTAAGAGTATAGAAGAAGAAAATAAGATGGAAGAACCTGATGAAAGATAAAGATGTCTTATGAAGAAGGGAGGAAAGGGGGAAAATAAGACTTTGAAGGACTCTGTCTCCATGTCTGGAGGCCTGAACATTTGCAGCATGCAACTTTACCTTTTCCTAAATGTTTCTTTTGTACACCAATGGGGGAAAATCTGTCATGACATGTGTCCTTGGAGCTGTTGTGACAGTACAGGTAAATCAGAAACACAGTCTAGCAAAAAAGAACTGGTCTCTGGAAGATGTATAAAGACATCTTCTCCAAGGCTCATTGCCCTTCTCTTTCATCTGAACGTCTCTCTGCCCTCTGGGAATGCTGCAGCCCCAAGACTGTAACTATAATCCCAGAAGTTTGCTCCCATCGTGAGTGAGTCCTTCATTTAGTAGTGCCTATATCTAGCTCGTAAACTATTTTGTTCAACTCATCCTCCACAACTATAAGCGTTGCAAGGGATGTGACAGGGCAAATGTTCAAAAATGCTCTATATAATGCAATTTCAGTCATATTACAAACAAGGCTACATGTACAACCTGTGGACAATTAAAAAAAAAAAATAATTATTAAGTAGAGCCAGAATAATTCATCTCCTGGTGGATTTGCTCTATGGGAAGAAAGAAGATGACTGGAACTACTGTGATAGTTCCAGTCACAGAAGTGACTGAACTGAACAGGAGACAGAAAAACAGACTGAGCAGAGTTGCTAATTATTACTACTGAGAAACTCTTAGTGAGTTGTCTGTGTGCCAAATGTTGCTTTCAGAGGGTAGGATAGAGTTTATTTTACATTGCTTTGCTCCTTCCCTTCCCCCCTCTTTCACTTATGCTAATCAAATTAAACCAAATCATCTTCAAGAAAAAGGCAGCATATGTTTTTAGTACATAAAACTGTTTTTGGCTTTTAGCTCCCACAGGCATGGTAACATATTATGGAGTAACCTATTCAAACCTATTCATTATCTAGGAAAAGTGGTCATAAATTTGTGAGAAAACAGAAAGGTGACTGTGGCACATTCATTGCAGGCTGCAGTATTTGCTGCATGTTAGAAAGCTGGAAAGTTTTCTGGAGAGGTGAGGAAGGTTTAGACGATGTCTCTGTGGACCCAGCAATAACCTCTCCTTGGACCAGTATCTATCCATGGATATCACTGACAATTTAGATACAATACATAAACAGTGACTTTTGACACACATTGGATTTGAAATTTATGGTAGACAACATGAAATGAAGTAGCTGGGTTGCTCAGCATGCTTTCTTTCTTTTTTTCCACTTTCTTGCACAGCCCTGGTGAAGAGATATCTGTTCCTCTAGTATTAGATTTATATTAAATATAATTTAATTAAATTCAGCAACAGAAGACATTTGAGAAGCTAAAAGAAAACTGAAGGTTGGCAGTTAGAGAAAGGATAATTGAGTCCTCAGGCACCTAAATCAGCATAAGACAATGTTTGGTTTTCAGTATTGAGGAACCAGTTTGATTCAGAAGAGACATATTTCTTCATTCGCTGACTTTGCTGGCCAGGTAGGGAATTACTTTAAACATGCAGTGAAAAGATGTGGATGTCTTTAACCTCGCACAGCAAACATTTGCCAAAAGGTATTGGTATGTCCAGTGTGGTGATTCCCCCGTAGTGATCTAGCGGAATCAGTAGTGAAATAAGTCATTTAAGAGAATTGTCACCAGACTTCAGCAATGACATCCTGCCAGGAAATATGAGGCAATTTATGCCATTTCAGGTGTTGTTCCATTCTATAAACTCAGAGAGACATCGCTGCATTAATTACATGCTTATGTTTTAAAGCATTGGAAATACAGATGTTTTAAATATAAATAATGAATCTGGAAGATGGCAGTTTAAAAAGCATCTGACATAGTACAGCAATGTGTCCAGGTCCATAATCATATTATACACTTTGCCTCGCAGTAAGACCTAGGCAAAGTGGATGGGATTTATCTGGCAGTCATTACCCTTGGATTTGCGTGGGCAATAGAAAAATAAATGTTATTATGACCGGTCTCTCTGGTCCTAATAACATTGTGGATCTTGTGGCTAATTATTGTCAGGCCACTGAAGACTTTTTTAATAAACTATATCATGTTTTGAAAAACTTTTTTACATTCGGACAGTGCCCTGGCAACCAGAACCAGAGTCTGCAAAATCAGACATTTGGCTCAGTGGAGGTCCTATGACTTCAGTAACTGGTGATCAGGCTTGTTACCTGTCTGAGCATGGATTTAAATCACTAGTGTTAGATGTACAAGCTTGACATTTTAGACCTGCTGTTTTTTCTCCTGATTTTGCATTTCACGATGTTATAATTTTGCTCTGGAAGATCAAAACTATAGTAGTGGCCAAATACCAAGTGACTCTTTCATTCCATTCATTTTCTCTAACCAGGAGAGAGCAGGCCAGTATACCAAAGCTTATTATCACCTTCAACTGCTCCTAAAATTGTCTGGCTTGTAGAAAAATGTAATGAGTAGACTTACACTATTAAACAATATTTAATAGTTAGATATTGGACGAGGCTCTGAGCAACCTGACCTAGTTAAATATGTCACTGCTCCTTTCAGGGGGCTTGGACTAGATGGCCTTTGAAGGTGACTTCCAAACTATTCTATGATTCTATATAAATCATGCTAAATCTTGCATTGAGATCTGTTGCTTGCAAGCAGAGTAGGGACAACATGTACCAAGCTGGAAGGTATTTTGGACTAAGAGCTCCTGACGTGTTTTGTGCACCTGCAGGCCTGGAGCAAAGTGAAATAACATTTGATAGGTAATGTCAAAGAACAGGAGGCACTGTGTTTTGCTGCATGCCACATGTCAGTGTCACCCTTGCCGGCCCTTTGAAGGAGCACAAAGTGTGCTGCTTCCACGTCTTTGCTGAGCTGTTTCTTCTGGCTACGGCAGAGGCAGGCAGAGCCAGGATCCTGACCTTTATTTTTACATCCATTTCTTTGTGAGAAGGCTCTGACTGTTTTCAGGATTAGCTTTAAACAAGCTTCATGAGGGGGAAAACCACCTTGTATTCTGACCTTTATATCTTTTCTAGAACTGCTGTAAGTTAAGGTATGATGTTAGGTTTATGACTTAGAACAGGAAAGACGGCAATCTCAGAAGCACGTGTCCAAATTTAGAATGAAGATATGTTATTATTAGACATTTTTGTATTCTCTAAACTACAAGTATGTTGTCTTTCAAGGCTGATGTTTACATTAAAACTCTTATTGGTGCCAAGAAAAGCAAGACTTGCCTCTCTAACAATAGGAACCCTGTTATTACATCTTGATGAGTGCTAGGAGAAAAATGTCTCCCTGCTGCCATTGCTCAATTGGGCAGGAACAAGCAGTGTGAAAGGAAAACATGTGACCCATCACAGCTTATCTCTGAATGTGACTGTATCAGGAAAGTGAGGATGTTTTTTTGCAGCCTGTCACACAGAAATACTCCAGTATTTCTGCCTATTGTTAAGTGCTGTGCTAGCCTGGCTCCCGGAGAATGTTAGCAGTAAGGGGTTAATGAAAAATAAAAGAGATGGGAAAACAAGATAAAAGAAATGAAAGTAATTAGACAGCATAAATGATGCTGAGTCCCTTTCCAAAAATAGCAGATCTAACATTTCTTACAAGCAAGAGCAGAAGTATCTCAGTGACATTGGGTTTGCGGTAGGAGAAATATAAATAGAAGCAGGCAGTTATGAAAGCCGTTGAAAGGAGAACTAGAAAACACATGAAAGACCTTGGAATCGCTTAATCTGATTACAAAGAAGTGGAAACCTCAACATTAAATCTAATGTTAATATTTTCAAAATTAATTAACAAAGTAAAAATAATTAAGATGAAATAGGAAATAGGCAGCCTTACTAGTCTGTTAACCTAATTTGGTTAGAAGAGGTTTGGTGAGTTTTTTTTCTTTTTAAAAATGAATGAGTTGTAAAAGCCAGAAGGATAGATGGACTTGACTTATTTTCTTTCTTCCTTTATCTGATGTGGACTGTAAACTAGTTGTCTGCTTATGCTTTCTCATTTGGATCACCACTTTTTTCAGTGGCAAATTGTTTAAAAAACTCCTTCATTTTCCTTTTGTTTCCTGATGGATTGTATCACTGCAATTTTCTTTTATTTAGGGGAAAAAAAAGTAGAACAAGGAGGGAGATGGTAGATACAATGTCTTATTTTTAGGTCACTGGTTTGTTTTGGCACAGTTCAAAACTGAAAGCCAAGTCTTTGGATGTGAACCAGCCCTTTGAAACTTTTGCTGAGGTTTAAATCTGATGCATCCCACCCTTAAACACTACCCGGCCTGTTCAGTTTGTGTCCACATTTCTCACATTATATTTTGAGGCATGATCCAGCGACTTTCTGGGAAGAAAAAGAGGCTTACACAGAGCTGCCAGCTTCCCCACTGTATGAAGAAGTAATGCATTTTTATTCATCCTTTTTGAATGTAGTTTGAGGTTTGAAAAGTTCTTTAACTTCAGATGCAAAGCATCAAAACCACTTAGAGTTGACATGCTTTTGGCTGAGTCTTTGGCCATAGATTGCTTTGGCACAAAAGCAAATGCCTCAGATATACTAATTAGGTTGTAGGGAGAGTGCTCAACTGATCAGCATTTATGGATGTGGGTGTGGCACATTCACAGGGGGTATGGTTTCGGGTTTTTCTAAGGTACTCTTGGGGTTTGGACTAGTAAATTATTCAAAATAAAGGATGATGAGCACATCAGTTTTTAGTGCAAGAAACCCATCCTTTTTTTTTTGCCAACAATAAGCTCACTTATAATATTGAAAAGCTTAGATTAAAAAAAAAGGAGAACCTAGTAAGTAGTATGAAAAGGCCTACATAAAACTAGGGAAAAAATAACCACTCCAAAACCCATTGTAGAAAGAAGTATTAATACAAATAGCAGAGCCAAGACTGCAGCGATGTCCGATGGATGGAAAGTCACCACAGATATATGGGTCTAGTTTTCTCCAGTGATGAAACACCGGCAGGTAAATGAAACCTTAGACAGGAATGGAAGCTAACATGAGGGGTGTGCTCTGTGTATCATGTTGCAGAGAAGCCACAATGTTTTACCATAGCCTAGATTTACTGGGAGTCAAGCAAGGGTCAGCCTAAGGTCGTTTAAGGACTCCTGCATTCACTAAAGCTCCCCAGCCTACAGGCAGACAACTCCTGAAGATAGCTTTTCCTGGCTAGAAATGAGGGGAAAATGCAAGTGCTTACAATTGCAGAGAGATTTAAAATATTAAATGTTGATTAATTACAAATATCAGGTAATTGCTAGCTACTAAATTATCGTAAGATGACCCAGGAAAAGTTCTAAGATTTTCCATTAAAAGTGCTGTTTGTGATAGACAAGAGGAAGCGGGCAAATGTAGGCTCTCTATGCTTCTGTTCAGTCCTCATACTGCATCTTGTTCTGTATTTGCAGTGCCTTCTGATTGCTCCCACTACAGCTGAGTTTACACCTTGCGCTGGGTGACTGAGGCAGTTAAAACCTCCTCCTGGCATAGGCCCATATGTTCAAAAGGCGATACTTTTAAGTTTTGTGATCTCCCTCCTGCCTTTCCATAGTAAACTCAGTAAAAATGTATAGGTGACAGGGAAATCAGTGCAACAAGTTAATGTTTAATAAGTTGCTATTCGCTTGGATGAAATGCAACAATTAGCCTCACCAGTGTGACCTGCATTTTATCTCATTCATCCTGTAGTCTGAAGTAATACATTTTGTTTATTTAGATAAAATTAGTTCTGCTAAACTAAAATAAACTTAATTCTGATAAAAATACTGCTAGGATATAATACTTTAAATTTTCATATGTAGTTAAAAGCAATTTTCAGCTGCAAATAGCGCATACTTCACTATACCGTAATTGCACTTTCAAAAGGAAGTAAATGGTGCTCTCATGGACATCTTTGATTGTTGCTGCCTTCTAATAGAGCTGCAGTGCCCTGCAATGTAGATCACAAAGAACACAGCCCATTTACAGTAAATACTTTGCTGATCAGAATATGTCCACTGTATCCAAATTGATTTTTCTTTCTTCTTGGATAAATGTTTGAGGTGCGACCTCCAAACTAAATGAAGAACACTTTAACACACTGAAGCCTTACCCCCCCAAAAAAAGAGAAAACCAAATTTGTTCTGCACTTTTGTCTCCTGTTTCCATTGCTAGACATAGTCATTCAGCATCAGTACAAGAAAAGCCATCTTTACATTCAGAGGATTATCAGTTCAAATCCAATTGCATGTTTCTAAGCCATTTTCCTGTTACAAACTATCGTGGCCATGTAATCGCATTAGTTGTTGACTGGCTTCTATCTGTGCAAGGCAGAATGTCATAACTGATGCAGAAACTTGGCACATACTAGCCCAGGCCAAAGAGCATTCTAAAATGGATTATCCACAGCACAGCTCTTGAGACAGGATCACAGAGGAATTCACAGCTGTGTTCGCCCATCTCTGTGCCTAATGCTTTTTCATGGCTATTCAGTGGAGAATTACTGAAAAGCATTTTGTAGAGCTGTTCGCCATCTCTTGTGTATGTTTTGGCTTCAGGCTTTCTTTGTAGATTTACAGTGGTTCTTCTATACCACCAGATACTCTTTTTTTAGGTGCAGCTATCATTGAATGGCTTAAGGCAAGAAGAGCTAAGAAACTGTATATTTAAAATATGTAAATATTTATGCAAAATAGACTTATGTATTCACAAACTAGAGGAAAAGTTGAATTCATGATGCTGTGTAGATTACCATCTAGAAAACAGCTGCATGGTATAGGCTAACCCACATCAAAGATACAGAATGGATCAATTCGTGGTCATCCTGTTAAGATACGAGGGTGACTATTATTACATACATGTTTCCATGCATTACTCCTTCCAGTTTAGTACTAGAACAAACTCTATTAGCCTATATTAGTATATTCTAATACACCTCACACCAGCCTAACTCCAGCATTCCTTTGTAACATCAGCACTTCCAGGGGGTCTGAATCCTGATGGCATCTACAGTCTCTGATTTTTGTGGTGGTGGCTTACATTTGAGACCATCTCCAAGCTTCCTTCTGCTTTTGGGGTTCTGCATTAGTATAGTTTTACCTGTGGTCTTCGCGTGGGTTAACCTAAATTAAGTATCTTGATCCTTGCAGGGCCAGATACATCAACTTCCCAGGCCACGCCTGTAGACCTGGAACTGTACTGGGAGAGCTCCACCAGCTCAAAATTGTCTGCATATGACTTGTACTTCAGAAGTGTGGTATAAGGAGAGTCTTTTTTTATTCAAAGGAGCTAGCAGGAGCTTGTCAGAATGAATGACGCTCTTTTCTCCAAGGCATGGTGTGGAGAAGTGCAAAATTACACAGGAGACACACACAAAAAAAGGAAAAAAAGCAGGCCAGGAGAACATATGGAGCAGAGTAGAGGGCATACAGAACATAGCAGACACTCAGAAAGCCAGTATGCTGGCAGGGTCTTACATCTACGCCTCAAAAGAAGTGTGTGAGAAGAAGGGCATTTTTAGTTCCTTTAGCAGTTTAGATATTGAAAGAGCCTTTATTATGCAAACTTCAGGATCACTGCCCTCTGAAAAATTACCCAAGGAATGTATTTGGAATTACTTGGTGAACTTTGTTCTGTGTAGCCAGCATGTTTTGTTTAAACTTCATGCATGAACATGCCCATTTCTCAATGTAACACTGTTTTTTCTCTTCTCGTATAATTCTGCAGCTGCTTGAGACAAAACGCAAAAAGAGCCATTTGGTCTTGACACTTCTGAATGCCTTGTGCAGTCACAAGGAGAAAACCTATCAGTGATAGGACACTCAAACTGTGTTTAAGGCATCCAAGTCTTTAACTAGATCTCGCACTAAAAATAGCATCAAAACTAGTGTGTTTTTATGTGAATAATTTACATTACCCTGTGTGTATAAAACAAAATACTTAAATCACTGATTTTACAAGAATAGAAACCTTCTTTTCCATCCAACATTGCACCGACTCTAAATATTTCTAAATTTATATTTTTGGCATCAAAATCAGAGGATAAAATTAGGTGAAAGGATGAGAGAAACTTGACTCATGCAGTAATGTGATTTTTCAAGGTTCAGCATGTGGATGCTCTGGCAGACAGAATTGGATTAAGTTTGTCTTTTGAAATGCTTTCCAAAATATTTTGAAAACATTTATGTTACAATATAATACAAATCCAAATAAATCAGAATTACATGATAAACATGATTAACTTTGTAGTGGAAGCTATTCAGAATGTTTTGAGCGAAAACTGTTGCCATCCTGCTGAATTAAGAAAGGGATAATATCACAGTAATGGATATTTTTGTATTAGTGTATGTCATAAGGGTTTGTAATTAAACAGCCTATGATGAAATTGCATATGCCTGTTTTGGCAACATGTTATTTTAAAAATAAATTCCCTTTTATCATTGTCTTCAGACACCTACACACTGATAATCTAGATAACTTTCCCCTCTGCCCCTCCAAAGAGATCATGCAAAAACCATACTTTTTCCTCTCTCCTGGATCAAAGCCATATTTTATCCCCGATTTACCTTCTAGATAAGTGTTCTTTTTTTCTTTTTCTTCTTCTGAATGATTTTTATTTTAATGTGCACACAGACAGATGGGCAATTTGATCAAATATACACTCAATTTAAACTAGGAATGTGAGTCAGAGTCAGATTATCCCAGACTTTTTTGCCTGTATCTGAACTGTTTTTACAGATTACAGCTAATAAAACCATAGTGACTTATTTGCCCCAGAGGTACATGGATTTCAAGGTGCCCTTGTGAGATTTGAGACCAGTCTTGCAATGAATGTGATATTATCTAGTGCTAATAAAAAGAAATGATTAGAAGCTTTCATTCATGTGTCAATATCACTGAGAAAATACCAGTACAGCCTCATGTGGTCAAATCCTTCCACTCTTAACTGCAGAAATAAACATTTTCTGTTACAGTATCTATTAGGTTTTTTTTTTCAGTTTGTGTCACAGGGAGTTAAGTACTGTCTATATAAATACACGAATCTGTATTTAGTGAATACCAATGACAAGTGTGACTGGGTTTCATTGCCACGAGAGTGTTATACTTCAATAACAGATGAATAATAAATATGTGAATTCAGAGTGGCTAAGAATGTGAGGCTGGACCAGCTGCCCAGAGAGGCTCTGGAGTCTCTGCCCATGGAGCCGTTCTAACCTGGGTAAGAGCAACGTCACTTGCTTTGGAAGTTCACTTTAATTTGGGACCTCCAGAGTTCCCTTTCATCCTACATACATTTATGCTTCTGTATATGTATGTATGTGTATTTCTTAAATGTTTATCTTGGCAAAATCGGAATTCTAATGATCAGACTTTTCAACTTTCCTCTTTTCAATGATGTTTATGTCTGGATGTTTGTAATGAATGCAATATTTGAAAATAATTTTTAAAAACCATTTATGATCACTTTTTCTTTCTTTTATCTTTTTTTTTTTTATACTGCTACTGTATTTGCTCCTCACTGCTGTCCAACTAGCAGTCTGTGCTAACAAGTTATCCTGTGCTGTCCTGTGCTGACCATTCTTTCCAGCTATTCCTACAGCTTTAAGGAAGATACTGCCTATGTTCAGCCAAGGAAGAACACAGACAAGGACATTTTGGCCATGCAGTTCGAAAGACTGTTTCAAAGAAGTTACAGTTAGGGACTTAGCTGTGTAGAGAGGTGTTCCTCTTACAAAATTCAGCAATTAGGCAATGTTACTATCACTCCTGAGCTCTGTAACAGGAGTGCTAGAGGACCATCCTTAAATGGGATTTGGCCCAAAACTTGTGAGTGTGACAGGAATCATCCCAAGCTATTCAATAGCTTTTGTGTATGGCCTTACGTCCAGCTGGTAATTTATCCCTAGTTCTAGTTCTGTTTCCGTGAAAGGTGCCGGAGTTGTGGTAGAGGCATGATTGGCTTTTTGGATGACAAAATATTAGCCTGCTGACTTGGCCTGCATGGAGAAAGATATTCAAAGGGAAGAACTGATGTTCATGTGGTGATGTGAAGTCCTTTGGTAGAAGAGGACTGCATCGTTATTATGTCACCTCTTATGAGATGACATTTGATTTATACTGCTTCCCTAAATTGCTTATTTACATAATAAACTGGTTGCAGCACTCCATGTTGGTACAAAACAATTTTGGAATAAAAAATTGTTGACAGAGAATAAGAGATGGAAATGAAGCACAAAAATAGAAAAGGCAGTGATGAAGGCAAGCTGTTACTTCAATTTTCTGCCTGCATGCGCAATATAATACTGTCTCTAATTGAAAAAATACACACAGGAATATTTATCTTAACAAGGCAAATCCTAATTCTGTTTTATTATAAATACAAAGTTTAATGCAGGAGTCTTCTCCCTCACTCCCTTCCCTTTTCCTTTCCCTCTTCCTACTGCCCACTCCCCTGTGGCCCTCATGGCCCATGCCTGCAACTCCTGCATGGCCCATGCCTCCATCTCCCCCATGCAGGACCCACCTTTGCTTCCTCCCTACAGGGCTGGTGTCTCCCATGCTGTTCCTTAGCCCCTAGGGCCACTGGTGGCCTCCCTGAGGGATTTTCCTGTCCCCCAATTAGGATCTGGCCTCCCTCACTGTCCTCCCTGGCTGCCACCACTGCCCAGCCTCCCTCATGGTGTGGCCTGTGACTGTGGCCACCTCTCACGCTGGTGTCCCTAACCCCAGCAGCCTCCCCAGGCCTCTCCGCAGGCTTCCACCTTGCCCTCCGTCCAGGGTCTCTCTCGCCTGCTGGCCCCATCACTCTGCAGGAGCAATTTTGGCAGTGGAATTTCATTAGAACATGCCAGGTCGTGGGTGAACATTTAGTTCCCCGTGCACATCTGGCACATTCAGGGGACTCAGGATGGCTGCCGTGACAGGACCAGCCTAGGTATGCATAAACTGGGTAGGAAAAAAGTAGTTGTATATCAAAGTTTCTAGCTACTGACCAAAAACTGCTTAAAAATTTTATATTGAAGGCACTTAAAAACAGCATTGCATCTTGAAAAAACAACCTCTTTAATAAAATAAAAGATTAAATTTAAGACTGGGACAATCAATTCTGTCTGACAGGTGAAAGAAAGCAGTTGTTGGGCTTACTGTCCCCCATCCCCAGTCTGAACCTACCTGGGCAGGTATTGGCTGATGTTATATAAATTATATTGCATTATTTTGGATGTTGCATAAAAAAAAGGATGGCCTCAGTCTAATATTTAAGGATGAATATTCACGTTGCTTGAAATTTAAGCTATAATTGTATGTAGTGTTGCTTTCATTGGAAGACAGTTACATCCCAATTGGATATTTCAGTTACAGTGATAGAGTGATACTGATTATTTGGTGCCATCATTCCTGCAGTCTTGTTTTATATTTCTCTGAAAGTATTGAAGATAGATATTTCGTACTGTTACTCTTTATTATAAAATACAGCAAAATCTGATACCAGACAATTTTCAGTTCTGCAGTCCTTATGACTGATTCGAGATATACTGACCTCTAAAGATAAAAACAAAACAAGGCAAAACAAATTAGATTAGATTTGGAGCTGTTTAGGAGAGAATCACCTACTCAGAAGTAATGAAAATGAATGTGACAGTCTGACTACCTGTCTCAAACCCTGTGGTAGCCTTCTGGCAACAGCTAGCAATATCAGTTTAATGAGTTTGAATTGCACAAATAGGGAGAGATTTTACAAACTCAACCTTTGCTAAGGGACCAAGAGGCAATAATCTGTGACTGCTGTGTTAAATCAGTTTGTCAGTGGCAAAGGAGAGCTATAAATTTCCATCTTAGTCTAAAGGAATTTTTCAGAGGAAAAGAAATAATAAAAGTGCAGTACCTTTCCTGCTGCTGTGAATGGACGTATGCACTTTTTAGTTATTTTGTAGGAAATAAACATTGAATATTCTTACTTGTGAATCTGCTTCCACTTGGCTACTGTTTCTTCTTTTCACTGCTTCAGAAATCTTCATTCCATGAAATTTCTATGAAGTAGCAGCAAAAATCCATTTGACCAATCCAAGTATACAATATGATGCATAGTGCGTGCCAGAGCCTGCTCTTTTTTCTTGTGTTCTGTGCTTTGAAATAGGTTTTACTGTTCATTTAATTGGCACAACAAACAGCACAGCTCCTCACAGCTGTTACAACATATTCATGTAAATGCATGTTGTTGTGGACCCATAATCTGTGCCTTATATTCATGGCAGATTTTTTTTAAATCCTCAATCAATATGATTTGATCTATTTTACACAAAAGAGCACCTCTAATCCATGTACGGTAGGTATAAACACGTCTAACATTTTAATGAAAAATGGTCTCTGCACAATGATCCTATTGTTTCTTTTATACACCAAAAAATTATGCTCTTGGATTTTTATTTATATTCTGAAAAATGTAACATTCTATTCTGCTGGCTCTCTGTTCCTTATGTTCATTTTCCACATAATTTAACATGGAATTGTATGCTTTAGTATAGGGTTCTTAAACCATCCCACAAAATTTTCTGAGACAGTTATGTTATCTACTAAATCTTAATTTATTTAATAAGCACTACAAAATATGTTTAGTATTAATAGAAATATATATACTTAATTCCTAATATATTTTATCAGGTTTTGCTGTAAGGTACAGTACTCCAGGGAATAAATATAAAAAAAAATAGATTGGTTTACTTAGAAAAAATAAAGTCTAAAACAAACACCTACATGAAACATTAATTATTCCCGTCCATGTATTCTAAAAAGCTCCCATAGGAATACATGCAGCTGTGAGGCATTTCTGTACAGAGACATGCAAATGATTGTTCGGGTTTTCTGTTTGTTTATTTGTTTGCTTTGGAGTGAAAAAAGCTCATTTCAGCCTCTGTGCTGCTCCAGTGGAACCCTCTGTGTTTCTTTATTTTTAATGGAAGCAAAATAGCTATCTTTATATTTCAAAATACTTTTCAGCTAACTGACTCTTAAAAACTACCCCTTCTAAGTCTGTTTAGCTGTTCTTATGATAATATGTAAATTAATTATGGCTGGAGCTGTATTTCAGGAACTATAAAAGCTCACAACCAAACTTCTAAGAGAAAACAACTGTCACGTTTATAGCACCTTTAATTTGGCTTACTGGATTTTAATTCAAGTACTTTGCCTTGTACATGCTATACTAATTGGACATGTAAAAAAATGGAGATTTCAGCAGCAGAAATATATAGCCATACTGCTACCTGACACAAATATGTGCAGCAGTGATTATTTTTGTTTGCTCATCCATGAAGCTTCACAGATTTGAAATATGCAAATAGTTTGCACTTCTGTAGATACAACGCAGCTTCCACCTCCTCAACAGGCTGGTTTGTAGGGAAAATGAATCTACAGTGTCACAGTGCTAGTGAAAGTGTATTTCATTTTCCTTAAATAAAAAAAGCCCCAAACTTTGGGTAGCAGTGTACATTATACAATTATATATTTAGCTGATCAAACATCTGTTAATACTATGAATTTAAACAGGGAGAGATAAAATGTGTTCTACTTGAATAATCAGCTAGCTACAACAGTTCCGTAGATGAGGAAATACTTTAAGGAACATAAACAATCTTTTGTTTTGTTTGTCCCTTTCCTCTTATCCAAGTAATTTAAGCATTTGTTACTGGATGAGCTTGAAAACTTAACGGGACAATCTGGTAAACTGTAAAATAGCAGAAACTTTTGTATTTGGATAACATATTTGTCCATCAGCAATCTTTGAGGAGATAAAGAGATGAGTTATTTACACATTGGAGTGCCACATATAGACTTTTGTGGATTAATTTTCACTGTGTGACACTAGATTCATGAAAGTAAAATTCCTTTTTACTTTGGCCAAGTTAACTAGTTTAAAACTACTTTCATACACAGGGCATGCAAGTACAGCATTTTGTATTGCTGGAACACGGGAGAACCATACCCAATTTTTGTGCTAACAGCAGCAGTCAGGTCTGCTACTGTCCAGCAGAATGTTTGTAGGAATATATCTGTAATCTACAGATTTTTACATGCTCGTTTTCCTTTCTCTGTTCATGACTCTCCAGAACTAAAGTATGAAGCACATCTGTACAACACTTCATGGGGAAGCTGTAAAACACTGGCTTAGAAGTTAGTACAGCCAAAATTATATTCTCTTTTAAAGGAAACCTGGATATAATAGTACATTTTGGCACTAAGCAGCAAGGAAAAGTGTCTGTAAAAATGTTTGAAATTAATAACTTCTGTAGAACATACTCTGTTATATCAAAAAGCTCATTCAAAAATCAGAATTATCAGTGTTTTGATATGGACATATTTTCTTCCACAAATTTTTCAGGAATATCGAGAAAACTTGAGAGAAATTTTAAGTTATGAGTTTGCTTAACAGATGTAAGTGTTACCATACTGCAGAACTCGTTGCAGGGTATTTGGCAGAAAACTTCTATTATTTGTGTGTGTGAGTATCTGTGTAGTCAGTTGTGTTTGCCATAAATGGTGAAATTGTTTGCACTGATGTTCAAGGAGCCTTTTTCATACCTGAAGGTATAAGAATTTAAGTAAAAAAGGGCTATGAACTCTTCCATCCACAATGCATAAACCATACTGCTTGGCTAAAAGAAAAACATGGACTGACCAGTGACTGCTTCCGCTGAAGATTTCATAGTCAACTCCAAGAATTAGCAAGATCTAACCCCCGACCCTCTCTACCCCCCACCAACTGGAGTGATAGAGGGTAATAAAACATTTGAGAAAAAAAACCCATATTTTGAGAATGTGGCCTGTATTTCGTAAGCAGCTAGTCTCCCAGTTGTGTTACTACAATATTTTGTATTGATGCCATGTGTGAATTTTCAGAGTACAGGTTTTGGCTTATCACTGGGACATTGTGTTTAATCAGTCAAAGACTAATTAAAATGCTAAATTCTCTGGATATATAAACATACATATCTTATAAATATAAATGACTTGTGTACCCACTGTGTCTTATTTTGATAGTGGTCGGAAAAGAACAGATTATTTTTCTTTTTACAGATTAGTATTTATTGTATTCTTTCATCTGATTAATGATAACTGATGCTGTGATTCCCAAGGCTGTATACAAAAATGACAGGACTTAATTGCATTGGTACTGCAAAATAAGCTCATTCATTTCAGTATTTATGTGTGTATGAAGTATTTTTTTATAAACTATGTGTTCTATAGGACTCATTTATTTGACATATTATAAGCAATTTTTCTCTGACTGCACAGAGGCATTTCAAAATGCATTTGGTGAAGAAAGAACAAAGAATAGAGGCAGACTACTAGACTTATTCAATTATACATGATTAATGTACTTAAAATGTAATATACATTTTATTATGAATAATAATAGAGTGATCTAGAAGAAATATTTGTGAAGAAAAGTAACTACCCTTATCTCTTGGCTATATAGTGTTCTGGCTACAACACAGAGGTGAAGCGTGTTCCCTCTTAGTCAATCCTATATTCAGCTAGCTGGACACTTTCCTAGAAGATGTCACTGAAAAAAGACAAGAATCTCACACCTCATCTGAACATGTTAACCGCTAAAGTATAAGAAAAGCTGGATGGTGACCTGCATGGCTAAATGACTTCTTCCTTTTGTTTACAAAGCATGACCCTGGCTAGTTTGAGGGCAAAGGCCAAGAGATGGCTCTGGTTTGAGTTCCCCACAGGAGATGGACTCAATGTGTCCTATCAGGCAGCTTCAGGCAGTTTCCTTGTTAGCGTGCATAAATCCTGAAGTGCCTCATCAGAGATATTTAGCCTTTTCTATGTATTGTGTGTCTAGTTTGAAGTTCTAACTATATGGGTGGGTACAGACATAGACAGGCTACTTTGTCCCTTCTCTGGAGTGTGTGGACACACACAGCAACAGGCCCATGTCTAAACTGGTAGTCATCTTTTCTGCTGACTAGCTCAGAAAGCAAGTAGAGGGGCTCTTGAGTTGATTTGTAATGTTTAAAAATAAATGAAATTTAAAAGTCCTGCATGTTTAGCTGTATCGGGACTCACCTTGCTTAGGACAGATGTCTATGTTTTAGGTATTACAATAGTTGTCTACTGCCTAGTGCAGCCATATAAACTTCGGCCCAATGCTGAATCAAGTTTTAGGTGATCTTTGTGATACCTTTGGGGCTTTTGGAGGATCTGGTCAATGTGTATAAATATCTGAAGGGAGGTTATAAAGAAGATAGAACCAGGCTCTTTTCAGTGGTACCCACTGACAGGGCAAGAGGCAATGGGCACAAACTGGAACACAGGAGGGTCTCTCAGAACATCAGGAACCACTTTTTTACTATGAGGGTGACTGAGCACTGGCACAGGCTGCCCAGAGAGGTGTGGAGTTTCCGTCCTTGGAGATACTTAAAAGTTGTCTGGACACAGTCCTAGGCAACTGACTCTAGGTGGCCCTACCTGGGCGAAGGAGTTGGGCCAGATGACCACAAGATGTCCCTTCCAACCTCACCCATTCTGTGATTCTGTGACTGCATAATGTGTGTTTTCTCAACAGAATTTTAGAGTAATGTCTTGTTTCACTGAATCATTGTTACAGAGATTGATATCTAGCTCTTAATACCAGGGGGTAGGGAGAAGTACTACCCAAAAATACGCATGTGGCACTATTTTTATCTTATAATTTAAATAAAGATACAATCTCAACATTTGGCTGGGTTTCTTGGGCAGGAATGTGTCTGCTAAGTAGTGCAATCATTGGAACTAAATATACTGTGCAAGTTGGAACAAGGATTAGGACAGGAAATAAGATGGGGTTTTCCCCTTCAGAAGATGTTTCAGAGAAATGCTTTTCCAACCCGTAAATTGCAAGTTAATGAGATTTTCCAGCCTACATTAATTTTCGTCCAGTATTTAAAACAAATATTACATTCTTAGTCATATTTGTGTTGTATGACCAAATACAGCTTTAAATTTACTGTATTTTATTGGCAGAAGTCCTTTAATGCTAATCCATTGGAGTGTCATTAGAAGAGGCATGCTTTGAAGCCAGTATTTGGTTATTGCTGAGTTTTGAACATGCAACATCATCTCAACATTGCAAATATCTGTGGTTTTTGCATATAAGTATATGAAAGTTAAATTGTATTGCATATTTCTACCCCTTAAGATCCTTTTAAACTTTTTTCACTGCTGTATGTTCTGATCTCAAATACTCTCCGTAATTTCTTTGAAATGTCTTTGCTCTTTAGTTGCTTGCATATATTCTTAGTCCTGATTCTGCTTCGCCATTGAAGTCAATTGATAATGGCTGTTTTCTTCACTGCATAGTCTTTTCTTAAAACCACCAGTGAACAGCACAGAGCTTTCAGACTGGTCCTTAGCTGACAGGCCAGTGATCTACCACACTGAAGGCACAGACAGACACTGCTAAGCAAAGGACGTGGCACAGGTAGCAAATTTAATTCTGCCTGTACTTTGCTCCTTGTTTTTGTAAATATACCGATTTTAATATGTGGATCATGGTTTCTTCCCAGCTATAATTTTTCATTACTGTATTTTGTAATTTTATGTTTTGTGAAGACTGCAATACTCTGATTTTAAGAGAGTTTATTGCTGTCTAAGTGGTACTTACTGGCTTTGGTGAAGCTATTTACAACTCTGCAACATGACCACAGAATGAGAGTGAATCATGATAGTTCTGCTTGGGTAGCACTAGGCATCCTATTCCGCCTGCTTCAAAAAGGCCTAAGTGATCACATAGGAACAGACTTACACATATTAGGGGATTAAGAAAATCACAGAATATTCAATTTTTTTTTTTTTCACTTAAACAAAATAAGTGGAGAAGAAAAATAAAGCCACTGTAACATTAAAAAAAAGAAAGTTCCATTATACATGCAATTTATCACCAGTAATCACAATTGTACAGTGGTGATTTAAATAATATTAGGGCAGATTGTTACTCGATGCACTCCTTGCATACACACAGTCACAAACGTACACATGCACACCTGTCTGGGAATCGGAGGGAAACACAGGCTATGGCAGGGTGTACTGATCGTATGGCAGAAGCTCAGAGTAACACGGTTCTACTACATGACAATGCATAAGAAAACAATATTCTTTAGTACAGTTCAAAATCTGACCAAGCATCAGACTCACCTGAAGCGATAATTTTTGTCCGCATGGTATTCAGGGTTTGCTGAATTACTTCACAATTACTCTATTCACAAGCAGCTGGGCTTGTGGGTGAGTGTAGCATGTGTTTGTATGTGTATGTGATTTACACAAAATGTGATGCAACACAGAAAAATACAATAACATCTCATCAAGAGCAACCAGGCCAAGAGAATCCTAACAAAAACCACAGGGTTGGTCTTACTTTACAACAAATGTAACCAATGCAAAAGTGTATATTTGAACAGTGAGAGCATTTGAAAATATTTGGCTGTGGGTTGGTACACTTGTTAACGTAATACAAAGAGAAAACTCTAGGTTTGTCTTCTTTTTTTTTTCCTTTGCCTGATGTTTTTTTTTGTTTGCTTGTTTTCGATCCCTTACCCTGGTATTAACATAGCCAGTTGCAATAGTGACATCAGGCAGCAAGGTTTTCGCTTTCTGTGAAAACATGTAAAGATGTAAAAGAAAAGGAATAGCTATTGTTCCCCAAGAACAATGTAATTTTAAGCAGTTGATTTTTGCTTGTATTCCCTGAAAAGAGAGGAGGTATACTGATGTGGCAACAAAATTATTTCTGCATAGAGTGTGCTGTGGAGTCTTAACAGATAATGTGCAGTGAGGTAAGAACAGAGCTGCTGCAGGTGTGCAGCTTTGCAAGGTGGTAATTAGAAAGCCAGTCAATATAAATAAGGGGCACAGAGGGTACATATAGAGGTGATTGGGAATCAAGGTACAGCGCAAACTTAATATCTTATAACTTGCAATGATAAAAGGGTCCTTATTCTTCTCTTTTTACCTGAGTTAGCCACTGGTGAACAAATTAAGTCCAGATCACATGTGCAGTTATAGATCTTAGAAATCAGCAATCCCTACACTATTATAAAATTCTAACGTGAAACAGAGAAAAACCTTTTTTGTTAACTCACACATGGGAAAGGGTGTCAGATTTTAAAATATGGAGTGAGAAAGGGAATGTTGACAAAGATAATTACTTTTACAAAATTTGTGCAATAGGCTGTTTAAGCTTAAACAGGGCACCCTGTTTAAGTATACACCTTTGGGGTGTATACTTTGCATATCGTATTTTCACATTCAATTTCTATAACAGGAGTTGGTGGAGGGAACACAATGAAATAAAGCAATTATTTAGTCCTATTTGTTTTCTTAAGATATCTATAGAGGAATATAATCTATTATATTTTACAAAAATTTATTTGTTGCTGTCAACAGAAATTGATTTATTCAAAGACTTGTGTAGTTTGTCTATATTTGAATGTTTCAGATAATTATTTTTTGTGGACTGTTTGTAAATTTGACAAATTACAGTGCTTAGTTTTGATTAGTTATTCAAGTAAGTTGTTCAAATGTGGAGTACATTGATTTCAACACCTAAACTTAATTAATATAAGTTTCTTAGATGAAAGTATTTTTATTCTTGCAGCAGTTCAATTAAGTAGTAGAAGTCACTGCATTTTCTAAGTGAAGAAATGAAGCATGGAATGATTTCAGTTCTCATATATAGAAATCCATTTAAGGATAAGTAAGTACTGGAATAGCTTTTCAGGAAAAATCAAGGAATTTCCTTAATTGGCTATGTAAAAAAAAGCAGGTCAAACAGGTGGCAATACCAAGAAAATGTCTGTAAGTAATGCAGTAGATATTCTTTTTAAGTGGAGTAGGGAATATTCTGAGATATCTTAAATCCCCAGTTAATTTCGTAGGGTTATTTTTAGTTCTGTGATTTAGGCATCTGATGGAGATCGAATGAGATTTTAATGGCAGATAATACCTTTCAGAATCTGAGTATATGCAGTTCATACAAAGTCACAGCGGAGGTACCTGGAAAAGCAAGGAGCTGGGTGGCAGTCTCCCGAGGCCCAGATTAATGCTCACTCCATTGCACAGCCTTTTCTCCTTCAGGTAAATTAGCAGAACTGGTCATGTTTCTAATTAAAGGGACATTAAATCTTTGCCTTGTGCTTGAGTAAGTGTACATTTCACCTTGAAGGTCTTGTACATAAGAATTTGAAATAAAACCCTGTGAAAATTTTTCAATGAAATCTGCATATAGTTAGAGTCTGATTCAGATATATGCTGAACGATTTTGGTGTAAATGTAACTGGTAATTAAAATGTGACATCTCATCTTGCAGTGATTTAAATGTAATAATAATAAAAAAAAAAGAGATGCAAAGGCAGGACACACAAACCACCAGAACCAGTTCTTGTGCTTTTCAGCTTTCAGTTATTTTAAGAAACAATAGTTTTGCAAGAAAAATCAAACCAGTCCCACTAACATACGTGATTTCTACAGAACAGGTGATAAATGAATCAACCATACATATGTAGAGGTTTTCCTGTTAAGGTAGATATCTCACTCGGAAACTCACTGGAGGTTTTCACTCTGTGGAGCCACATTTCTGCTTTCTCCCATGACTGAGTGGGGATTAACAAGTTGTATTCCACTACCTTAGTTAAACATGTCATAGGTACAATTTAGTTATAGAATTTGTGAATCTTCCAAAAAGGGACAAGTTTTTAATTTCCATTCATGCAACCAGTATTGTGTGTCATTTTATAATCTGTGAAAGCAGAGGATCTGCTTTTATTTGACTCTATTCTCAACTTCTTAGTAGAGTGTGTGTGTTTGCATATGTCTTTAAGAAGGCCAGAATGCAAGACTGTAGGGTATTTCATTTTTAATAGGCTAAAAATTTAAGAGAAATAAAGGACCATGATGCAGAAATCCACCCAGGCGTGAGTAGCTGATTGTGAATGGTACATATTGTAAGGTATGGCTTGCTTCGTGAACTTGCATGCTGTTCCTAGAGGAGGGGCAATATTGTGTAACATTCCTCCTAGTTGGGATGGGAATACCTTCCTCTAATCTGAATTAATGTTCAGTTCTTAAAAGTAATGTACCATGCAGTAGTGGAGCCCTTGGTTAGTGTAGTAATAAAAAGAAGCTTAATTGGAAATTCTTTTGAGAGTTTGCATGTACTGCACATTATTAGCCTGGGGTAGGTCATTCTCACCTCCATTAGCTTTCTGGTCGATAGAACACATTTATGTTCTGCAATCTCTGTAAGTAGACAATATGTGGGTTTTTTTTCCCCCTGCTATTTTCCTCAATACCCTTGCACTTTTTTCTTGCTCCAGTAACACAGGCTGATGTAACAATCTGGTATGTATTGCTTAAAACTACTTCCATTGTCTTTACACAGGTTGGCTGCCAGTTCAAATGGATTTGTTGAAACAACGTGCTTTTACCAGGCTACACACACTTCTTCTCTTAGCAACAAGAGGTTCTGACGTTAGCAAGCTTATTTTGGAAAGCTCTGCTCTGTTCAGTGCGGGATCAGAGCACCCCAAGGGCTTGAAGTCAAACTTTGTAACTTGCAAATTAATTGACAAGCTGCAGAATCCTCCTAGAGACAAAACAAAGATTTGTTTCCTAATTTAAAAAACATAACTCTGTAAATATGGCAAATAAAAGACTTAGGGTAACAATTAAGATGCACTAATGGGTCAAATATCCAGTTTACTATTGATTTATACTCACACATTAAAATAAAAATAGTACTAAATAGCCTTCTGGCATTGAGAAGCCTGTAGCTGAAGTAAGGCAGTACATGTTAAAAAAAAAAATCAGTAGGATATTCTGGTAAAATTAGAATAGAAGAGTTTTCAAAAAGAATTTATTTGAAAAAACAAGGGGAAAAAAAAAGTGGGAAACTATATCTTGCCACTTTAGTGACGCCTTTTTTTTTTTTCCCCCAAGAATCAGGTGAGTAAAGATGTTTACAGGAGGGACAAAACTAGAAAGGTAGATAAATATTCCTGAGAATTCTCAGCCTAGTAAAGCTCTCAAGAGCTTTCAAAGCCTGTTCTGTGGGTCTCAGGGGAGGAGAAGGAGAATTTAGCTAAGAAAGGATAGAGGAGAGAATAAACCGTAATAATAAGGGACAGTAATAGTACATATTTCAGTGTGATTTGAGCATGAATATTCACAGACCTAAACTTCAGCACTTGCCTCAGTTGTTTTGCTGAGCTAAAGCCTGAGGACAGCCTTGAGTAACTGAGAATGGGAAGACTGTACATGAAGGAAAATACTCACATTGTGTGTCTGAAACTGTGTTTTGGCTGATAGATATTATTCATGTCTGAGTCTTAATTATGATGCTGACCACCAGTTTGGGCTTCCCTTTGGGCAGGTTTTAATCGCTCTTAGAAGCAAAGGGCACTTCAGTTCCCACTGACTACAGCAGGGCTTGAGAGCACAAAGCGTTTTGAAGGTAATGCACAGTACCATGGCAAGACCAAACCCATATAGTGCTTGTGCAAGAGGTGGTTTCTCAGAATTGGAAAGAGACGGTTATTCTTTGGGAAGAAGAATTTTAGACAACCAGATGTTGCCTCTGGTGTACCATCAGATATGTTTCCCTTTTATCTCCGGAGCCTGTATATGTCAGCATCAGCGCCAGTGAGGGAGCAGACTTGATAAACCCTTGAGGACTCTATGCTCATAGGACAAATGTTGCTATGGAAGAGACTTACAATCACTGTCTGCAAACAAAGCAAATTCAAGGGGAAAATCCTTCTGAACTAAGCTTTTTAAGCAAATCCATTTAAGATTTAGTGTTACTTCTGTTTTACTCAATTTCTTTTTTAAACTGTAGTTCTGGGAATGTTATTTTAGAATAAAATGAATGACAACTGACAACAGGTATTTCCATGGCTTTTAATGTGTAAGCTACTGCACAAACCTATAGCTCCAGCTGCTGGCAGATTTTCCTGGATTTTCTCAACCATATGAGCAAGAGAAAATATGAAGTTGAAAGAGCCCTAAAAAACCATTTTTTTGCATAGGAAAAAAACCCCATAAATAGTAGTAATAAATATTCCTAATTTTTCCTGTAGCCCTGTGGATTTAGAGACCAGCCAGTTCCCTTTTCAAGGACAGCCTTGTATAATACAGCTAATGTATCAACAGGATGTATTACTAGCGTGGCACAAATCACAGACTAGGCTGATACACTCAAGTCACAATGCTGATGTACACAAACTATGTATATGACTTATCTATATATCATTAAAGTCTCCTGATTTATCTTTGTGCCTGGCTACTAAGAGGAATGAGTGGATTACAGATTTCAAACTAAACGATGAAACAAAGCTTCTAATTTAGATATAACTCATTGCTTTTATTGTCTCGTGATAAAGTGAAAATGCAAATAAGTTCTTGCATATTGAAGGACTAGACTCATGCCACCTGTCTGAATAATAAACCAAAACCACAATTAAGTCACAGAAGCTGTTAAAGATAACAGGAGCAGTGACAAAGAATAAAATACCTTCCTTGAGGAATAAATTAGAAAATAATTGGAAACATTTTTTTTTCTCATATACTTATTATTTCTTTTGTGATTGGTGTTGTTCTTTTATAAAAGACTACTATGAATCTATAAAAAAATGAAATATATTTCAGTACACAGAACAAATATATAGTTTTTATATATAGGTAGATACTTATTGCAATTAATTTTGGACTAGCCCTATATCATTACTTTGTTAGCCTAGTATTGTCTGGTACTAAAGAGAAAAAAAAGATATAGCAGTTAATTCCAATTGTGTTAAGCACTACTAGTAGAATATGTGCTACAATAATACTGCAGATCATGCAACACTAACTTTTTGAACTCGTTTTCATCAACAGATTGCTGGCAAGCACTTCATTTTTCTTACTCAAAAGCAGGTATTTCTTTGTCTATAGAAGTTCATTCAAAAGTATCCCTAGTAGATTTCTTTTCAGGGAACACAATGCTGAGTCCTAGGAAAAGAGAGAAGTGCTTAATGTGTGTGTTTCGCCAAATGTACAATAGGTACTGAGTTCTTGAGAAACGTGCAATTTGTCCCAATGTGAAGCAAAGCCTTCCATAACTCAACACATACAAAGGACTTCTTTTCTCAAACATTCTGTTTCCTAAATGAATTAAGTTTTCCCTGTAACAGGTTAATCCTATAAACTAATTACTTAACCAAACAGTCTCTGTTTCTACAAGAAGATTAATTAGATTAATAAACTGTTTTATTAAAGGGCAGCCTAGCAATTGTTGGGCTTGCCTCAATCTTACATTTTTCTGTGTTTTCATTTTATTCTAAATTTGTCAAATATGAATCATTTGGGTGCATATTTTTAAAGCTGGGTTGATCCTGGAATTAGATTTTTTTTTTTTTAATTGAGTTTGGACATTATTGAGACAAAAGCTAAGGAGCACAATATGACCTCCAATCTGTCTATAAATAATAATAGTGCTTGAAAAGCCTTATGTATCTTGGATTGTTGTTATAGCTGTACATCTCTATGTAGCAATAAATGCTGTTGACCTTTCTTCCTTGTGCTTGAAGAAAGAGCTCAGTATGAGAACTGCGTATGCAATGTTTCCACGGACATGTTTTCTGAAACCCAGGTTAGAATTTGCAAACATTTGGCCGTGTTCAAAACCTAAGAAAGAAAAGTGGTTTGTGGAGTGCAGACCTCTCCTATTTTCTGTGGACTCCCTTGAATGTTTCGTATGAGGTGAACATGTGGGCTTGGACTCACCTTCCTGCAGCTGTAAGTTTTCTCCAGTAGCTATCCTGTCCTAGATACTTGAAATGAGGGAAGGAGTTTTATCTTTTCCCCCCGAGTTCTAAAATAGATGCAGGATCTGTTTAGGAAGAAACAGTGTAATCTGAATGAAGACAGAGTGGGAACCAGACCCTCTTCAGTCTGCGGTTGAGTATGTTAAAGTGGAATGAAGAAAGGTGTGGGTGAAGAAAGGTATGGGGGAGGAGGCTGGGGACAATGGAGCTGATGATAAGAATCTGGGAAAAGGGTATGAAAGAAGTCCCTGGGAATAGAGAGGTTAGTAAAGGAGTAGGCATTGAGTTTGAGACTGGGCCTGATTACTCAAGAAAATGATGAAGCCTGGGTAAAAAAAATTGAAAGCTGAATGGAAGTGGCGGTAGGAAAGGAAGAACTACATCAATAGTAGATATGGGAACTTGCTAGGTGAAACTGGAACTGAATAAGATATTCAGGGAGTGAGATTGCGACTGAAAACCAGTGACCTGAAGAAATGTAGGCAGGTAGGCGACTGTCCAGCTAACAGAAATGAGCACATGGAAATGAGTGTACAAAAATATGCAGGGTAAGTTCCTGGGGAGGGGAAAAGGTTAAGGCAAATGGTCACTGGAGTGGGAACAAACTGCGATTAGGCTAAAATGTGAGCCTGATGTAGCACATAACTACATTTGTATTTAATTTCTAGTGTATTTTTTTCACTGTATTTCTTCAGTCTCTGGTGTTGCCTTTATCTCTTATACAGTGAGATCTTGCAATTCTCCTATTTTTAGGCTAAGTTCTGGAGTATGTTACTCTGTACACAGTGATTGCCTAGTAGAACTGACAATGAAAGATATGGGTTTTTATTTTAGGAGTTTGCATGCAATATAGTACTGTTTTCACAAAACCTAACTATAAACATAAGCAAAGTAGGAGGAGAAATGTTTTAAAATAACTCAATTTCTGTGTGTTGATTCCACACATATAGAAGTCCCAAACTTTCATTCTGGGTTTCAGTATTTCCCACTTTATACCTCTCAACAAGAGAGTATTGCCCCAAGACATCCTGCAACTTTTGAAATAGGACATTTAATCCTTTGAAAACCTGGCAGACCATTCCAGGAGAAGAACCCAGCCAAGTCTTCAAATTAAAAGGCTTTATAAATTGTTTCTCAGTGAAATTGCCAGAAGACTAATTCCAAATCCAGCCACCTTAACTCTCATTCCTGTATGCATTACCTGAGAATTCTCCTTTTCATTTTTCTGAATTACAAGTAGAGAAAGCACTCTGCAGTATTTTATTAAGAAGTTATTGGAAGCAGCTCAAAATGTATACGATCAACAGAGCCCAAGAGATGAGTGCAACATCAAGGGTCATATTTGGGAGACTGAGAAAATCAATACATTTCTCTTCAAAGCTGGGAATAAAACTGCCCACATCTGAGTCTCTGATGCTATAAAACATCTCATGAAACCTGCTAATAAAACAGTGTCTCTGGAACCAATGCTTATCCACAAAAGAAAATACTGCTACTACTTTAGGTTGTGGTTTCATAGCACCTATCTACTGTGGGTGCTCATTGATCCTTCACTGCTAATCCTGAAAAGAAACTGTGGAGGTGTTCTCCTCTCAGATTGCCTTTTAGCTAGCAGCAGGTGGGTCTAGACCACCACAGAAGCACAGCCTGTGGCAGCCTAGGTATTGTAGGAGCATACCATGAGGCTGCAGGCTCACACCCTTCTGATGACTTGCGTGAAAATCAGGATAATGAGATCAAATGAGATTTCCTTTTTTTTTTTCTGGTTTTGTGGGGGGTTAATCCTACAATTTGCAAATATTAACTGTATTAAAATAACATAATTAGGGACCAGAAATTAATCTTGAAAGATTAGGAAATATCAGAGTTACAGCTGATTGGGTAACATTCTTTTGACCCTATCGGGCACTTGTGGTATGACTTCGTCTTTAATTACAAGATTGTATGATATTTTTCCACAGTAACCCTACTTCATTTAGTTAATAGGTGAGCCCTGTTCCAAGAATGATCCAAGCTTGTGTAACTAAAGATGCTGATAGCTTACATGTGGAACCACAGTTTCTCATACCTTAGTTCTCCACATCTAAATTGGGTATAATAATACCTTGCTGTCTCACTGGTGTGTTGTGAAAATAACTTAATTGGTGTTTGTGCATCACTTGGTGACTACAGCAGGCTACAGGAAAGCCCAGGAGGAAAATAATAATTTTGCATCTAGGGAAGGCCTTGAGTCACGTGCATTATACAGGGTGTGGGCCAAATTTTAGACAATGAATAATAAACAAGATGTGGAAAGAGAATAGATCAGCAGTACCATCAGATATCACATGTTGGCTGCACCTGATTTTGGCAGGTAAGCGGATCTTGGCTCATCTACTTGGAAAGTAGAGGAGAGGAAGGAGCAAGAGCACAAGAAGTAAAACAGTTCAATCTGTGCACTGAAAAAGACAGACATTTACTGGAGAGAGAAAAAAGCATATATGACCAGGGAAACTGCAGTGTAGTCCAAGATTTGCACAGCGTACATTACTTTGCCATTCTCTAGCTTTTGAGTGCTAGAGCTTATAAACTAACCACACTTCTTTGAATGTATCTTTCTTTCTTTCTTTTGTATATACTTGCTTTGGTTCCATCTACTCAAAGAAACGACTTAACTCTGCTCTAGATTCTTCTTTGGCAATCCTTAAATAAACAGCCGTGAAATACAGACCACATTCCACAGAAACCACCGATAACCACAAGCATTCGAGATCTATATCACAGTCCATCCCCGCTAACAGAAACTTAGCTGGTCTTGCAGGAGTCCTTGGAGTTTCTCAACTAAGTCTTTAGTCAATTATGCAGAGACAGCTGATGAAAAAAACCTCTGCAAAAGCTGAAAAGCCCTACAAAATATTAGAGTGTCTAACTGAAACGTCTTTGTGATCATAACTGACAGGATGGTTTCAGGTGAGTCTCACACTTAGGAAGTTTAGGATTGGAGAAGACAAAACAAATCCTTGAAAATCCTCTTGTTTTTCAGAAAGCCAGAGGGAAAGCCAAAAGCCACATCAGAAATAATAGCATAAATGCTCATAATAAAATACGCTGAGGCAAGATGTTAAATTTTGCACCTCTTTTAGTTATCAGTTGGAGATAAAATGTAGTCCAACAGTCCAAACATATTTCCATATAACAAATTACAATTTTCAATCTAGAAATGTAAAATATATGAATTACAGCTGTAAATTCTCTATTGTAATGCAACCAACAAAACTTCATTGACATTTTGTTGAAGAAAACATACTTCTGCAGCTGCTATGTGATTTGATAGTAGTTGGAAATTAGATCAAAGAAAAATCACTGCAAATAAAAACAACTATGTAAAAAAAAAAGATGGGGTCCATGGCTCATAACAAGCTGAGAGAGAGAGAGAGAGCTAAAAAAGCTAAATATATTTAAAATCATTATCAATTTCATCTCAGTTGTCTCTGTGTTTTTATACAACCCTTATTTAACTACATTTAAGCCTACCTATTTCTGCATAATTGTAAGAAACACCCAAGATGGCTATCTAAAAGGTAAGAGCTTTATTTTATCTCTTTGCTGTATTTCTGTCCAAGTCTATAGTGAATTCTGTATTTTCCATTCCTGTTTTCATTTTTGCCTTACATAGAGTAACAGCTAAAAAGACTATTTAGAAATGAAACTATAAGACTGCCAACACTGCCGTATGTTAAAGATGTTACGTCTAGCAACTATGTCGTGTCATAAACATCACTCACAGTGCTGTGAGTGGCTGGAGGAGATTCAGGCAACAGTATTTTCTTCATACTGTGTACCAGAGCCTCCATCAACCTCTTTTTGCTTTTTCCAAAGGGGCAAATCCCATGTTTCAAAGCTGTATATATCAGCTACAGCTTGTACAGACCCTAGGATGTTTTTTTTCCAGGAAAAAAAAACCACCAAAAGCAAAACAACAAAAAAAGGAAAACAATCAGTATTTTTCCTTCCTCTGTTTTGTAGAGAAGAGGAAAAAGTCATTGTGCTATAGCTTTGCCTCTGTGTTGTAGCAAGCATTTCTGTGTAGGACAGGGTTTCTCCTGTGTTCACCGTGTCTCTGGCCCTTCTCCCGCTTTCTTGCAAAGGGAAATACCCAAGCTAAGGAGGAGTGCTCTGCTGTGAGAACCATGTCACCCCAGATGTGAGCCAGGCAAGGACGACTGTGGGTGAGAGCAAAGCTAGATGGAAGCTACAGAGAAATCTCTGGGGAGCCAGGCTGTTGGACTCTGGCTACAGCCAGGGGAGAAGCAGTGCCAGTGAAGAGCGTTTTCCTGGGGCAGCGCTCCTGGCAGAAGTCATAACGTTGGGTCCTTGTAGAAACACAGCGACCAGCATCACTTTCCAGTATCCCAGCGCAAGCAAAGCCAGCCAAGGAGATGTGGCTGGTTTGTGTATCTGCCGGTTTGTCTGTCTGCCTCTGCCTAAAGATGGTGCTGCTTCCAGCTTGAGCCTGCCTTGAGTTACAGACGGGATGAGTAGGGGAATTTTTTTGTTTGCTCTCTGCTTAAGGCAATAGAGTTTAAGCAAAGTGATTTTAGTTTTGTTTCCCAAATTCTCACATCTGAGTTCTGCTTTTAATTTTTAAACTTCTATTAATAACAAGGCAGAAGGCAGGGGAAAACCAACAACAGCAACCAAAGGTCTAAAAAAAGTCATTCACATCCTAAAAAAAATTATCTCTTCTGAATGATCTGCATTAACACTTTTCTTCTGCTATGTATTTTACTTACCATTGTATTTCAGGAACAAAAATCAGTTTGTTAGGTGTGACATAGTGGGTCTAAATTCACATTACTGCATACTGAAAGGAGTTATGTATTTATGGACTGAGGTATAGGGGATTTCAACTTTCAATTATTAGATCTCAGAAGCCTAGTCTGAGCAAAGTATCTTTCCCCATTTCCTCCCCAAGTAGATTAGGCTACTACCCAACATATAGTAAGTAAAAATGCATCTGGAAAAATACCTACTCATTCACCCATCCAAGCTGTCTTTGCATTTTGAACCTCATATCTGAAGGATTAGCCTGTGTGTCAGATGATGCATGTGGAATTGCAGATCAGAGTGCCTGAAAAGAGATTCTGGAATAAGAGAGCTGTATGGCAAATAACTGAACTTTAAACTTACATATCTCACACAAATACCCTCACATTTATCCTTTCCCTGCACTGCTTCAGCTATTTGTATTTTCATTCGTCTATAAGGAACTGGAAAGTTGCATCACACCATGATTTTCTTACTCGAGTAAAAGTACAGTGATATAAATTTAGCCTTTTTTTTTTTTTTACCCACATTAAATGGGAAGAATAGTGAATAGGAATTAGTTCTCTTTAATCCATCAAGTAGTCGATTAACTCAAATTTTTTTTTCAGAATGTAAAAAGTTTCCTCTCCTACCTCCTGTGCCTGAAAACATTATTTTCCCTATATATCATAGAATCATTTATGTTAGAAAAGACCTTCAACATCATTGAGTCCAATTATAAACCTAACACTGCCAAGTCCACCACTAAACATGTCCCTAAGCACCATATCTACATGTCTTTTAAATATCTCCAGGGACAGTGACTCAACCACTTCCCCAGGCAGTCTGTTCCAATGCTTTATAACCGTTTCAGTGAATAAATTTTTCCTAATATCCAATCTAAACCTCCCTTTGTGCAACTTATGCTATTTCCTCTCATCCTATCCCTAGTTCCTTGGGAAAAAGAGACCAACATCTAGCTCACTACAGCCTCCTTTCAGGTAGTTGTAGAGAGCGATAAGGTCTCCCCTCAGCCTCCTTTTCTCCAGACTAAACAACCCCAGGTCCCTCAGCTGCTCCTCACAAGGCTTGTAGTCCAGACCCTTCACCAGCTTTGTTGCTCTACTCTGGATGCACTCCAGCATGCACTCCTGAGTGTCTTTATTGCAGTGAGGGGTCTAAAACTGAACACAATATTTGAGGTGCAGCCTCACCAGTGCCGAGTAAGGGTCATGATCACTTCCCTAGTCCTGCTGGCCACACTGTTTCTGATACAAGCCAGGATGCTGTTGGCCTTCTTGGCCATCTGGGCACACTGCTGGCTCACATTCAACGTTGGTCACAGCTGTTGACCAACACCCTCAAATCTCTTTCTGCCAGGCAACTTTCCAGCCGCTCTTCCCAAGCCTGTAGTGTTGCATGGCATTGTTGTGACCCAAGTGCAGGATCCAGCACTTGGCCATGTTGAATCTGATATGATTGGCCTCGGCCCATTTATCCAGCCTGCTCAGATCCCACCATAGAGCCTTTCTACCCTTAAGCAGATTTCCACCTGTTCTTTCTTCCACCTCTATTTTCTCTGACTTTACACTTCAGAGAAGAGGCACATATGCTACAGAGGAAGAGATGCCTGAGTTCCCCAATGTCACCAACCGTGAGGTTAGCTCTGTGTCAAAGGAAGAGTATGAGGAGTTATTTTGCTCCAATAAAAAAAAAGGAACCCATAAGGGCTACAGGTTGACTAGTTGGGTAAGAAAAGTGAGGAGAAAAAAATGGAGCCTGTAGCTCCACTCCATCATGACGACCGAAATACAGATGCCCTCCCAAACACATTTCTCCCATAACTTCCTGTAGATTTCTGCTGCTTCTCCTACCGTCTCTCTTGTCCAACTTTCCTTTAACCACTCCAATATATTACTCTTTTTTTTATTTTTAAATAAAAAATCAAATCCAACTTACTTTAATTTTCTATTTGATATTTTGTTTCTTTATATCTTATATATAATCACCTGTGGTCTTCAACTCGTCCACTACTTTCCTTTTATGAAGCTTGTTTGTAGGGGTTGCCTTATTAAGATGTATGGGCTAAAAGGTAATGACACCTGGGACACTGTGTGTGAGAGTACAGGGCTTCGTCTATTTTGAGCACACAGAAGTATCCTTGCTACTAAGTGTGATGAGAGGAGGACTTGGCCCTTTGTGCACCTCTAAACCCAAAACAGGGGTTCCACTTAAAAGTATATGTGTATCTGTGTAAGTACTAATGTGGACTGCTCCTATTCCACATCAAGCCCTCTAACCCTTGAACTGCTTCCCATCCTCTTGATCTTTCCATCCAAAGATCTCTTATTTATGCTACGCTCCCCTGCTCACATGTAACCACTTTCTCCAGATTGCTGCCAACAACCTTTCCTTCCTATCCCTACCTGGGAGAGTCTCCCCTCCCTCTATAGCTAGTATCCTCTCTCCAGTCTTTGCAGCCCCTAAGCTTCTTCAGCTCTTCATTTATCCTGTAACAGCTACCACCTCTTTTAGCCTTTTTGGTCTCCTGTTGGCAGCAAGCCACCATATTTGCCTGTCTCTGCTCTTGAAAGCAAATCATTAGACCTTCCTTTGGCAAACTCCTAAAAATGTAGATATAGACTTTGCTGAACACTAATCTGTCCATATAGGATTGATTCTGAAAAAAGAGAGAGAAGCAGACATTCTATCTTATTTTTGTCTTCTGTTCCATGATTCTTTCTGCTTTCTGCTTTCCCTGTTCCCTTTTCTCCTTTTTTTTTTTCTTCTCCCTTCTGCCTTTCCCTTTCTTTTGTTTTTGAAAGTATTTTTTGTGTTATATTAAAGTTTTCATTAGACATTGCAGCTTTGTCTTTTGACTCACAGGAGAATTGCTAAAAACTTGATTGGGCCAACATGTATGAAATTAAAGACTTACTGGTAATTTGAATGAAATACTCTTAGAAGCTCACGCAAAGCAGGGAAACTGAATTGACTTTCCACACATTTTTACAGCTGGTTATGAAGCAGCCCTAGCTTATTAGTTCTGCTAGGTATATCAAATGTGTTTCTGCATTTTTCCTGACAATTTGTGAGTGTTTCTGGTTCTCAGCAGTAAAAGGCTTAATAGGAGTGAACATTTGTAATATGATACAGTGCTCCTCTACGAATGATAGCATTTTCCTCTCTGTTGCCAAAAGGATTGTTTTGAAAGTGAATTTTTACAGTGAAGAGAAGTGACAATCTCCAAAGGCATTAGATACAAAACATGCTTTATAGAAATGTAATGGCAAGAAGGATAAATAAAATAAAAACACATTTAGCAAGGCTTTGACAGATTTAGGCAAAACTCAATTACTTTTTTTCTTTGTCTTAACAAAAAAATTATTTTATGGTCTCAGAAAATAGTTTTAAACAAAATATCCTAGTGCACTTTGTCCAAAAGAAAAAAAAAATGGAAACTATAAAAATATTTTGCAGATGTGCAAAGTTTCCTTATTTCTAACTGAGTAAAACTGAAGGAAAAAAAAAAATCATAGAGTTCAGGGGTTTTTCAATAAATTTTCACATGCATAGCTTTGTCAGTGTATAGTTGTTTAGAGTGTAGTCCAGTTGTTAGAGCATAGGCCAGTCATATACAGCAAAGCCTCAGACCCTGCTGCAAGCTAGGCAGAGAGCCAACTACCATTACCTTTTTCCGTTCTTTTATACCCATAGTTTCTCTAACCACCACCAGGTGTCCCTTATCTTTTTCCCACCACCAGGTGTCCTCGATTTTGCTTCTCTTAGAAAGTCCTTATTTTTCAGTCCCAGGGCTTCTGATATTCATCGCCCCCAACATAGCTTGATTAATACTATTCATCCAGTTCTACTAAAAAGTTGATGAGAATACTGGTGATAGAGTGTTGGCATGGTACTAGTAAACAAGTTTTTGAAAAGCTTATCACCTTTTACAACTGTAAGTCAAATGAACAATAAAAAAACCCCAATGGAACGGTGTTGGTTCAAAGAGCAAACCAAAATAAAAATAAGTATTTTCAGTGAGTCCAAATTTTATTTTGGCCTGAAATATTTTAAAATAAGTTTGTTTTTTTTTTTTAAAAAAAGAACTGAAATAACAAAAATAAAACCAGAAACTACAAATGAAATGTTTCAACTTCTCACAATTGCCCCCTACTTCTGCTAAAGTAGTCCCAAATCTGAGAATAATCATTTCAGTCAGTCCAGGTCCATCCTTTCTTTTTTTTTTTTGTTTTAAATAAACTATATGCAATATCTGTAACAAAATTATGGAGTTGCAAACAAGACTCACATGCACAGATGACTCTGACTTCCTTCTCCTGGGAGCCTCTACTCATCTAGGCATTTAGGGAATCGTATGCTGCACAGAAAGCCCCTATGACATAACCTGCGACCTGTCCTGCTCCCCACGTTCACTAGATGAGCACAACTCTTGGCTGTACCTGACTTTGTGTTTCCCTCTCTCAGCTCGCCACAGTTCAGCTGCTCATGCAAGAAAGTTGGCAGGTTTGCCGCACAGCTGAGCTCAGTACTGCACAGACAGAAAGAGCAATGACAGATGAGCAGAACAGAGATTTGGACAGGAAGAAGGAAAGAGCAATGGCAGGCGGGAAGCGGAAGGATGGTAGTAAGCCAGCAGAATGGCCTGACTCTGCAGGAGATATCCACTGGGCAGAAGGTGAAAGCTGTTGTCCTTTTCTTGATCTCACAGGACCAAGACTCAATTTACAGCAATTTAAGAACTTCTGTTCATCTTGGCAGAGATAAGCTGCATTCAGTCACGTGGTCAGTGAGGATTCAGGCCATCCATGTTGACAACCTGTAGCTATGGCCGAGAAATAAGTGAAGGAGTGAGTTGCTGGCTTCAAAACTGTGCTGACAGCACGTGCTGAAAGAGTATCAGTTTTGATGTGTGAGATTTGAGTGCTTTAAAAGGTCAAGTGTCTATCAGGTGGCCAGAAAGAGGAAGAAGAGGATCCAGAAAAAGACCTGGGATCTGATGAAAATAATCTTAATGTATTTTCCTGGACAATGTTCAGCTGCTATCTGTAGAGAGGTTTTTGCTACAGTGGTTTCTTATTTTGAGGAACTCATCACACAGGAATGAGGAAATGGCAATGCACTGACTGTTAAGGACAGTAGCAAGGGCCATGGTCTCGTGTAGCTGTGGTAGAGCCTACTGAGCTGGAGAGCACTGAGCAACAGTCTGTAAAGGTAAAGGAAAACAAAGATTAACGTTATGAACCCATTAGGTGTTGTCCATTTCTTGCAGTAGGGCACTTACCAGCCAGCATATGCCATTTCTAGGGAGCTCTTATTTTCCTCTGAACTCTTATTTTCCTCTTTCAGTTGGCATGGACTCACTTCCTTGGAATAACTTAAGCCAGTGACTACCAAGTGTATAATCTCCCTGAATATTTAATTTATAGCCCCACCCAAGTTTCACAACTCTGAACATAACCTCTTGTTTTGTAAGGAGAACTCCCATCAACTGAATTGCCTGAAGTTTCGTAACAAGGACTTTATATTTGCATAGTTTTCCTCATAATCCATCCTGTGTAATCAGGACCTAAAGCCTTGTCATATTAAATACTACAGTGTTTCTGTCCCATCAAACCCTTCTACAGGCTAAACAAAGCCAAATTTTTAAAAATAATTTCAAAGAGCCTGGGAATTTTGGCTTGCCTTTTTGGTCTTGAAATCAATGTAACACAAAGATATAACCTGCTCCTTAGAATCATGTGTATTTTTTGCATGGACTAACTGCAAGTTTGTCCTACATTATCAGGGAATTTGTAAAGGAAAAATTGACTTTTTTCTTCCTTTTGGAGAACCATTGTTACTGTCCCCAGATGAAAATGAGTTTCTCAAGGGAGTCAATTATCGAAGTAATCTGTAATGTATTAGCCCTTGATTCACTTGTGCTGCCTGATTGTTAAAGAGAAATATCAGTTAGTGTCAATGTATAGTTTTACTGTTTGATTAGCCAAGAGTTTGATGCAATTCTAAAGTACAGATCACTTCTTTATTTTGGTAACAAAGTACAATAGGTCTTTGTCTGCAATTACAGAAGTAGGAAAAGTGAGAGAGGAGTTTTGAGTGGGTGGTGGTGTGATGGTGGTTATATGTGCTGAGAAGAACAACAACATGAAGGGCTGGGACTGGGAAAGCTCTCTGCACTGCAAGGCATATTATAAAATTTGTGTAATGTAGAGAATTACTAAAAAAATTAAAGAAAAATGTCTGAAAGCCACCAATCTTTTCCTGTTGCTGCTTTTTTAGACATAGTTACTGCTTTTGTTTTGATACCAGCATGTAAGTGGAAGAGGCTGCAGGCGATAGCCAATTAAAGCTATATAGCATCCTTCATGCTGGCAATTATATGTTTTGTCCATGACAAGTCATGCTTTTAATGTATTGAGTTTCAAACAAACAAATAGTACAGGAATACAGGAATAGGCTCAGAGAAACAGAACAAAATCCATCTACTCTGTTATGATCTTTCACTCAGTAGTTAATGCCAGATATTTTACAGCAAGGAAAAAAGAGAAAAGCAACTGCTTCCAACTCAAAAATAGGCTGATCACCTCTCTATTTTTATGCTATAAGGGCTAACTTAGAATCCTATGATTGAGGTCAACATGATCCATATTGTGGTATGAGTAAAATGAAAATGAGTTTGAATCTGCTGTTTGATAGCCAATGTCAACAAATGTGGCAAAACTATTTGTGAGTCAGAAGTTGTGTAGGCAAGCAAAATAGTTGTGATATCTTTCTCTTGATCAATTACCGGAGAGGTACTTGCTGTTCTGGTACCTAGAGAAGGAATTAGTGCTATAATACAACATTAACATATCAGGCAGCAGATTTAAAACAAACAAAGGAAGCAATTTTTGTTTCGACAGATAATTGACTGATGAAACTCACTGCCAAAGGATGTTGTGGAGTCCAAAAGCTTAAGTGGCTTAAAAGGAGTTGAAAAATTTTGCTGAGAATAGATCCATCTGTGGCTGTTTTATAAAATAGTCCAGTCACAGCCCTGGTTCAGAAATTCCCTGAACAACTGGTTGCTCAGAAACAGTAGACAAAGTGATAGAAAGATTCTCTTGTGCTTTCCATGATTTAAAAGTTGGAATGTTTTGGCATCTGCTACCATTCATTTGTGGAAAAATTATATTGGGCTAGATGGACTTTTGGTGTGATGCATTGTGATAGATAATTTTTGTGCTCTTGTTATGAAGTGAGGGAGCACACAGCTGCAAAATCCCAGGCCTGACTAACAATAGTGTTTGCCCAAGCTTATTGCACTTAAAAGTCTCTGAGTTTTCTGCAGAAGTACTTTTGTCGACCTTCTCCTGCATGCCAAATGGATTAGAGACTTGAGCTTGGATTCAGGAGGATTTGAGTCTTCCTACCTCTAACAATGGCTGGCTGAGTGATTTGTAGAAGACATTTTCCACTTCTGTGTTTCCATTTCTCTATGTCTTCACATGAGGGAAGAGAACACCAACCTGCAATTAGAGATCTTTATGTTAGAAACACCTGCGGAAAAGCCTCATTTGTATTACTACATTAGTGTGAGCTATTTGCTGTAAGCTATTTAACCTCTCTCATTTTGGTAAAATTCATACTTGTCTAGAAAACCGTAGTTTATTTTGAGCTTTAAACTCACCGAGTATTCACAAGTACTTTATTTTAGTGCTCAGTCTGAGTTGCTGGGATCACATCTGGAGAAACGTGGACTGTAAAGGCACTCAGTCATCAGTCTGTTCTGCAATCTGCCTGGGTTTTGTTTTGTAAGTTTGAGCATGGTTTCACAATTTTTTTTGTTGCCTTTCTCTTTCATTAATTCCTTCCCCTTGGTATTCCTTTTTAATACCTTTTTATCTGTTTATTTCAAGCTCTGTCTTGCTGTTCCCGCCTGTCCCTGGGCTCTGCGGGGGCAGCAGCTCCCTCTGCTGGGACCAGGCCCTGGGTCCTGGTGCAGCGCAAAGAAAACCCTGAGCACGGACTTCTTTCCGAACGGAAAAATGCTTTCCCTTCCATACAATCCTCCTCTGCCTTACCCCGTCTACATATTATAGAAATGGCAAAGCCTGGGTCCTGTTCCATCGGCTGAAATAGAGCTGGAGGAGGAGCGTTATCATGTTGCGCAGCTGGGCTTTGTGGGCTTCTGAGTTAGGTTGCTGCTGCTGAATCAAAGTGTTTTTTCAGTGTTTCTGTAGGAAGGCTGAGAGAAAGAAGTAACAAACATCAAAGAAATAAGCTGTGTAAGACTGACTTGCAGAGTCTTTCTGTCTTTATCTAAGCATCTTTTGGAGATTATATGAAAATATTTTCCTACATTAAAAGAAAAGCAAACTTGATATAAATTAGTCTGAAAGATTACTTATCTGTATAGTATCAAACACTTTGGAGTTGCATGGAGGATTAAAAAAGGAAGATGGATCCAGGTAAAGGAGATATAAAGCTTTTAAAAATCCTAAAGAAATGATTTAATTAAAAATGTGTATTGAATTGAGAAGATGGACTAAGGCCTTGTGAATGCTATGTTATTCAGCAATTAGTAATTGCTAAGGAGTGGTTTGTGAAGTTGCACAGTTTGACATAGTAAAGTGTGGTTTAATCCAGGATGTAAAAAACCCAGTTATATTGTAAGCATATATTCTTTTCCCTAGCTCCAGAGAAAGACACTCCCTGCAGTCTGCATGCTGAGAGCCCCAAGAGGGGCTCGCAGGCTACTGTCACCTCACAGTGTTTTTCTAGTGATGCAGCAAAGCAGTTGGTCCTGTAGGAAGAGGAAGTGTCAACCATGACAGCTGGGAAAGGGGAGGGGAAGAGGAAATCAGGATGAAAGATTTAATAATGGTTTCTCTCAGTCTTGGCAGAAGCCCCTCTCCTGTGGTGTCTGGGGGCAAGGCCTGTGGCTGGCAGGTGGAATGAGAGATGAAGATAAACTGAGCAGCTGAAGAAGAGGAAAGTAGTAAATGGAAAAGAAGTGGGAAATTGCTATGTGAGAAGTGATGGATCAGTGGACTAAAACGGCTTTTAAGCAGCCATTATTTGTGACAAAGTACCAGACTTTGAAAGTGATGAACTGAAATGTTGCCAAAACATTTTTTCAGAGACCGCCAGATATACTGAATATCCACAACCTATGGTAGGACTTTTGGTAGGACTTTTGAGTCTTCAGTATCTGAAAAGCAGTCAATAAAGCATATTTCTTAATTAGCCCCAAAATACCTTGAAAAGAGAAAATTTGGTTCTGTAAAGCTGAAGATTCACAAGGAAGTGATACCTGTAGCTTTTTAAAATCTGACTCTGAGAAAGTACCTTCAAAGCCAGACTAGGCATAAATATAATTTATTGGTACTATGGAAAAGAACAAATCCACCATGTGTGCAGAATAGTGAGTCAGCTATAAAGGGGAGGAGTGTGGCAAAAGGACTTGCAGAGGGCAAACTTGATTTGATACTAGAAAGATGCATACTAGTGTGTGAAGACAAGTGAAAAAAAAAAGTTCATAAAATATCACAACTTATAGAAGAACTCCCTCTTGGAATTATTAAAGCCTATTCAGAAAATAAAATGTCCAAAAAATGATAGAAAACTGTAAATGTTTACAGAACTTAGGTTAGAGGAGAAGCAAGAAAATGAACAGGATTATCTAAGTAAGAAGGAAACAAAAAGGTAGCAAAAGATGTAAAGTTGAATAAAAGGATGAATGTAAAGGAGAAGAGCAGACCACTTTAACTGGCTTAATGAAATTATTTGGTAAAAATACTGTAATATTTGGATGAAATATTCAAATGGTAATTTGAATGGTGCCAAGTGGTGCATATGGTGTTTAGTCTTTTAATTAATTTCAAGACTAGAGTAGTAATAGCACTTACTTACAAGCAGAATAGTACAGAATATAACTACCATCTGTTTACTGAAGAGTGGTTTTGATCAGTGTCCTGTAAATACTATTCAAATGAATAACCTTCAGAAATTGCAGAACCTCTTTTTTGGCAATTATAGATATACTACCAGAACAACTGGTGTACTTCAGTCTATGCTAATAATGTGAAAGTTCCTGAAATGGCTTATTTCACAAAGCTTTTGCTTCATGGAAGATATGTGGCTCATTCAGACGGGATCAAATTGTAAATTACTTATTCACACTGATGAAAAACCAATGAGTCAAAGACAGTGTTTCAGTGAGCAAATTTTCACCAATAAAAATAAATGTTCCACTTTCCAGTCCTGACCTTCAAAGGCTGCCTGTTCCTGTGCACATCAATGCATAAAAGTATGTATAAAGGAAACATCTCACGGCTTGCAAATCTACTTCTAATGTTTTTAGCATTTGTATTTTCTGAAGTCTCTCTTGGAGTACATTTGTGCTTTCAGTTTCTTCTGTGAAGCAATTTTTGATAATTGGACTAGTCTGATTTCTAAAAAGATATTTTGGACTGCTGATACTGTAGCTATCAGAGCTGGATAGGAATGTTCTATCGAAAAGAAGTTTCTGAAAAATCTTCATTGAAAAGACAGGAAAATGTATTTTCAATTCTGTATAGCTATTTTATTCTAAACCCATTAAAAAACCCAAACTTTCAGTGTGTAACCCACAGATTATGATACAACACCTGAGAGAGCTATAGCTGGAATGCTTCATTTACATTTGGAAGGACATTCCAAAGCAGGGAAGGAGAGAACTTTGACCAGGGACAGATATTTCATCTTGATTATGCGTTTAATAAAAAAGCACAGAAATGTCAAAGTGTTTCATAGGATAGGTGGCTGGTTATTTATCTCCACTAAGCAGCAGATCATTTATCACAGTGCATAAATTGTGTTTGTCTCTTTTTTTTTTTTTTTTTTTTTAAGAAATATGAGCTTCATAGATTCAGAATTATGCATCATTTTCAGACTCTCTCAGGTCACTGTGTCCAATAACTTGGCAAGGAGAATTTTGCCACTTCTTTCTACAGAGTGTTTTATTTTTCAGCGGATGAGAGCAGAAGAGAGCATCCTGACACAGTACAGAGCTGCATAACTCTGCAGACTGACCATGCTGTGATGCACCAGAGTTTCTATATGTCTGGGTCACCCAGGAGAGAAGCATTCCAGGTGTTTCAGGCATGGACTACCAAAACCCTTACCATTCTTGAAGCACTTCTCCAGCTTAGATGCCTATGGACATTGTCAATGGGACTGATGCAAGTGGAAGGTAAACATATTCTGGGAAGAACATCTTTATTAGACTAATAGCCTAATCCATAGAGTAGGTCATCTCATAAACTGGAAGAAAACAGAGGTCCCACTTCAAACAGATTTATGCTGCTCTTCTGAGTGCTCTGTTGGCCCTTGGCCATAATACAAAATGTCTAAGTACCACTTACGACCTTCTAGCAGTTACAATGATCAGGCTAGATGGATTCATCTTAAGTAGTGTGTGTCCCCTCTTCCCTCCTCACATTATTGCCATTTGAAGGGTTTTGCTACTTGAGCTTCTTGTATCTATTTTTGCCACCATGGATTATTATCAGGTATGAAAGCCTAATATTACTGAGCCACAAGGCCTCCTGCTGAGAGAAGTATCAGGGATGTGCTATTTTTCTTCCTAGATAGCCATTTAAAACTGCTGATAGTTGACAAAATGATTCAGTCACTCATATGTTGAAGAGACATAACTTTTTCTAACTGAAAGCAGCAAGACTGTTCAAGTAAAGAATATGGGGGAGGGCCCAAGGAAACCTTCAAGAAAACCTTTGTATGTTCAGTACCCAAGATACAAAGGACCAAAGAGGCTCAATTTCCCTGTGTTGGGGAATTTTCCCTGTGTCCTGGTTTCAGCAGGGATGGAGTTAATTTTTCCTCTCAGTAGCTGTTATGTTTTGGATTTCGTGTGTGAATAATCTTGATAAATACCCTGATGATATGAGCTGTTGTGAATGAGACCAAAGAGAGTATTCCATACCATAAACGTCATACTCAGTATATAAGTGGGGGCAGGCCAGGGTGGGTATCTGCCTTCCTGGCATCCTTCTTTCCTCCTCATTTTGCTGGCATCATTCCCTCTACCTTGCTGGCTCCCTTTTGCTCTTTTGCTTGCTGCTTGGTTTTGTTTCTGTGATCGCTGCTCAGGACAGGCTGTATTGGTCATTGGGACATCAGGTGGTGAGAGAACATATGTTGTTCACTTTGTATATTTAATATCCTTATATTCTGTTATTATTGTAATTTTCCTTTGTTATTTTAGTAAACTGTCTGCATCTCAACCCACGAGTTCTCCTTCCTTCCCAATTCTCTCCCCTATCGCACTGGGGAGGGGGAGGGTGAGCGAGAAACTGTGTGGTAATTTGGGTTAAACCATCACACTCTGTTAGTCAAGAGACTTGTAATTCCTCTGTCATTGTCTAGGACTTCATCTCCCAGCCCATACCAGCTTCTCAAGGCAAGCATCTCATGGTGGGAAGAGAAGCAGCTGTTTATAATGCCCTTGCTCAGACAATAGTTATTGGAAAGGCCTTGTGTGTCATTTATGCAGACATAAAGGAAGGAGCAGGAAAAAAGAAACTGGTTAAGGTGTGCAACAAGTGTGAAGTGTTGCGCTCGTGTAGTACCCAGCAGATTCATGTTCAAAATCTATACAGACTAAACAAAAGATCATGGGCATCAGTGAGCAATATGGCCCTGATGTTAAGAGATTTAGAGGTTGGACATCTGTCTCAGCTATCTGTCAGTCTTGTGCTATCCTCAATTGTGGGGAAAGGAGGGTTAATGTGGCTTTAGCAATCCATCATTGTTTATTTGATCTGGTGAGTAAGGGTGGCAAACTCTACAGTCTGCAAAGAAAAGCTCTTATCTGAAGTTGCTGCTCTTCTGAGCCCTGCCAAGTCTGTTAGTGTGGCACGAACACCCTTCCCCTTTCTTCTCCTATATCACTTTTGCTGTTTCTTGGCCAGATTCCAAAAGGAAAAGACAGTTAGAACAACATGTTTTTCCAAGAGCTGTAATGTGAAGGGAGAAGATAATGTTCATTATCTTGAGCAGTGTCATGACGTCTGTAAGGGATGTTGCAGAAACATTAACAGGGAGCTGTAAACTCCTAGAAAAGACTTGTACCAGTGTAGCTTGTTCAGTGCGAGACAATGAAAACAGGCTGTAATTACTGGCTACAGGTTTAAGGACTCAGTCTGCCCTGGAGGAAATGCACTGCTGCCAGAAATAAAATATAATTAGTAATTCTCTGATTGTTTTCAACACTTTTAGCCAGTAGTTGTGGCTTCTTCTCATTCCTCTGTTCTGGACAATGTGAACCGATGATGATTTCCAGGCCTCTTTAAACCAAAAGCTCAGTCTAATAGATCGTCCAGGAGATCTAAGTTTAAACTCCTCCTTTTCACAGGCTGTTGTTTACACATTGAAAACTGTTTGATCTGCAGGACTGATTATTTCAGTGTTTCTCACAAACTGCATTCTAGCTAAAAGCAAGAGGCAAGTCCATGCTGGAAGAAACGAAACCATTTCTTCTTTAGGGAAATTGCTGGTGCCGTGAACTATCCTGACGTATGCAGAATTAGCTACTTGGTTTCTCTGCGAAATGCTTTCTTTCTAGTATCTGGAATTCACTCTTCGAACATCAAGAGGGCTTCTCCATTTCATTTTGAGAACTATTGTTTTTAGTAAGGTTTGTTTGCAAACAGTTAGTTACTTTTGGGAGGGCAGAGGCTACTAGGGGCTGTTAGTTGCTGTGTGGTCCTTTATCTATACTGTATTTTCTAACCAGTATGCCGTCTCCTGCTTACACTGTTGATGTTAGACATAGACTTAGTCTGTCCTGTTACTGCTTACACTTGTATTGAGTGGGATCATGCTGAATCAATCCTTGCTATGGTTGACGTGTATCAGTTCTGATCTCCTGTTGTCCCACCTGTGTCATAACAGTTCTAGCTTTAGATTTGCTAATTGTGTACATGAGCCATCTACTTTTATCTATGAAGTCTTTGGCTTTATTTCCTCTGAAACTTCCTTTTCTTTGGGATTTTAGATGAAGCGGCTTATTCTGGGATTATTTTAACCACTTCTCAGTCTTGCCTATTACCGCTCCGCTGGTCTGATTTTCAGGGGTAGCAGACACTAACCCTTCATTCAGGCTAGGGGTGTGCTATTGCTGGCTCCAAGAAGATAAAGTATAGTGGCCAAACATTACCAGGTATGCAGTGTCTCATTTTTTCAATAATATTTTTGCTGTTTATACAGGTAACACTGTCTTTCAGGAAGAGAAGGAAAAGGAGATTCTCATTAAAAGAAAGATGCCTTATTTATAATGCAGTAGTGTTAACATGTTACTTTTTTTTTTTCTTATTTTGCAGTGCTTGCAGTTAAACTGTTGTCTGAGCAGAGTGTATTACTATGCTATATTTTCAAAATTTGTTTTCTGTTTCCATCTGTCACTTAACTATCCGTCAGAAAATCTGCCTGATACACATTGAAGAGTGTTAAATTACTGTCATCGTACAGTTCGTCTCCTTAAGTCTTTTCCAGTGTTTAGCTGTTCCATCAAAGTTTCAGGAGGTTGAACAATGAAGGCATTATATGTCACTTCATCATTTGTACCTTTTGTTTTGTTTAATATTTCTTTTGAATAGTGTTTTTGCATTTGGCTGGACTTTCTTGGCTTGGTTTAGAAAAGCCTTTTTACTCAAAATTCAATCTCATGGGGTATGTTTTACTTAATCAGATGCAGATGTCTTCCATATAGACCTGTTTGTCTGAGCAACTCACCCAAGACTCCTTTAATAGCTGTTAAAGAAAAATGTGCTCTCAGGGTGCTCTTCATCTCATATCGTCTCATTTTATGCATTCATTTAAAACAGATCAGATGAATTTTACCCTTAAAGTGCACATTTCTCTCTTGTTGACATCTGAAGTTAGGTGTAATAAAATTTGCTCATGATATCACACCTTGAATCTGTTGGAATAACTGCTGTCTTTCCTCTAAGCAAAGTCTCACCTTTCACAGACAGCTGTAGTAGCGAACAGTCTCCTGTGGCACTTACTTCTTGTGATTGCATTAGCCAGGGAACATTTACTATTTTAATGTCTTCGGAAGCCTGCCCTGCCCAACACTGTATTAGATTTTGTGAGGTCTTCCACTGGAATTGCAGAAGTACTTTTGCATTTTTTTTTCAGACTGTATTAGTTTTTCCAAAGATCTATATGCTATGCTTAAGTAGCTGCATTCAGCAAAGACTTTTTCCATATGTGTGTGAACAGACATCATGGCCAAAGGTGACTTGATGGCACTGTGCTGCTCCAAAACCATTTCTTGGTAATGCCTTTTAAATGCATAAAACAGTCCATTTCTCAGGGTTGTCCTCAGAAGTGCTGTCACATGTTGCTGCTCTTAACCTACTTTTATTGATTTCCAGTTCAGCAGCTCCATAAAGTTGGAGTTGAGGGGTTTTTCCCTTTCAAAAACTTGTTCTTGGGTGTCTCTACACTGATCACCATTGCACTGCAGGTATTATGCAGTAAATAGCAATAGAAATAGACTGTTTGTAAAAGAAGTTTGTTTTTTTCTTTCATCCTTTTGGAGGAAGGAGTGTACGTGTGTTGGGTTTTTTGTTTGTTTGTTTTTTAAGACCAGTCAGCACTCTCATGCCCCTTCCAAGTTTTAACCACTCATAATTTCTTCTCACTTCTTTAACCTTCAGACAAGCTGCTTAATGGAAGTAGAACTTCTGGACCTCCTGCCTGGATAGATCAGAATAGGTTTGTGTGACAGGATACCATCATCCTTTCAGCAAACAGCAAGAAGTGACTCTTGCTGATGCTAGAGCTGCCTTCCACTGAGGTTACTGCATGCATGGCTCTGAGAGGGCCTGCCTGCTCTCTTGTAGTTGGAAGGCGCAATCTACTACCGTCCTAGTGTAATCTCAAATTATACTTTAATAACAAGTAACATTTAGCTTTTTTCTAACACTCTTCTGTAGAAGAGATATAGGTACATGTCGCAGAAGATAAATATTATGTCTCCTTTATAAACAGAAAAAGTAAAAGTCAGAAAAGTGAGGGGAATTGTCCAAGCCCAGTTAAGGAGGGAGGGGAGGGAGTAGTAAAGTTGCTAATTGAATTCAGAGTCTTGGTCCAGTGTCCCAGGTCTCCAGTGCCTCCACATTACGTCATTACTATTTATAAGGTCTTAGTGCTCAGTCATAGAGACAGGAAAATATCACAGTAAATAAAATCTATTGTAACCTATAAAATCACCAGTAAACAGTCTGTGGAAGGGTAGAGTAGATATTGTTGTAAGTCAGTTAAGAGTGTCTTGTGATAAAATGTATGCATGCATTTATCAGGCATAGTTACTCTGCTGAAAATAACAGTCTGACTTTCATTTGTCATTCCTAACTTCTTTTAGTGGATGTGTTTGTTTCAGTAGCTGTTCAACATCAGTGTTGATAGACAGATTATTGTCTCTCAGATTTTCTTTACATTGAACAGACTGCAAATGTGCTTTGCCCAACTATCCTAAACTTACAGCTGCTAGCAGGCCGTACATTAGATGCATTATTATGAATATTGAGCTTTCTTTTTTAGGTCTTTTAAAGAGTCGATATCAACTCAGCCTTTGTTAACAAACCAGCCCAGCAAGATGAGTTATGCACCTGTTGTTCTCTTCTGCCAGGGAGGGAATAAATTTATCTGGTAGCCATCCCAGTAATTTGCTCTGTGGCTGCTCAGGGCATGTCTTTTCTTGAGAAGGCTTTTGCCATATTTAGTGGAGAAAATGTCAGTAGTGATTCATGCAATCTTGCCATTTCCACAATACGGGACTAGAAGGCTAACTAACAAGCCTGACTCAGCAGAAGCAAAGCCAGTGCTCATTATAGTAAAGGGGAGGAAGAAAATGCCACAGAATATGGAAGGAAATACAGAATAATGTTAAGCAAGTAGTAACCAATATGGGTCAAAAATTGACCACTGAATGAGCTACTTTCACCAAAAGATAGGATGAGCCACCCACAAATAATGGTAGATAAGTCCTAGGCAGAGATGAATGTAATTTATATTAATTAAAAATATGGGAAACTTTGGAATGACTACTAAAATTCCTACTTCATGTTTGGGGCAATCTCAGATGTAAAAGATCGGGAAGAGACCCACAATCAGTTCTTTGTAGTAAGTGTATTTCTATATATATCTGTGGAGCTAACTAAATGGAGAGGTGGAATATTAGTTAGATTGCAACATTTCACACTACTGCTAATGAAGTAAATTTGATACTATGCTACCGTGCATCATCTCCACCTGAGAATGTCACAAGGTAAATTAGTCTTCCTATGTGATTCTGGTTTTAGGGGCACTTGAACGTGAAATAATTTCTAAAGAAATGTTTGAATAAATGAAGGTATCTTCCTCAATGACAGAAAAGAGTGAGTTTACTGGGGAGGAAAAAAAGCAGACGTTGTCTCAGGGTTCACTGTCGCAGGAGACTGCTGTGTTGGCAGGGAAACTGCTTGCGTTAGTGCTACATCCAGCGTGAAAAATGTCACAACATTGAAACAGCTTAGCAGGAGCTAAGGTGAGGACAGTTCAAGGCACTGAGCACATGGGAGAAACACAAGCCACTCACCTGTGTAAAGCATCTTCTTAGATACCCAGAGGGCAGATGGAGGCTGTTACAACAACTCTTCTTTCCTTTTGCCATGGAAAACTTCCAGAAGTAGCAGCAGCAGCAGTTTTGTGACCCAGTGTGTCACAAGGTTCACCTTTTAAATTTGCACTGCTTTTCTGCATTGTACTGATGTCTTAAAGAAGGAATTAAAGACAATGAGACATCCCTGCATGGCTCACTGGAAGTCTGAATCAAAACATCTCTCTTAGCCTGGATTATTGCCTATCAGGGGAATTTATGTTCTGAATGGTCCTTTGTAGCATGGCAGGAAATGCAGTAGTCCAGTGGTGGATCAGAGGCTGTTTATTAAAAATTATTATTATTTTCGGCAAAAACCACCAAATGACTAGAGGCATTTGAGAGAGAGCTAGCCATGGCTGAATGAGATGGAAGCACTCTGGAGAGTGCTGATCTAATAAGTTGCATGATGAGGAAGCCAGTATGAGTTAGACGTCACTGACTATGAAGTCCTTACAATTTATTGCTTGCTATATGCTATTCATCACCTCTACAACGTTATCACCTCTGTAAGGAAGGCACAGCCATTTTTGATCTGCTTTTTCTGCTCTGTTCCGTTTTTCTTTCTTGAGGGAATACAGTAATAATTTGAGAGTATTAAGTTTACTGGTTATTTTACTGCCACTGATGCTATTACTGCCAAGAGTGAATGGTATTCTTTTTTTTTTTTTCAACTCCTAGTTAAACTTAAATCCAATAATTACCAACCCTCTCTGCCAACTACCACTGAAATAAAGGAAACTTCCAGTCAGAAAAGTGACCTTCTAGTATCAGCCATGGGAACGGTATTTTTTTTTTTTTTTTTTTTTTTTACCTTGAATAATGAAACAATACAATAATGGTTACAATATAATAACGAAGTAAGAGAAGATAATTTCCTTATATTTCAGCCCAGGCTCCCTAGGGCATATCTCTAGTGGAGCTCATGTGAAGGAAAGGTACTTCCTACTCATGGGAAGAGGTAGAGAGAGACCAATCAAGGAACAGGAGCGAGCAGGGAGGAGAAGAACAACTCTCCATATATGCAGTACATAAGGAAAGATCTGTAATTTCTAAGCAAAGAATTTGAAGGAGACTGTATAGTTCATTCCCATGCTGTGTTGACATGAGTGTTTCTGTTACAGCTACTGCTAAAACAGGAGAAAAGTCTACATGGGACTACAACACGGTACTCGGTGGTTGTGATTTTTAAGGTGAACTTCCTTAGAAAATGGCATAGTTTACCCCAGTGAAGAAATATCATTTTAGAAAATTCAAACATAATTTTTGCAGTATTATTTCAATTTTGAAAAACTAGGGACTAGAAGCCTGAGTTTTTGCAATCTTTTTATATATTTGAGCTGGGTTTGCTATTACACTTGCTAATGATTCCATCTTAGATTGTTTTTTATCTTGCAGACTTTTAATAAAGAATAATTTATTTGTGCTCACTCTTCAGTTTAAGCAGGCTCACAATTACAAGGAGACATGCAAATTTGGGAGTTGGAGATTGGTTTGTGAAATAATTAGGTGAATGGTCAGTATTGGAGAACGTTGCATTGCAGTCTTTTCTGAAAATAGCTGTGAAATACAGATTTCCATTCAGAAGAAATGCAAATGTAACTCTGTCCACTAGAGGTCACCAAATGCTGTGAAATATCTTTAAAAAGACAAGAGCTTCAAACCAAAATAACCCTCAGAATCTTTCTGTTTCTTTTCTTTTCTTTTCTTTTTTTTTTTTTCCTCCCCTCAGTTTCTGCAAGTTTATTGTTACAAACACCAAACAGTAGCTTATAATAACTCAAGACTGGAATTAAGTCTGTAAAAGCTTCTCCTTTCCTTGACTTATCTTGTGATCAAATGATTCAGCTCCACATGCTGAAAGCTGCAGCTTGATCTCTTCAGTCTTTCTTGTGTGCATGATAAGGACATCTGGTTCATACAGGAGTTACTTGCTCTATTTGGATTATTTTCAGGAAATGTTTTTCCCTGTGGGAGGCACCTAATGCGGGTGATTTAAAAAGGAGTGTGTCAGCCTCACACAGGTGTGTGCTGCTGTGCGCCCAGCTTTAACTGCAGAGCAGAGTCGGCACCAGGGAGGGAACCCAGGGAGCCCCTTCTTGCCCACAGAAAGGCTGATAACAGCTGGAAGCCTTAAGGAGCTTTATTGAAGTAGAGATACAACAGCTACCTTCTGTTTCCAAACTAACAAAACAGGGAGTGTGAAGAGACCTGTCAAATTGTATCAGTTTTCTCTCTCTTTTATGGTTGCCTTTCTTCTATACGAGAGAAAAAATGCAATAAACAGTAACGAGAAATACGAATTTAGGTGACTAGTATTTGTGGTTTTAGTGGCGATCAAACACAAATGAACACAACTGTCATTTTTATACCTTCTTCATGAATAGAGGCTGTAATAGCGATATCAAGGCAGTTTTAGTACATTTTCCTTATTTGTGTCACTTAGTAAAGTGTTCTAAGAAGTTTTTCTTATGAAAAACATTTGTATTTGTGACAGATCTAATATAGAGCAAAATACTGATTATTCAGGCTTAAGCCTAGAGAAAAAGAGACTTCTTATATTTCTTTTCTTTCTCACTCATGTACATTATTAAATTTGAGTACTTGGGCTCTGAAGTAGCTAACTAGGCCATATCTAAGGGTATAAGATGAAGAAACAATGTATAATGTAGCGAGAACTTGAGCTTCAGAAAAAGAAAGTCACAAATTCAAAGCATTTCTTATTATTCTTTTGGGAGGTTTTTTGGGGGGTTGTTGATAAAATTGGTGAAAGGAATGGAAATAATTTTATGAGTCAATTAATATAGCAATTGGAAACCAATGGAAGGTGAGTGATAAAAGTACCCCTCTCTAGCTAATCAAAATGACGAGAGAATAAAAATGTATAAATGCTTTCACTGATCCAGGAGAGAAAAGGAAGGAAATACCTCCCAAGCAGCAAGATAATAAGATCCTTAATGAACTGAATACTACCTTTGGATGTCACTTTAACTGAAATACATGGCAAAACTTTGGATATGAGTCCTGGTTTCGGCAGGGATGGAGTTAATTTTCCTCTCAGTAGCCGGTGTGTTTCGGATTTCGTGTATGAAGAATGTTGATAAAAACACTCTGATGATACGAGTTTTTGTTAATGAGACCAAGGACTGTGTCTGGCTTTCCAAGTCTCGTTAGCGTCTTGTTAATGTGGAGATGCGGGAAGCTGGGGGAAAGACAGACAGAATAATTGATCCAAACTGGCCAAAGAGAGTATTCCATGCATGAATAAACGTCATGCTCAGTATATAAGTGGGGGTTGCCCATGGGAGGGGGACATACCTTCTGTTCCATTCCATTCCATTCTGGCACCCAGTCTGGCACCCTCGCATCCTTTGCTTCTCTCTTGCTTGCTGGCATTGTTCCCTCTACCTTGCTGGCTTGCTCTCCCCCCTTTTCTTGCTGCTCGGTGTTGCTTCCGTGATTCCTGCTCGGGACAGGCTACATTGGTCATTCGGACATCGGGTGGTAAGAAATTGTACATTGTTCATTTTGTATATTTTGTATATATTAATGTCCTTATATTCTGTTATCTTTGTAATTTTTAGTATTTTAGTAAACTGTTTTTATCTCAACCCACGAGTTTTCCTTTCTTTCCAGTTTCTCTCCCCCGTCCTGCTGGGTAGGGGGAGAGTGAGAAACTGTGTGGTGATCTGGGCTAAACCACCACAATATGGAAATGATCCAACTCATGAATTTATCCTATTAGATTGTTCCAAATCAGAGTGGAATTCTATGCTTTATATAAATAAGTATGTATACACAGATAAACCTTTTAATTAAATGAAAATGTTTTAATTAATATATCACTTGAAGGATATAACAGCCGCTTTCTACTTTCTACACTATCAAAATGGTAACAGTAAAGAGTGTTATCAAATGTTATCTCTTTTTGCAATGGCAGATGGTGACAGCTAGAACTATAAAGAATGCTTAAATTGCATAGCACAAGCCTATGTGAGTAACAGAGTAAAATTTCAATGCTTCATGAGTCTCATCTGATCTGTTAAATCTTGGCACACATAGAAGAAAGCTAACCTTTATGTGCCTGATCAGCTGTCTCCCAGGGATGCTGGGCATCAGTTCTCTACTAGAATCATAGAATCATAGAATGGTTAGAGTTGGAAGGGACCTTCAAAGGTCATCTAGTCCAACCCCCCTGCAAGAAGCTGGGACATCCCTGACTAGATCAGGTTGCTCAGAGCCTCATCCAGCCTGGCCTTGAACGTTTCCAGGGATGGGGCATCCACCACCTCTCTGGGCAACCTGTTCCGGTGCTCTACAACTCTCATTGTAAAAAATTTTTTTCTAATGTCTAATCTAAACTTACCTCCTTCTAATTTAAACCCATTACCCCTCGTCCTATCGCAACTGGCCCTGCCAAATAGTTTCTCTCTGTCTTTCCTGTAGGCCCCCGTGAGGTATTGGAAGACCGCTATCAGGTCTCCCCGGAGCCTCCTCTTCTCCAGGCTGAACAGCCCCAACTCTCTCAGCCTGTCCTCATAGGAGAGGTGCTCCAGCCCTCTGATCATCTTTGTGGCCCTCCTCTGGACCCTCTCCAACTGGTCCATGTCCTTCTTATGTTGGGGACTCCAGAACTGGACACAGTACTCCAGGTGGGGTCTCACCAGGGCAGAGTAGAGGGGCAGAATCACCTCCCTCGACCTGCTGGCCACGCTCCTCTTGATGCAGCCCAGGACGCGGTTGGCCTTCTGGGCCGCAAGGGCGCATTGCCGGCTCATGTTGAGCCTCTCGTCCACCATCACTCCCAAGTCCTTCTCCTCAGGGCTGCTCTCAATCCATTCTCCCTAAGTGCTGTGAAGCTTAATTGCTGAGGATTTTTTGAGATACGAAAGAAACTGCAGAAGTTCCTGGGTTTGGCATGGTGAGTGAGGGGACAGGAAAAAAAAACAAAACAAGGACAAAGAAAAAAAATTGGAAACTTTAAATTCCAGTTTGTCATTCTTGATTTTGAAGAAATAGAACCAAAGTCTTGAAGGAGATGAAATTAGATTCAGTGCTTGAGAACGGACCTGTTGTTCTGGTTTTGTTTAGCGACGGGGGGACTAAGGTGGCAGTAGGAAACTGCTAGAAGTCGCTCCCCTTTGTTCAGTGGACTGGGCCGGGCCTAGGGCAGACCCGCTGCTGGCCAGGGCCGAGCCAATTGGTAGCAGAATGTTCTGTGATAACACCTCTGTGATAACGTATTTAAGAAGGGGGAAACAGAAAAAAAAGATCAGAAGTCGTGAAGGGGCTGAGTGGAGGCAGAGAGGGGGGCGTATGAGCCTTGTGGGCCTTGCAGGCCTCACTCTCTGGCCTCCCACCGGGCGGCCGACTGCGCCTGACTCAGCCCAGCCTGGCTGCAAGAAGTGGAGAGGAGATGAGATGTGAATGAGATGTAAAAAGGATCCTGAGATGCGTCTGCCAGCCTTTGTGAAGAATTTTTCTTGTGAGAGGAACGGCTACAGATACCAAGGTCAGTGAAGAAGGAGGGGGAGGAGTAATGTGGCTCCTGGCCAAGATTCCCCTGCAGCCTGTGGTGATGACCATGGTGAGGCAGGCTGTCCCCCTGCAGCCCATGGAGGTCCACGGAGGAGCCAAGATCCACCTGCAGCCCATGGAGAACCCCATGTCAGGGCAGGCAGATGCCCAGAGGCGGCTGTGGCCCCTAGAGGGCCCACTGGGGCAGCTGTTCTGGAGGGCTGCACCCCATGGAAGAGGTGACCCATGCCAGAGCAATTTCATGAAGGACTGTAGCCTGTGGGAGGGACCCCACAATGGAGCAGAGTAGGAATGTGAGGAGTTCTTCCCCCAACAACGAAGCAGCAATATAAAACAACACATGATGAACTGACCGCAACCCCCATTCCCTCTTCCCCCCTGTGCCACTCGGGGGGGAAAGGTAGTAGAGATAATGTTAACCCCGGGAAGAGGGAGGGGTGGGGGAGGTTATTTTGTTCCCTGTCTCATTTTCCTGCTAGTTTTAGAAATAAATGAATAGTTTTCCCCGAGTCGAGACTGTTTTGCCCGTGACGGTAACTTTAAGGACGTTCTCCCCATCTTTATCTCACACCTCGAGCTGTTTTTCTTATATCATCTCCCCCGATTCTCTCAGAGGGTGGGGGGAGTGAGAAAGAAAGTGCGTAGTCTGGTCCCGATCAGGGCTGAACTACGACACCTGTAGGTACCGTCTAAGGGGTATGTGAACAAATCATACATCAGGACCATTCTTTTGACCTGCTTGATTAATGAAGCTGTAAAAACATCATTGAGAGACAAGTCTACCAATGCCTCTAAAAGAAAAAGCTATTTGGTAGCTGGAAAGAACATGTAAGTTCAAGTACTTTAGGTTTAAAGTCAAGAGTTTCAATTTCTTCTGAAGCAGAAGGCTCCTGGCTCTCATCAGTAGTGCTGAACCATCCAAAAAACCCCCAAATGATTTAGTTAATCCACCTTATTTCTTGTTACACTGAATAAGACTTTTCCAATGGAAGCTTGACAGAAAGCCAAATCTATTCTTCTTATCTCTTGTCCTAGTGCTACAGACTTCTAAGAATAAATGAATATTTAGGCTACTAGAATATTTAAGCTACAAGGCTGTTATTTAGAACAAGAATCAAAGCTTACAGCAGGCTTAGGTGTAATGGTACTTAGTCTTAAATATCTTTGGGTCAATTTAATTTTACACAGAAAGCTTAAAGTCTTCTTTTTTTTTTTTTTTTTTACTACAAGTGCCTGAAAAGGATTCATAGCTGATCCTACAAAAGTGTTTGAGCACAGCAATTTCTATTATTTCTTTTATTCATGTTTAGTTATTTTATCTACTATTTTCCTGCTGCTATCTGTATATTTCTTATTTATTTTTGAAGTATATGAATAAATTTCATTTAAAATATAGGCTGGAAGGCACTTCTGGAGGTTCCTGCTCCCACCCTCTGCTCAGAGCAGGGTCTAATGGAGCTCAGGGCTGTGTCCAGTCAAAGCTTGACTCCAATCACGAAGATGGAGACTCCACAATCTCCTGGGCCAACCTGGTCCAGTGTTTGACCACTCTTACAGTAATAAGATCTTTCTACTATTTAAAAGGAATTTATCTTATTTCAGTTTGTGTTCATTGTCTGTAATAAAGGCATGCCTTTATTGTTTGCTATTATATAGCTACAACTCAAAACATTACAGGTTCTTTGAATATATAGATTTAGATTTTTGTTTTCTCCCTCTGATAATCCTGTGAAGGAGCTGATACAGGAGCCACATAATATGTGGCCTGATTTCTGTAAATTGACCCCCAAGTTACTTTCATCCTATCCAACATTATTAATGCAATTTACCAGTCTGAAGCAATTTTTAATTCCCAACAGAACTTCTTAAATTTACCAAGCAGTATCCTGCATGTCCCATTATGGTAGAATAGACTGCCTACAGGAACTAAACGAGAAGAAGGACCAGTAGAATCATGCACAAGACTGAAAGGTTGCCATTTGGTTCAGAGTTCTGAGCTGTAGAGAAGTGTTAAGATTTAGTGGTTTTTGTTTTAGAACACCGCAGATAGATGAAAAAAATTAAAAATAATAAATTTGCATGACTCCTAATGAAGACGTTTTAGAAAGTTCACTAGCACAGAAGCATATCTGTCCAATATGTTTATTTTCCCCAAGGAGAAGTCAGAATTTCACTAAAATCACCTTGAATTTAAAACAATAAAGGATATATTTATTTGAATATCAAGGCCGACGTTCCTTGATGTACCAGCTCCTAATTGTACATGCGAATGAAAAGACAGCTATGAATGTGGAATAACTTGGATCTGGTCTATATAAACGGAGCTTTTTCTCACTTTTTGCAGGTATTTTATTTCACTGAGAAGAAAATCTTCCAAGAAGAGTAGACAGAAAGAATAAACCTAGTTATGCAAATTCAGCAGAGGATTTTTGCATCTGTACAAAAGGAACTGATTTTTTGATACTCAGTATTCAGCTAAACTCAAATGAAAAACTATAAAACAGTGCACATTATGAAAATCCTGAACTATTCCAAATTTAAAAAACGTAAGTTCAAGATATATTTCAAATGTATGGTTTCTTATTTTAGACAAGATCCACTGATTACTCAGTTTCATCTATTGCAAACTAACTGCCAAATTACAAAAAAAAAAAAAAAAGCGTCCTTGACGTCAGTGAACTTAACTTTCTCAGCAAAATCTAACTTCAGTAGTTTTTCAGAAAGGTTGAGTTGATAAAAGTGATTTTGGTGATACTAGCCAGCAACGCTATAAGTTATCCTATTCTAGTTGGTTTTTTCATATTAATGAAAGTATGACTTTGTGCCATATCATGATCCAAAAGACCTGTTTGCCAGATCTGTACTAAAACTAATGAATAATTCATTCCAAAGATAGAAAAAGTCCATAGTACAAGTTTCTCTTAAATCTTCTTTACATTTGCAAATTTGCAGATTTAATAAATAATTTTGTGTTGAGACTGAATGTGTTCTCTTTTATTCAGGACATAAAAATAAGTTTTCATTCTAAACTCAACATTTCCTTTATTCTGAATGTATTCCTAATTTGTATGTTTAGAAGAGGAAGTGGCATCTAGAGGGGCAGAGGTAAAGTCCCATGACTCCCTGTTATTTTGTGGAGAAACACTGAATACCAATCCTAGGGGAAGCAAAAAAAAAGTTGCAGCTAACTTCATTTATACGCTGCATTATATTTAGAAAGTAATTCTGTGATGTGGTGCCAGAACATACTTGGTAAAAAGTCTTTAATGCACAGCAAGGGTTAGCTGTCTAATGAGGTATGAGACAATTATATTAATCAACTATGTCTTTTATGACTCTCTCAGGGTAAATAGCTGCACATTGGTTATGCCTGATTTTTATTGAGTCTGCCAAACTTAACCGCAAGTCAAGGAGTTTAGGAAGCTCCTAGAGATATCTGTCTGATAGTTGTCTTGCTACAGGTGCTGTTTAGTTTCTCTAGATGGAGGAAACATTTATATCAGGTACTGCACGGCTTCTCTTGCTTTTTCCTGATTCATAGGTTATGACCGTTACAATTCTATTTATTCTTCAAACACATGCAATTACCTTGAAAGTATCCTGACATCATGTTTTTCCTGTATATACCCCAATTCTGACACCGTTAACAGGCATCGAGAAACAATCTGAAACATACTCTAAATCTATTGGTTATACACAGCTTAATATTAATCCTGTATATTCTGAGGCTGTTTTCACTGGCACGTTGTTTATTAGCTACTTGTTCATCTACTGATATTTCCCTTTCACAGATCATTTTTGTAGACAGAATTTTTGCTTGTTTGTACTGAATCCAGTAGTCCCACAGCATGCTTGCCTTCTGTGAGATGAAGGGAGAAACCTACATCTGTGTGAAGCATACAAGGGTGCCTTAATATCACTTATGTTTTTTTTTTCGATGTGTGTTGCTTTATCTTGCTCCTTTCCTTGCAGTAGTCCATTTCTCATGGATAGTACACAGACTCCCACCTTCAGAAAACACTCAAGACAGCTAGTCAGCAGAAAGCTTCTAATTTGACTGTAGTAGTTACTATTTTTATTATGATGTAGACAATGTGTGTGTGTTGCGATGTAGATACTCATGTGCTCTCCTTTGCTGCCTGAAGAAATGATGTATCTGAGAAGCAGAAGTGAGAGCTTTTTGATCCTTTGACCTCCATGGAAACACATATAAACTCAAGCAGCTAGAAAGGAGCCACTTTGCTGAAAGCCCCATCTGATAATACCACCACCTTTATTTCAGCAGCAGCATTAGCAACAATAGGAGCCAGCTGTCTAAAGCCTCTGTCTATGCAGCTCATCCTGGATGTTGTCTGAAGTGGGATTTGGAGAATACTACATTCAGAGAAAAGGAAGTTCAGAGGGATTTTATTGATATCAGATTTGAAACAGACCTGATGTGGTGTGGTTTTCTGAAGACAGAAAAGCTTCCAGCTGACAGCTAATGCAGGTATCCATGGTCAGATATAACAGTGTTAATGTATCTACAGTGTAAAGAGAGATAATACCTTGCTTATGTTTTAGACACATTTATGTGTGACAAGTATTATCTAGAAGTTGCAGAATATGATGCCAACAGGAACATCAATAAGCTACAAAGAAAAAGACAGGGAAAAAAGGAAGTATTTTCATCCTGATTGAACAGTAGGTCCCTCAGGGAGCTCAGGAAGGACACAGAGCATCACCTTCAGGCATCTGGTTTAAGCTCCTAAATTAAAGGAGTCAGTCTATAGTTTTCTCCAATAATAGGACAAGGAGCCAGAATAATGTCTTTTTCTTTCCTTTCCCAGTTCAGGTCCCGAATCTGGTAATTTAATCTGGTGTCTCCATTAATACTGTAGTTTGGGTCAGCAGAGTGCTTTTGAAATAAATTTCCTCACCACTTCTGCTCGCCATGCTTTTACAGAAAAGAGAGGGCTTGGGGTTTCAGTTGAGACTATCAGCAGGTGTGCTGCATCTGCCAGGAGGTGTTCAGTCTACAGAAGCACATTAGAAATAATCTGAATGAAAGCCTCCAAACTACAGGTGATATGGACACTTTTGCCCTCCCAATCACCTCTCACTATGCTGCCCTGCCTGCTGTAGCAGACACGGCCTTAGGTAGCTGCCTAATGTTAGCTGCTGTAAATATCCCCATGAGCATTTGCTCATTTGGCACAGAAACCTGCGGTGTCGCCAGAACCAAACCCATGTGGCAGAGACTCAGTTTAGAGGGGTCCAAAATCAGCTTGAAATCAGATTTCAGTGAGAGGTGTTTCATTATTACTAGTTTCCTGAGAGGCTGCTTGTGAAGAAATATATTAATTTATGTTTGAACTATTTCTCTGAAGGACTAGCACACTTTCTAAAATTGTCAGGCTCTCTTGAATCTTGGTATTGTCCACAAACTTTCCTACTAATCCTTCTCGCCATACTTTGCACAGCATTGACTACACTATTCCAAATGCGGAGTTGCAAGCAAGTCTGTTGTATTCGTTTGCTTAGGTGGTCCGAGACTCACTTTTATCAGGTGTCAGTATTAGCATTTATGCTGGCTGCAGCTGGTTGTAAATTCAACAGTCAAACATTTTTCTCATTGCGGAAAATGCTGAGCCATAAAATATTGTGCAAAAGTTCAATGCGAGTTAAGAAAAATGTGCAATTTATTAAAAAAAAAAAGAAAAATCTTGTTCTTGTTGAACTCCGATATAGATAGCTTTTCTTTACTGTAGGATTATTGCTGTCTAATAGATTAAGCACTGAATGAAGAAATGAATAGTCTTATCTGTAAACTTGCTCAGACATCTTGGATCTTATTCTGCCTATGTCTTGTTTTCATATACTGATGTAATTTTTTTTTTCCAATCCCAATTTGAAAGAAAAAAAAAAAGAAGATATATCTCTCTACAAAGTAAGGACAAAGGTAGCTATTTTTAGTTCACCTATACAGCTAAACTTAGTATTACACTGCATATTGAAAGGCTGAGGCAGCTCTGTGAAAAACGATGCAAACAAAATCTGCTCAGGAAAGGAGAGCTGCTGGATCTTCAAAGGCTCACTCCATAAAATAACAAGCCCTCTCTAAATAAGCATGCGGCTCCTCTTTTAATGCTTTGAGGATGGAAAATATCAAATACTGACATGGTGCTGCTGAAGCCAGTAGTCTGGTAGAGGGCAGGGAGTTGCAGCCCTATGCCCCCAGGTCCATGCAGCATCAGGGCTGAGCATGTATTCCCAGCAGGCACACGCACATGTGATTCATATACATACACATACATATAAAAATATATACAGCTGGCCACATAGAGTCCTGTGGCACCGAGGGGCTCCTCTTGTCCCTGGGTCTCCTGCCCTGGTCACATTGTGCAGGGATCGTCTTTTTATTGCACAACCTGACAGATGCAATGTGAGGCACTGAGAGAACTGGCTTCCTGTGTAATTAAAACGTGTGAGTTGAAGTTATATTTGCAGTGTGCAGCTAAGCAGGTGAGAAATCCAGAGATGTAAACAGGAACTGAGAAGTGTTCTTGTCTCCGGAGAGAGCTGAGACCTGGCTGACACAGAAATATCGCCTGGGGAGCCTTGTGTAGCACAGAGTATACAGAGGACATTTATTTTCTGTTCACTGCTAAAATACAACTAACAATATTTATCTTTTTTCCCCATAGGTTTATATCCACCACTCTAACATGGTACAAACGTCTGTATCTTTTCTATGGCTTTGAACTGAGCTCTACATTTAAGCTTTTAGTCAATATGAACTCTCACTCTGGGGTATCTTCCTTACTCGGAGCTTGGAGAGGCGGAAGAGGCGATCCAATTCATTGCTAAGGCTCGTCCCAGGTGCTGACAGTCGTCCACTTGCTCTGCCACTGCACAGTGTCGCAGTACCACCATCCCTAAATGTTCCCTTTACTGCAGTTGAATTCCTTCACACAAAAAAGTGGGCTGAATTTCCCTCCTCTGCATTGGAGCAGGTGTGCCTTCAAACGTAGTCACCTTCCCTTTTTCTACTGTTTCAAAGCACAGAAGGACCAGGAAGTCGCACACGAAAGACTTCGTGTTCCAGCAGGGTGTTTCCAAAGATACGGTGCTACCAAATACAAAAACCTAGTTGTGTCCACCATCAGGAACTTTTCTCTTTAACTTCATGTCCTATGAACACAAAATTTTCCTGCGTTTCAAGGCATTTTTTTTTTTTACTTTTTAGTTTACAGTTGTACCTAGTCTAAAATGACTGTCCTGAGATGCATGTGTATTTAAATACCAGGTTTTTTAGACTTTGCATCTTTGAGAGGCAGTTATGTTGACAGATGCATGATGGCCAGGAATTTAATTTCAAAGACTCTCATGTATCTGTCTCTGAACACTCACATGGATTTTTTCTTCAGGTTAACATTCAAATGTTGTGCTGACATCAAAAGAACTGACAATATTGACATGAATGAAAATGTCAGCATATATCATGGTGGGAGTTTGTAAAAAGAAGTAGTTGTTTGACTGACAATTGAGGAGCTTGTGGAGCTCTTGATTTAATAACAGGCTTTTATTTTCCATGATTAAAACAACTTATTTTTATAACAATACACTAGTAATTAGGCTTCTTTTTAACTATTCATTAAAATATCCTCCACATTTCAAGTTGAGACTCCTAAAAGTAGCAAAAGAAAAAAAAAAAAGTAAGAAATGCTGGCCAGAATTCATAAACACTGACTTCCAGTGAAGATAATGTGCTTTTTACATTTTTAAAGATATTTTAAATTGGAGAAACTCTTCGTATATATAACTATTATGTTGACTGGTCCTTGAAACAGCCTTCATGCTGAATGGCCCAATGGTAACTGGGTTTTGACACTCCTGAGGATGTAAAGTCTTCTCACCTTAAAATAGGAGATTGGATATCACTACATTGGATGTGCACAAACACAGACTTTCGAACAGCAGTGTTCAGGAAAACAATCACAACCACAATATTTGGGAGCTCTGTATCTGGGGAGAAGAAATCCACGTCCTTCAGATCGAGGGCTTACACTGAACGGGATACTGACCGAGGTAATGGCAGCAACCTCCTTGCTTTTAAAGTCTATTGATTCAATTGATTCCCTAACCCTTTACTTCTCATACTCACTGTTTTGTCTGCCTTCCTCTCCTTTACAATTCATTCTAAATTAATTTTCCCATACCTGTATGGCCTGTCTTGTTTCTTGTACTCTGCAGTTTGATCGCCATTGCTCAATGGCCCCAGGAATTGGTATGCTTGTGCCTGGGTTTGGGGTTTTTTTTTGAGGGATCCAACACCACTATTCACAGGCTTCTCAAAGAGAGGTCGGAACAGTACAGCTGAATATCCATGAACCAATCCTAACAAGAAACATTTAGTCAGTTTGGATATTTACATACTCAGAAATTACTACTATTGGAGTAAGACAAATAAATAAATTATCAGTAAGTCAGTCTGCACCATCAAAGCATGTATAAATCTTTGAAACACTGAAAAGCCCCAAAGGAATCTGCTCAAGGCAAACCAATTTCAGCAATATTTATGGTCTTTTAAATTACATTGTAACTGTTTGATACTGTTGATAAAGCCTATTCATTGAATGGATATAAAGTCTCTAGATATAATTCTTGTCAAGTTGAGCTTTGGTATTTGCATATTCACAACAAGGAAGAATGGCCAAAGAAACTGCTTTCACCAAATTGTTAGTATAACTTGAAGTTTTTTTCTCCATAAGGAAACAGAGGGAAAAAAAAGAGAGCGAACATTAGAGGGAGCTGTTGCACAAAGGAAAAAAAAACAGACGGCAGTATTTCAGAAACCTTTCCTTCCTTACAGGCAAAATAATAATAATAAATATAATGCAGAAGAAAAAGAGAGGAAAGTGAGCATGTAGGAAAGAAGCCGTGACAGTTATAAAAAGAAATACGATTATGCTCAGTGATTTGATGAACACGTCCCATAATGCTGATCTTTGGGATGGCACGACAGGGCTGCTGTGCTACGGAGTTTGCTTAAAAATGTCAGTGTAACAGTCACCCTGCAGCCATGCGAGTCCTCGACCTAATTAATTTTGCACAGCAGAGCATCCTTCAGGTTCATTCACTACTTCTAAGAAGAAAGCTTGTGCTGTTCTTTGTGCTGGGGAGAAAGCGTGAGAGGGAAAGGCTGAGGAAGATTGTTTGGGGAACTCTCCCTGGGCAATCAACGTTCCAAAGCAGAACGGTGTCACCTGTCAGACGTTTATTGACATTATGTTTTCTGTGGCTTGTTTTTTTCTGTATGCTGTACTACGCTGGGTAGTGGGTGTGGTTTCAAAAGATGCAGTAGTGTGAAAAGAGTAGCTCCCACTTTTTGGAGGAACTGGGCTTTATTGTCATTTGCTAAAACACCGCTTGTTCCTTTCCATTTCATGCGTGCAAAATACAAAGCTTTGGGCTTGGTTCTCTGCAAGATCATTCTTTTTTTTTTTCGCTCTCTTCATCCACATGAAGAATTCTCACCATAAAAATGGGACAACTTTGGGCTCAAATTGATAATTTATGAGTGTTTTCCTGATCCTGTGGATTATTAATACAAACAGGACTGAGTAAACAAGTGAGAACCAAGATCCTTAGCAGGCTCCACAGTTAGGATTCAGAGTAGTAAAAGATATTTTTTTTTTAAACATAGGATTCTGTGAAATTGGGTCTCAGCAGAGGACATTAGACGAAGTCATTTTTATATTCCATATATTTGTGGTTTTGTTTTTTCTTTCCTTTAAAAACAGTCATTTGCAAAGCAGAGTAGGGATCTGCACTCATTTGTTTCTGATTCAGGATGTTATTTCCTGGAAAACCAAGAGAATATATTTGCTAAGTTGAGATGAAGTCAATTTCACCTTTGTGGTGAATGGTCCAGTTTCCAATATTTTTCTAAATGTTCCTTAAATTGTTCAGAATATCAGGCAGTTGTGAACTTCTGGGATTTTTTTGTTTGTTTTTTGTTTTTGTGTACAGTCAATATTTTCATGTACACAAAAGAGAGTTCTGTATTTTGGAATGTAATTAGATTGTGAAATATGCCTTTTTATCAAATATGCCTGTTTTGGAGACACTCCCTCAGTCCACACACTCATTTTGAAACAGGATAGTCTATAGAATTGGGATTCTTTAGTAGTAACATTACAGTCCTGGAAAAGTTCAAGATACATTGAAGTCTTAGAAATTATACTAGATGAATTCTATTGATATAATAATACTAGTGAATTCTATTCACTCAGGACTGTAGCTTGAAAGCCTACACATAGACCTTTTAAGGACAGGAAATAAGATGGAGAACAGTGTTTCCATCCCCACATCGGTGACTAACATTATCTCCATTTTGTGTGTGCTTCTTTGCCTTGTGGGCTTTCAACCTGAAATAAGGATTGGTCTCAATTTTTCTTCTTTTTTTTTTTAAGGAAAATAAAAACAGAAGTAAAACCACTAAAATAAAATCATTTGGAGGTAGAACACAAAGTCTCCCTCAATCTGTAAATCCCTCTATTTTGAATTCTCTCACAGCTTTAATCTTCCTGCACATGGTAAGCAGATTACTTAATTTTACATTCTCTTTGTAAAAATGTATCAGCTGCATCTACCATACTGCTGAATACATGAAAGAAACTTATGCAAGCCAAATTAAAAATTATCTCAAAACTAGAATGCTTAAGTATGCCTTTTTGATATTCAAAGGAGTGGCTTATCTCTGATAAAGATATTATATTGTCTGAAATTTTTGATTTATTAGTAATTTTATACCTTGCTGGAATCACAATTTCTATTCAATAAAGTGGATTTAAGATTTTTTTTTTATTTAAATAGAGTCAAATTTAATTAGAACTTGGATCTTTATATTACGGACACTAGCTTTCTTGAAAAATAAAGGCATTCAATACCATTCATTTCCAGAATTTGAATTCTTCTACAACTCAGGAAACAAATGGAATAATGCAAAACTATAATGATAGATAAGCTTATTTTTGCATATTCAGCAGTATTAAAGTATTGGGGCGTTTATATCCAAATGGTGAGCCCTCTGGTAAGATACTTAAATCTAAGGGGAATTTGATTTTAAAATACTAATAATGGACTCAAATCTCTGCATGTTACTTTGAAGTAAGAGACTCTGCTGGCCCTTACCACCTTTATGTTCTAGTGTTTAATATAATGCCTGAAATACATGCGAGAATATCATTATGTGCATGGAAGAAATGTCTTTTATTTAATTGCCTTTATTTCTTGCACCTTAGCTGGAGATTCCATTGCCAGGCATGGATTGTTCAAATGGCAATTAGGAAGCATGAGATTAACGTAGTCTTGCTGGCTTAACTAGCCCTACTCTGCAACTTCTGTCAGAACTATTAGACTAGAATACAGAAGACAGAATGGAAAACCATCGGCCTCATTGATGGCGGTCTGGGGAAGCAGCTCTGTCCTCACCCCTGGGCAAAGGCTTACTGAAATTGAGCACTTCTGGAAACAAATTGTGCCAATGTCTGGAGCTGCAGTCAACAGTGGTTCTTTGAAGGAGGAAACCTACCTTGAACTTTTTTTTGTTTTATCCCCTTTGGATTACCTTTTGAGAACTGATAATGGACAAAGTACAAAACCTTTACAATCAAGTGTGAGCTTTAGATGTATCTTTGAATGAATGGGGTGAATTGGTTTCGGAATAGGCCAACTTGGAGAGAATAAGGCAACACTTTCCTTTTGTCTTTTTTTTTTTTTATCATTCTATCAGATGAAGGAGACAAACTGGGTAACATAGGTTTCAGAAGATGCAGAATTTCAAAATGTGAGAAAGACAATTACATGATGCACAGAGAGTCATTCCCTTGCCACTGATCTAGTTACACTTACAGGGTTGCAGACATGGCCACTTTCAGACAGTTCTGTTTGGGACTTCCAAATTATTATTACCTAACAGCTTTGAGTATACATCAGAAAACTACTTATTACACAAGGCTAAATGCAGGTCAAACATAGATTCACCATGTTACTGAAGTGCATTTATTAGAATTTAGTTGGATAGGTATAATCAGATAAGATATGCTGTTTGCAGGACTTTATAAATAACTTTGCCTAGATAGCTGGAGATAACTTCACTTTGTCTTTAGTAGGACTAGAGTTATTAGATATATATTGCTGAATACAAACCATCTGAAATACCTTACAATTATGAAATAGCCATCAGAAATATGGATATCTCTAAATCCAAAAGCTGTCAGTCTGGCTTGCTGCAGAGGCTTTCCTGCCTTTCTCCAGCAGAAGGAGAGCAGATAGTGCCTGAAGTTTACTTTGACCTCTTTATTCTGTCTACAGAGGATCTTCTTATACAGATGCAGACCAACCTCCTTCTTGAGATAGGTTATCTCATATTTTCCTAAGCAATTGTACCCGATTTTCTCAAATAATGCTATATTATCTCATTATGTATCTCTGTTTACCTCTCCTGTTTCTAAGTCCTGCTCTTGTATAGAAAGGATGAAAATCCTTTATCACAGCTTGTTTTCATGACTCCTTCATACTGCTTCTGTGGACTGGAGAGTCCATATGAGATCCACATGTGAGGCTGTAGGGTAAAAAATGTAGGAAGCGTAGCTACAGTCCTTATAGAAAAACGTTTTTCTTGTGTAACCCACTTAGGAGTAGGTATGACATGAGGCTTCATCTTGACTGGAGTCAAGATAAAAACTTGACCCCAGTGTGTAAAGCCAGGTCAGGATAATAATTTTCAGATCTGTGTGGGTCCTGAATTGCCCTGCACAACAGAGCAACTGGAGCAGCCACTCTAGGCACCCTTTGCAAGTGCGGCTAATGTTTGATTCATCTGATGAGCTACAACCATCTGTGTTAGGATAACAGATTGCACTTCAGAAATTCTTACTGCAGCTCTTTATTGACTACAAGGTAGTGTAACTGATTATTTTTCAAGGGGATTTATTGTATTCTAAATACCACCTGTGCTGAATCCAGCGAAAGGCGGATTTTTTGGAAGAGTTTATTCTCCAAGCACAGTGTAATGCTGGAAAAATTCACCAAATATTTGCCTCTGGATATCATGGGGATTGGGAAAGGCAAAAAATGGGATGGGGAAGAGTGATTGATCCCAGGTTAATGAGCTGCCATGTGCTCAGCCCATGAAATGTGCTTGTGAAGTGTGTTAGACTCTGAGGGAAAAGTAATAAAGGGAAATCACAGACTAACTGGTCTGACTAAAGAAAAAGAACAGACCTTTTGTCTCCAGTGAGGTCGTGTCTGAAAGCAGGAACTTATTAGATTTTTTCTGCTGACTGGTTCATCCCCATGGGTGAGGGTCTGATTCTGAAGTGACATTTTGAGGTTCCTAGTCCTGACTACAGATATTGCACTCCTATCCCTGTAAAAAGATAAGTCTGTCCTAGCTATTAGTTTTCATCTGTCTGGTGGCCTTGTAAACCTCCAAAAGCTTTCTTGACTATGTGAAGGTAACTCTCCATATGACATTGTGGGAGGGAGACATGAGTCTCATTGGTAGGCTGCTCTGGGAGGAGAAATGACTTTTTACTACTTGACCTCACAAAATTTTAATCATGCTAATGTATTTCTTCTCAAGATAAGGAAAGGTTGTTCCTTTCATTCAGAAGCTCATTGCACCCCAGTGCTTCAGTGTTGTTAATTTTTGTTCTTAAAAAAAAAAAAAAAAAAAAAAGAGCACTTTTAATACCTTTAATACCTTTTAATATTTGATAATGTCTCTTATAACACATTATGGTCTTCTGGCATAGTTCTTTTTAAATGTTTCAGTTCAATTTCACAGACAAGTTTGAAGCCTATTTTTGTATAATTTTCTTTTCTCAGTCATTATCCATTGCAAATAATTATTGTTTCCTTAAATTGAAGTTGTATTGCATAACTTTTTCCCTGAAATGTTCTCTAGTTATCCAAAGCTAGAGAAAAATTATATTATTTCGAAGCCAAATATTTACCACTAAATTAGATTATTACAAAACTCTATTATTAAATACATACAAAAAGGAAGACCAGCATAACAACTAACTTAGTAGAAAGTAACTTGCAAAAAGGAAATAAACAGGGGTAAATAGCTGGTATGGAAAGAAACATTTACCAGACCAAAAGACTGATTATCATTCAAAATAATGGCTAACAAATTGCTTGGATCTAAAATATTACTCCAGAGTAGGATACTGTAGTCTAATAATGACAATGGTGATGCAGTATACTGTGAAAATGCCACATCTTTATTGTTAATTAATCTCCTGCTTATACATGTAATTTTTCATTATTTTAAGTGCTAAGAAGCACTGGAAAAACATATCAAAGTGGCTATTTACTAAGGTGTTATGTCTTATCCCAAGTTCAAAATACCTTCCTCCTGAAATCAATTGCTGGTGAAAAAACATAGCTAAGGAAATAAATATTATGAAATCATAGAATCATAGATTCTTCAAGTTTGGAAAAGACCTCTAAGATCATCAAGTCCAACCATCAAACTAACACCACCATGTCCACTAAACTATGTCTTGAAGTGCCACGTCTACACATGCTTTGAACACCTCCAGCCATGATGACTCCACCGCTTCCCTGGGCAGCCTGTTCCAGTGGCTGTCCACGCTTTCAGTAAAGAAATTTTTCCTAATATCCAATCTAAACCTCCCCTGCTGCAACTTGAGACCATTTCCTCTCATCCTATCACTAGTTATTCGGGAGAAGAGGCCAACGCCCACCTCCCTACAACCTCCTTTCAGGTAGTTGTAGAGAGCAACAAGGTCTCCGCTCATCTTCCTCTTCTCCAGGCTAAACAACCCCAGCTCACTCAGTCGCTCCTCATAAGACTTATTTTCTGGACCCCTCACCAGCTTCGTTGCCCTTCTCTGGACGCACTCTGGCAACTCCTGTAGTGAAGAGCCCAAAACTGAACACAGTACTAGGTGTGGCCTCACCAGTGCCAAGTACAGGGGCACAATCACTTCCCTAGTCATGCTGGCCACACTGTTCCTGATACAAGCCAGGATGCTGTTGGCCTTTTCGGCCACCTGGGCACAATGCTGGCTCATGTTCAGCCAGCTATCTATCAGCACTCCCAAGTCCCTTTCTGCTGGGCAGCTTTCCAGCCACTCTTCCCCAAGCCTGTAGCATTGCATGGGGTTGCTGTGACCCAAGTGCAGGACCCGGCAATTGGCCTTGTTGAACCTCATACAATTGACCTTAGCCCATTGGTCCAGCCTGTTCAGATTCCTCTGCAGAGCCTTCCTACCTTTGAGCAGATTGACACTCCTGCCCAGTTTGGTGTCATCTGCAAACTTACTGAGGGAGCACTCAATTCCCTCATCCAGATCACTGATGAAAATGTTAAACAAGACTGACCTCAAAATTGATTATTCAAGTTGATATGCTTGGTCACAGTGGTCTGGTCCTGACTAGACTTAGTATGACTAAAGGTTATCAGCAGAGCAAGAAAAAATGGTGTTGAAATCAGGTCTTAGGAAGCTGAATTGCCTGAGTATGGTTCTGCTGTTTTGACCATGTAGAGCTTGTCTATCCAATGCACAATTTAGTACCATAGATATTGGTGTGAACTCATTCCAATTTCAACAGGAAGATTAACCCAGAGCAATGCCCCACCATCTGCCGTCACTTCTGAAAGGAATAATGTGACAGTGCTGCAACAACTTCTTGTGCAGTTTATGTGGGCTAAAGAAACACACTTCAGATGTGAAACAGAGAGTTGAATATTAGTCTAATTGAAATATTTTAGAATATAATAAATGTACAACAAATTATTATTATTAGTTCAGTGACAATGACACTAAAAATCATAGTCTGAATTATCTTTTGAAGACAGAGAAGTCTAATAACACAGTACAATATCTATCAGCCTTTTCTCTGATATTTTCACCTTTTCTCTGAGTCTTAAGATTGGTGGCTTTGGTCTGGATGAGGGGGATACAGAAAGCCAGCAATGTCCCAAGTCCCTCATGTGGAGAAGTATGATTTTAGAAGTGAGGGACTTCCTCCTCTTTGCTGAGAAGAGTATGATGTTGATAGCTATTTCCTCTTCACACTGGCATCCACTTATGATTACTTTTAACACATGCTCTAACACAGTTTATACCTTGCTTTTTTCTTAATTGGTTTCCAATTCCATGTTATATCCAAATTTACTAAATATGATGTCCATTAAATATAAAGGAGACTTGTTCTTTATTTTCTTTTTTACCCCTAAAACTGGTTTTACTCAGCTCCCAAGGATGTGTTTGTTTAATGATCAGTAACTGACCACTGGTGATTTGGTTACATCCCTTGTGCATCTGATATTATAATGTGTTCACACTTTCAAGGCCTTAGCTAGCATTACACACTTGTATTCCTCTGTGATACATCCTTATTTCAGTGTCATCAGCAGTTCATTCTATATAGAGTAACTACATCACCATCTATTACTTTCAGAAATACTTAAAAATTATTGTAACAATAGGCATTGCATACTACAATTGTACAAAGCTAAGCAAGACTAAAAATAATTGGGTGTCAGTCACCTTGTAATTAGAGAATTGATGTTACAGATAAAACAAGCAAGCTCTGGGCAAGCCTAAGATAAGGCAGGCTAAGCAAGCCTGACAAGACCCAGCCCTGAGGCCTCACAGATTCAGTAAAATGCCTTTAGCCTGTTATTAGCAAAGGAAATACCATATTTACTGGGATACATGAAACTAAACTTTTCTGGTTTACTCTTTGTCGGTTCATGGTAATGATCTCAAATCAAACACTCAGAATCTTAGCACTGCTGCAAGGTTTGCAAGTACCTTTTCATGCATACTTCATGGGGAAACAAGTCCCAGGAGAATCAAGGTCTTTCTTTTCTGGATTTGTGTTTTTCATATTGTAAGCTCATGTCAATTTTTAAGCACACTACTATGCTCAGAAGCATCTTTGACATGCTTCTGAATTATCTATCTTTCCACTATGGTAGCATTTCGGAATACATAATAGAACAGAAATACATTGCAGAAGTAGTTATGAAAGCACAAAAATATCAGCTACTCAGCTGTGTTCCACTTTCATGTAAAAAAAAAACTGCTTCAAGGGAATTCCATCCTCTGTTTCAAGGTTTCTTGCAGTGATTGAAAGTAAATTTCCTCTGTGATATATATAGAATGAAATGTTAGTTGTAGGGCTAGTGGTAATAGGCTCTAGATCACTCTATCTGGACCTGTTTTTAGGATTAAATTAAAATTCAAACAAACAACAAATTCCCTACTTGGATATAAACCCAGGGCAAGACTCAATTGCCCTTACTTAGATGTTACACATAGGCTAGGGAATTTAGGGTAATTAACTAAGATGTGAAAGTCTAAAATTAAGACTGAGATTCATCTCACCTGCTTTCCCTAGGAAGTAATGATAAAATGAATGAATCTCTGAAGTGTCTGTCTCCTCTGACTGTCAAAGAGGGCTAAATAATTTCCTTGATGTACACAGCCATATCTGGTCTAATGAATCCAGCTGTAAAGGAAGATTTAGGTGATGAAATGTCTATAACCTAAACATCTAAGTCTAAGAAAAGTTAGATGAGGTGAATGCTGCAGCCTAGGAATAACCATTTAGCTTGACACTTTGAGTTAGAATATGTTTATGTAGACAAGTCACATTTTTGTCTGCCCAAGAAGGCAAGAAAAGAATGCATGTCACTAGTAAAGGGTGATCCAGATGTGGTTGTTGTCACCTGCACTCTTAAGAGAACTTTCTGTGTTTAACCTCTTCTGTACGGAGTACTTCTATCCTGTCATGTCTTAATTCCATATTGTGTCATAAGTAATCTAGTTGTGCTGCAGATATTTACAAAGTGATTCTTGATCATGAGGAAAATGACACAAATTGAAGTCTAACTATTAATACCAGTAACGATCAAAAAGATTTGGCTAAAACAAGGAAAATCCTACCATGATGAAACAAGTCCAGTAGATAAAGTAGGCAAATAAGATTCTTAGAAATAGAAGTTGTGTTTACTTGCAGTGTAGTGGAAATATGCTTATCTTATGGAAGTGTGATTATATGTCATAGAAGGTGACACTGCAGTTTGGGTTGTGAAGGCAGGCAGGCAATTCAAAAGTCACAAGACAGGACAATGTAATGTATCTTAGATGAGAAGAAAAATGGATCTGAAAGAGTCCAGGCAAATTCTTTCGCTTGCAGGGCACAGTGCCTGGCAATTCCTCCTATCTAGTCAGTCCAGCTACTTTATACTATCAGATTTTTGAGGAATATTCACTATGCTTCTTAATATATTAAGCAGCTGGGTGGGTATTTGGCTGTTTGTCAAAGTTAACACACCACATTCATTTATTCACGTAAAAGTTATCAGGCCGTTTCATTGTTATATTAAGTTGAATATAAGAAAATTTTATTTGGCGTTTATTGTAGTAGGCAGGGAAGACCATCACAGTAGAAGATTTCTGTATTATTATTCAGTGATACATGCTATTGGTTGCTCTCACAGAAGGTAGTCTTGCTAAACAAGTGAGGTAATATCTATGTTACTTTTTATAATCACTCACACTTTTTTTTTCATTTGCTTAGAAAAAAAAAAAAGGATTATTTAACAACAATTAAAAAAACCTAAATATTTCAGTGTTTATTCAAAAACATCAGGTTACAGAAAGTTACTAGCTGACCTCCACTGTTCAATGTTTTGCAAATAATTGTGGAGAGTATAGGTAGTAAAGCTAATTCTGTCTTTGAGGGAAGAGATTGAACTGGGATTCTAATTTCTTTTACTTTCTATGTTTTTCTTAAAAAACTTTTCATATGATCATAGAATCATAGAGTAGTTAGAGTTGGAAGGGACCTTCAAAGGTCATCTAGTCCAATCCCGCTGCAAGAAGCAGGGACATCTCCGACTAGATCAGGTTGCTCAGAGCCTCATCCAACCTGGCCTTGAATGTTTCCAGGGATGGGGCATCCACCACCTCTCTGGTTAAGCTGTTCCAGAGTTCCACAATATCATTGTAAAAAATTTTTTCCTAATATCTAATCTAAATCTACCTCCCTCTATTTTAAAACCATTCCCCCTTGTCCTATCGCAACTGGCCCTACTGAAGAGTTTCTCCCCGTCTTTCCTGTAGGCCCCCTTGAGGTACTGGAAGACTGCTGTAAGGTCTTCCCAGAGCCTCCTCTTCTCCAGGCTGAACAGCCCCAACTCTCTCAGCCTGTCCTCATAGAAGAGGTGCTCCAGCCCTCTGATCATCTTTGTGGCCCTCCTCTGGACCCTCTCCAACTGGTCCATGTCCTTCTTATGTTGGGGGCTCCAGAACTGGACACAGTACTCCAGGTGGGGTCTCACCAGGGCAGAGTAGAGGGGCAGAATCACCTCCCTCGACCTGCTGGCCACTCTCCTCTTGATACACCCCAGAATGCGGTTGGCCTTCTGGGCTTCAAGGGCACATTGTCAGCTCATGTTGAGCTTCTGATGTTTAAAAAAAAAGAAAAAAAACCAAAACCAAATAGTATTATCAGAGTATTTCCATAGCTTATTTACTCTGACTCTTCATGCTATTTAGATGGAGACTGAATCACCACATCTGCAGTCTGTGAGATGGTCTACAATGGTATACTTTGCACCTGTCAGTACTAAGGGAGTGAAGGGACGTGTTTGAGCTCTCTGTTGCATTGAAGTACTGCCTCATAAAATAAACATATTGATTCATGCCTCAGATAACTGGTTTTTTTTTTTCAGTATTGCTGTCCTAAGACTATACTTAAATTTTGGAACAGTATTGGATACAGTTGGTGGTGTGTTAAGCACTAAGCACATTTGGCAAGCTAATATTTTGCAGCTTTTGTGTGTGAGAGTGATTCAATTGAATTTATATGTCTGCACTAGAACTGACTGAATGCAACAAAAAGTACCAGCAAATATTCCCATCAATGAATATTACTTTTTTTTTTTAATTGTAATTTTTTTTTGTTTAGCTTTCTACAAACAGCCTAATAGACACATTTGACTACATTTATTTTGGGTCACGAGTACAACAGAATTATATTTGAAATGATAGTTTCACTATCTTAAAATCTAGTTGTGCTTTTAGAAGGCATATTAATCCAGAACTATTACTTGCCTAAACTAATCTACTGTACAACAAAATTTGCAAGCAGCATGTACACAGTTTGGGGAACATAAAAACATAATAAATGCTCTACTGGGTCAGATCAATGGTCCAGTATTTTGTTTCTGATAATGGTTCTAGAAGACATAAAGAGACTCCCTTTATTCGCTTGTATTTTCCAAACCTGTTGTATTAAGAATACCAGAGGATATGTATTCCTGTAGCCTTTTACAGTTCATTTAATGACTTGGTGCCCATGAATTTGCCTAATCCTTTTTTAAAGATGCTGAGATGTCTGCCTCCACAGCTGCCTGTAGCAAGAAGTTACAGAAGTTTAGTACATACTCAGAAAAATCTAGTGGCTTCTTTTGCTGAAACAATTTTGAACAATACAAAAATGACAGTATTTAGCTTCTGTACATGTATTTCATGAAGAGAACTGAGATCCATATTCATGATATAAATTGTTTATAGGATATAATTTTCCCACTCTCAATTGTTACACTAGGTTATGGCTCAGTAGATTATCAGAACATGACACATATTTTTTCTGGTATGTGCTGATAACCTCTATTTCAGTGCCAGGTCTTTTAGTGATGGCAAAAAGACTTGAAAATTCCTGACTCCACTCTATTGCCCACAGAATATTTAAATTATTTTATGCTTGTAGGAAAACGACACTTTTCAAGTGGCAGAATTTATTTTATTTTATTTATTTTCATTACTGATAATTTCCTTTAAAGTTTTGGGTTTGTAGTATCATGCTTTACAAAGTAGAAAGGTAGATCATGTGTCCAAAATATGTACTATGTCTAAAACACATGATCTCTTTAAGTGAGAGAATTTAAGATGTGTGACATTTTGGTTTCACATTTCTTCACAGATGTGAAGAAATTCATTATAACATGTTGTTAGGAGTAAGGTAAGGACTCCTTGAAATCAAATTTTCATCTGAAAACATAAGCACATTTAGAAAACCTACTTTTAAATCCACTTTAGACATGACAACTTTAACTTTTTAATTCTCTAGTATTTTCATCAACACTGAATATATTGAAAAGAGGAAGGAAAATGAAGGAGTATGGCAAAACCTGTGTGTTCAGAAGTCATGTTACTTTTCTGGAGGGACAGAGGAATAAATAACTGATTTTCAAGCAATCAGGATGGCTTTAACACCTTTCTAGAAGCCTCTGAATTCCAAATTACAAAAAGCACTCAAAAGGCAGCAGAACAATAGTGCCAAAAAGAGCACTTAGATAAGGTCCTTTGTGAGCTTACCTTTTTGTGGTGTTATTTCTATCTTCGTGAATTTTTTTGTAAGGTGAAAACATTCATCTTCATAACAACTCTGAGGACAGAAGCAAGATATATAGAGAAAGACATTTTTAATGTCGTACTCCAGTTGAAATTAAAATACTGCATTTCATAACATTTAGGTTGTAAACACTGAGGAACAAATTTATACTTGTATGCATCACTCCATTCTTCCTTGCAACATATCATGACACTAAATAATATTACTGAATTTTTCATTTATGTTTTATTCTCATGAAACACATTGGATGTGGGATATTATATTGCATTACCTTTTTTTTTCTTTCTGGTCAGAAGAAACTATTCTTCCTCACTTGGAATGGAAAAAATGGAAACTGAAAACCTGTTACTTTACAGTAGATACTAAAAAATCTGAAAACTTAATGCTGAAAATCTCTAAATGTCTTTGCCATTACTTTTCTTTTGTTCCCTGTCAGGAGGTTGCTGCAGTGGCCTCTGCTGATTCCTCTTTACAATATGTTTCTGCAGAAATTCTGTGAAACTTTCTTTTGGGAAAATTTGGTTGGAGGAACTATATCCTCCAACTACAACAGAAAGATGAAAGCTAAAACTTTATGCTTTGTATTCCAAATAAAGAATGCATAATCCTAAAGCAACTGACAATTGCTGCAGTGTTTTTACCATTTCCTAGCCAATCTCACAGCATTATTCAGCTCCTGTGGGAACTATTTTTGCTTTGCCAGCAGAAGATACACTATCATGAAATTACAGCTTATATCACTTCTTGGTCTGTTGGCCCGTTATGACTGCATTTCATTTCCAGCTTGCAAAATTTGATGTTTGTAAATGGCAAGCCCATCATTTCTTATCAGAGTATGTCCAGCATAACTGCTGTTAATTATAAAACTCTCCATCATCCCAGGCTACTGTATTGAAATATCATGAGAAGAAATTGCTTCTGAGACTTCTGTCATCAGTTGAACATATATTTTCAACTTATACCTCAAAAAAAAAAAATGTAGATTGTGCCTCTGGTTATGGTTGGTGAATGTTATTTTAATAATAGATAATGGCTATTACTGATTCCCTGAAAAATTTTAAAAGATAGGCACATAGGAAAAACTAATCACAGACCTGCAGCATCTTTGTATTGGAAATTAACTTGCTACTCCCTTTGGATTTAAACAAACTGTTCTTTTTCTTAAATAAATAACATTCACACAAACACATGTTGCGAAAATGTCTTCTTGTTCGATGGTAACCCCCCACCTTGTCACACACACACAAACATGCACACACACTATAATGGAACTGTCAGTGAAAAAAATACAGATATACGATCCTGACTATTTGCTTAGATAAAGGATAATTATTTGGTTATCTGTTATTACTGCTCCTTGAAATCATTGCAGCTGGATCAATATTTACCTGTTGAAGCTTGTCCTATATATGTGAGAGAAAATAGTTTTGGATGTCAATGCACAACAAACTTGTTGTACAACATAACAATAACAATGTCACCAGAAAACTGACAAGCTTAGTACAGCCTTTGGTTTATTACCCAGCCCTGCTCTTTCACAGGGGTACCAAACTTCTGTCAATGAGAAGTCCAAGGTTAATCAATAGAGATTTCAGAGCCCTGGGAAGAATGCTAGAAGGTTCAGGAGCAGGTGTATCGTGGTTTCCTCAGTCCTCTCAGTAATGGGAAAGAAACAGGAGAGCCCAGGACATCAACATGTGGCTCCAACGCTGGTGCCTCCATCAGAACTTTGTTTTTTGTAATCATGAAAGAGTCTTCAAGACACAAATTATACTAGAGCCTGATAAGATTCACCTGTCCCGATGCTTCTTTGGGGCGAATGCTTCTTTGCTTGTAAGCTGGTGGGACTGATTGACAGGGCTTTAAACTAGAATTGATGGGGGAAGGGGATACCAACAGGAGAGATGAAGGTAGGCCAAGGGATGGGATGGCACTGCCTGAGGGTGGCAATGCTAATGGAAGCATTTATAGTGCTCCAGGAAGCACTGAGGGTTTAGGAGCACATCTGAAATGCTTGTACACCAATGCACGCGCTGTGAGAAACAAGCAGGACAAACTGGAAGTGTTGGTCTGTTTCCAGAGCTCTGATATCATTGTCATTATTGAGACTTGGTAGAATGAGTTCCACGACAGGAATGCTGAGATGAGTGTAGGCGAGGTGGAGGAGCTGCGCTATGTGTAAGGGAGAGGTTTGACTGAACAGCCCTTACAGTTAGGGATGATGTGGTTGAGAGCCTCTGAGTGAGGATTAGAGGGACAGAAAACAAAGCAGATGTTGTAGTAGGTGTCTACTACCAATTGTCCAGACAGGATGTAAGCACTGATGAGTTCTTCTGTAGGCAATTAGGAGAAATCTCTGGATTGGTAGCCCTTTTCCTTATGGAAGATTTCAACTTCCCAGACATCAACTGTGAATACCATCTTGCTGTGACAAGCACATCTGGGAAATTCCTGAAGGATGTTGAAGATAATTTCTTGTAACAGGTACTCAATGAGCCAACCAGGAAAGATGGCCTCCTACACTTATCTGTGAATAGGGAAGGACTCGTCAGAAATGTCACGGTAGGTGGCTGTCTTGGCCGCAGTGAATATGAAATGGTTGAGTTCAAAATTTTTGCTATAATAAGAAAGAAGTTCAGCAGAGTCTGCTACTCTGGATTTCAAGAGAACAAACTTTAAGCTACTCAGGGAGCTACTTAGCAGTATATACTGCAAATCTGCTTTTGAGAGCTTAGGAGTCCATGAGTGCTGGTTAGTTTTTAAGAATCACCTTTTAGAAGCACAGGAGCAGGTAATTCCACTGTGTCATCAGTCAAGCAAGCAGGGCAGAAGACCAGCTTGGCTGAACAAGGAACTCCTTTTGGAACTCAAAAGGAAAAATAAATTGTACAATCTCTAGAAGCAAGATCAGGCTTTGCAGGAAGATTACAGAGCCATGATTTGTATATGCACAGAGAAGACATCAAAGGTCAAAGCTCAGCTAGAGTTGAAACTGGCCAGTGTTGTGTCAGATAAAAAAAAAGGCTTTTAAAAGTATGTTAATAGCAAGAGGAGCTCTAAAGAAATATTGGACTGATACTTGTTGCAGATGGCCATCTGCCTAATAGGGATGAAGAAAAGGAGGCTTTTTTTGTCCCCAGTCTTTAGTAGTAATGATAGATCTTGGGCTGCCTCATCCACTAAGTCAGAGGACCACGACTGCAGGAGCAGTGACTTTCCTTCTGTGGTTGCTGAAGTTGTAAGGGACTAGTTGTATCAATTGGATGTTCACAAGTCCATAAGGCTTGATGGGATTCATCCCAGAGTACTTGTCACGCTTCGATTTCAGATGAGAGGAAGGCCCCCTTGCGTTCTAGCCAACCTCAGACGAGTCTGGGAGGCTAGGGGCGGCTAGACCAACCTCTCACACGCCAGAGTATGGTTTTGCTCATATTCTTGGGAACAGAATTAAGACTCAAAATGGAGTCAAGCACCAGGTAACTTTATTAACTCGACAAGAAGTTCACAAATGTAAGACAAAGGAGAGAAAGAAAGGAAAGAGGGAAAAGAGTTGCAATAGCTACCACCATGGAGCTGCGGCGTCCCGACAGTCCAGTTGACCCCGTGGGGGAATGTTCTGTCTGATGTTGGTCGTTTCTGTCCTTTTATTGTTCATCTCCTTCACATCACATATTCCAAGAGTGGATTTGCTTGGCCGCACCCCTCAACTGGCAGTGATAAGCATGCCCAATACCATCTCTGGGGCCCTCTGTTTTTCTGGCCTGGATCTGGGCTCACATGTAGAGGTAAGGCTAAATTTTGCAGAATCAGCTCTGCATTCAGGTTCATGGGAAAATACGAGGGAAAAACAGGAAGCTTCCAGTCCTGTGGCTTGACTGGCTTGAAAGATAAGGGAATCATCTTGTAGGAAAACAGGAAGACTCCAGTCCTATGGTTTGACTGATGTACCATTGTTAGGTGGTGGTTTGACGCTTCAACAATGTTGAGACAAACATTCGACACAGTCTCTCACAGTACTAAAGGAGCTAGTGGATGTTATGGCAGGACTGCTCTCAATCACCTACCATAGATCTTGGGAGTCTAGGGAGTTCCCTGTTGACTGGAAGCTAGCCCATGTTATTTATTCCACATTACAAAAAGGGCGTGAGGGAAGACACAGGAAACTACAGATCTGTTAATCTAGCCTCAGTACCAGAAAAAATATGGAGAAGATCATACTAGGTGTTATTGAAGGACATTTAATGGACAATGCACTCATCAGGCACAGTCAGCAAGAATTCACAGAGGGAAAGTCCTGTTTAACTAATTTTAATATCCTTCTACAGTAAGGTCACTCACCTAGTGGATGAAGGGAAGGCAACGGATGTAGTTTTTCTGAATTTTAGTAAGGCTTTTAATACTGTCCCTCACAGCATCCATCTGGACAAGTTGTCCAGCTGTGAGATGAGCAGGTATATGATGCTTGGGTGAATAACTGGCTGAATGGCAGGGCTCAAAGCTCTGTAGTGAATGGGACTACATTTAGCTGGTCAGCAGTCACCGGTGTGCTCAGGACTCAATTCTAGGGCCAATTCAGTTCAATATTTTTGTCAATGATCTGGATACAGGAGTTAAATACACCCTAGTAGGTTTTCTGACAATGCTAAACTAGTTAGGCAGTTGAACTAGATGATTGTTATAGGGCCCTTCCAGCTGGAACTCCTCTCCTCCCTCCCCTCCCCGCTCCATACCTCTATGTCATAGTTTAGCCCTGATCGGGCCAGACTACGCAGTCTCTCTCTCACTCTTCCCACTCTCCAAGAGAATTGGGAGAGATAATATGAGGAAAAAAGGTTCAAGGTTTGAGATAAGAACAGGGAGACATCCTTAAAGTTACTGTTATGGGAAAAACAGACTTGACTTGGGGAAAACTATTCATTTATTACTAAAACCAAGCAGGATAGTGAGAAAGAGAACAAGATAAGCTCACTCCACCCCTCCCTCTTCCCAGGCTTAACATTATCTCTACCACCTTCCCCCCCAGAGCGGCACAGGGGGAAAAGGGAATGGGGGTTATGGTCAGTACATCACACGCTTCTTCACGCCACTGCTTCCTCAGCTGGGGAAGAACTCCTCACATTCCTCCCCTGTTCCATTGTGAGGTCCCACCAATGGGCTACAGTCCTTCGTGAAACTGCTCCGGTGCGGGTCGTTTTTCCACAGGGTGCAGTCTCTCCAGAACAGACTGCCCCAGTGTGGCCCCCCCATGGGCCACAGCCTCATTCAGGCATCTGCCTGCCCTGGTGTGGGGTCCTCCACAGGCTGCAGGTGGATCTCTGCACCTCCATGGGCTGCAGGGGGACAACCTGCTCCACCATGGTCATCACCACAGGCTGCAGGGGAATCTTGGCCAGGAGCCGCATTACTCCTCCCCCTCCTTCTTCACTGACCTTGACATGTGCAGCTGTTCCTCTCACAAGAAAAAATTCTTCTCAACAGGCAGGCAGATGCCTCTCAGAACCTCTTTACATCTCATTCACATCTCATCTCCTCTCCACTTCTTGCAGCTGGGCCAGGCTGAGTTGGGCCCAGTCGGCCACGTGGCGAGAGGCCTGCACCTCCTCCTCTGGGCTTCTGCCCCCACTCAGCTTCTTCACATCTTCTCTTCTCTTTTTTTTTTTTTCTGTTTTCCCCTTCTTAAATACGTTATCGCAGAGGCGTTATCATGGGACATTCTGCTACCAATTGACTCGGCCTTGGCCAGCAGTGGGTCCACCCTAGGCCCGGCCGAGTCCACTGAACAAAGGGGAGCGACTTCTAGCAGTTTCCTACAGAAGCTACCACCTTAGGCCCCCTCTCACTAAACAAAACCAGAACACACTAACACTTTCTCCCTTTAATTTGCATTAGTCTTCTCCTTTTTACTTCAGCAAAGCATATAAACAATAAAGCATTTTGACCAAACTGCCTCTGTTTGAAATAAGGTATTTTCAGCAGAAATCTTGTATTTTAATTAGTTTACAGACAATTTATATTTTACATAATATACGTATTTTTTAACAGAGTTCTTATATTTTTGTGCTCTGGCTTAGACTATGTAGCTTGACCATACTGAACCTGCAGACTAAGACTATTTGAAACAAGGACTAAAAATGAAATGGTTATCTAATAGCAATTTTTTCCTTTTTAAACATGAGAGCAAAATTGTTCATGCGGGAATTGGTGAATGTTTGAACTTCCAGCCAATACCGAGGTTTGTTCCTTTCTGGAGACATGAAACTTAAAAAAAAAAAAAAAGAGAAAAATATTGCAGGGAGAAGGAATGATTGTTCTCTCTTCTCTTTGTGATCTATCCACTTTTCTCAGTAGAAAGGGGAAATGGTGATGAACTGTCCTTAGCATTTTCCATATTCTGGCTTTGCCTTCCTACCGTTGAGTCCACCTATAGGAAAAAAAAGTAACAGTGCTTCTGTTAGTTTAAAAGACAATAGCAGCTGTTCCTTTGCGGTCAGCTGACCCCAACCAGCAGCAAAGCATCCACTCATACACCTCCCACTGAAATAGGGGAGAGAAACGGAAAAGAAAAAGTAAGAAAACTTGTGGGTTGAGAGAAATTCTAGAAAGTGAAGTAAAGAGAAAAGGGAAAAAAAAATCCACAAAAAACTAAGCCCAGGTCCAGATCCACACCATCAAACAAAGAAAACCCAAAACAAGTGATGCAAAGGCAATCATTTACTTCTGACAAGCAGATTGATGCACAATTGATCTTTGAGCAATAGCTACTTTAAAAAGACCAAACCACTATTTCTTTTTATGGTTGTACATGATGTTATATGGTGTGGAATATCCCTTTGGTTTGGGTCACCTGGCCTAGCTATGTCCCTGTCTTTCTCTTGACCACCTCCAGCCTACTTGCTGGTGTGGCAGAATGAGAACCAGAGAAAGCCTTGACACTGTGCACAGACTACTCAGCAAAAGCTAAACCACTGGTGTGTTATCAACACTGTTTTAGCCACAAATCCAAAACACAGCTTTATATGGGCTACTATGAAGAAAGTTAATTCCATCCAAGCCAGATGCAGTACATCCTTGATTTTTTGCACAGCATTTTCTAGTATGCTATTATAATACCCTGTCTGCATCAAGCCATAAAGATAACTCCTATTCCCAGGATGCCTGTAGACCTTATGCCTGCTGCTTCTGAATTAGCTCAGAAAGAACTCTGGAGAGCTTTATTTTGAAGAAGGTAAAAAAAAAAAAGAGATAGTCCACCTTTCTTTTAAGAAAGAGCTCTCCATGCAATTAGATTATAGCAGAGCAGATGTTTCAAGGATCAAAATATTTATGAAGACTTAAGACACAGTAGGAACATGTTACTGCAGACTGGTAGCAATAAAAGTACAATCCTATGGCAATCAGAAAATAAGCTGAAATAGCTTACCCCTTAATGAGAAAATAACAAGCTACTGCATATTTTCAATGAAAGCAAAAGTTTACAAACAGGCATTTGCCAGAGAATAGCTAATGTACAGGAACATATTGCCCCTTAGCAATTGCCTCTGTGTGAATACATTCAAGTCTATATTTTCAGTGCTAAAAACTAATCTCCACAGTGTCACAGAGAATGGGCTGGACTGAAGGAAATCATGGTTAATGCAAGCTTATCAACATTCTTTACTCAGTAATTCCATTTATACCCTACCTTGTTAAACCCTGAACAATGATGGTTAAAAAGCACTGAGCTAGTGCTAATATTTGTTAGACAACAAAAATTTGACTTTTTGCTTTGGTACACATCTCAAAGGTGACTGTGAGGGTGCTGCGTGCTTACTTGGACATGCTGGAGGCAGGTCAATGACTCCCAGGGCACATGCCAGGCACAGGACGTGACCATCTCAGCAGGGCCCAGGTCAGCTCCTACAATCTCTGAAGAGCAGCAAGTACTCCACGCTGCTGTCTTCTACTGTCCTAGGAGTGGGATTGGGGAGTCACTGCCTTGCACAGACACAAGAAACTACTAGTAACAGGTTTGCTCAGTTTCTTCTGGCTATGTCTAAATTGTGAAAGCGCTTCACAGAGTCTGGGGCTTGTCTTCATCCTGTTCTCACTGGGTCAGGGTCAGGATCAGCAAGGTATGTGGCTGGGCAGAGACATACCTACAGCATAGCACAGACAAGGATCAAAGGTAATGGCCTGAGCTTAAATGCAGCTCTGGAGTCAAAGCCGCTGAGCTTCAGGGCCCTGACAGCTAGCATGATGGCAGGGAACAAGAAAGGGAGTCATACATTTGCTCCCTTAGTCCTACTTCGGATGACTGAAGACCAGAGCTGCACAGGCCATAAGACACGACTGCAGAGGACACTCTCCTTGCTCAGGAATCTCCACTATGACACAATGCTGCAGAGAAAAACACAATTTAGAACCCAAACATTTGAACCTCTAAGAGCCCTGAAAGGCTAAGCTAATACAAAATGTTATTTAAGGTGAGGATAATGAAAAAGGATGCTCAGCAGTTGGAACCTGGAGATACAGATCTGATGAGATACCATTTGGAGAGTGGTTTTTTTTTGTGCCTGTAGTTGTTGCCATGTGAACATATGGGTGATAGCTGTAGAGGACAGGAAGGGAGGACAGGATTATGGCACACAACAGACACCTGCAGTTAATGAGAGGTGCTTTATACTGCGTCGGATTTCCAAAACACCTGAATAAATAATGAAATTTATCAAATATAAGTGCTTCCTTCTTTAAGTGAATGGCAGAGATTAATTAGAGATTAGAGCACATTTCTGCTTGCAAACAAGGTAAAATAGGAGCCACATAGGCACTTTCATTAATTCAGGCTCAAGTCCCTTCCTAGGCTTTTCTTGGTTGTTATTTGTCATCTCGTATTTGTATGCATGACAGTTCTCTTTAGTACAGAACAGAATCCAGCTCTCAGTATGTTTGACATAAACAATGAAAGAATTTATTCCAATAGCCCCTTGTTCAGTTGCCTTCATAGAAGCAATTACCAGAAATGAAGAGGAAATATGTTTAGTCATTCCTTCAGATATTTCCTAAAAATATTTCTCTGTCTCTCAGTGTATTTGATGTTCAAACATTTATTTACAAACAAAATAAACAAAGCCCCTTCATTTGGTACAAGGTAATAAAAAATAATTTGGAGTTAATGTTACTTCCCTTTTCCAGACCATTAAGGCATCTCAGAAATCTTCAGATAAGTGTATTGGGACATGTAAACAGAAAGTTTAGAAAAATTCTGGGACAAAATTTTTTTTTCAAAACCTGATGTTTCGGATATACCCGTTGAGCCGCAGTTCAGCTTTTCTGATTAAATAGCAAGATCTTATTCACGGGTGATTCTTTTCTAATCTGGTACTAACTAGAGAAAAAGGTTCCTTGTTCAAAAACTCATGATCATCACTACAGATAAGCTATCTGCATTATTATATACTGTCTGGTTTATTAATGATGCTTTTTTTAAGGAAAGTTTAATTGAAAGTAAGGCCAATTTAAAAGTCTGGTTTTATTTCAAAGCTAGCATTCTGAATTCAGAAGGTTCATCTTTTCAGACTGTTTGATGGTATAGATAAAAAAGAGAAGTAATATCTACACACTGAATCTTGCAGAGGGAAAAATGTCTGTTCTAGATAACTACAGCTGTATCAAAACTATCTACCACAAATCAAGTGGGGAACTGAACTGAGCAAATACGTTTTGAGAAGTTGCTCTTGAAAAAAGTAATTTATCAAGCATCACCAACAGTAAATATGCTTTGAGGTTTGGTGTTAATACATATTTCAGTTATCACTATGGAAACTCTGAGCAACTACTTAGCTAAAGATCTATAAATACATGAGGAAAAACAGAAACAGATTTCCAAGCAGCAGCTAAAGGCAGAAACAAATGTATCTGTCTTTGCTTATGGCAGTAATTGCCAGAGTAAAACTACCAAAAGGTCTCCACTGGCATTTCTAGGTTTCAATTCCTTTTCAAAACAGTAAATTTGCAATTACAATTCAGAACACTTCAGCATATCTTTCAACTAAATGTTTCAATGTACACACAAATGTCTTGCTCAGCTGGGGAGAGATACAGCCTAAAAACTAGAAAAGTCTTAAAATACTTAAAATATTTCTACAATATAATTCAAGTGATAATTGAGAAAAACAGGTAGATACTGACTAAAGTAATATTCAAAGGAAACTTGAAAGTTCTCTGCTTCAAAACTGTTGGTCAGATTCATAATTATAAGCTAGAAAACTCAATTATTAAGCTGAACTGTTTGTGATCAATGTTTAATCTTCCTTCCCTCTGCCCAGCATTGCTTCAGACCTTGTTACATTTTGAGATATCACATGATAACATATACAACCAGTGACAAAAGATTGAACTTAAAAGCTGTACTTTGATGTGCTCTCTGAAAATTTCTGAAATTCATTGATTTTTAAAAAATATCCCAAGTACATCAGGAATGACGTTATAGACTACAAATCACATTAGACCCTGAACATAAAAAGGGTTTTCTGAATACTTGTCACTCAGTGAAGTCTATTAAAAAAAAAAAAAGGGGGGGATATCTCTTCATAGCACACACATTGTTGCATTGTTGCTTAAGACATGTTGTGAAGAAATGATGGCTTTAATAATTTGACAAGAAAATTCTCAAACATAGATATTCAAGGATGTTCAGACAAGAATGAGCTGGTAATGTGCGCTTGCAGCCCAGAAAGCGAATCACATCCTGGGCTGCATCAAAAGAAGCGTGGCCAGCAGGTCTAGGGAGGTGATCCTGCCCCTCTGCTCTGCTCTGGTGAGACCCCACCTGGAGTACTGCATCCAGTTCTGGAGCCCCCGCCATAAGAAGGACATGAACCAGTTGGAGAGAGTCCAGAGGAGGGTCACAAAGATGATCAGAGGGCTGGGGCACCTCTCCTGTGAGGACAGGCTGAGAGAGTTGGGGCTGTTCAGCCTGGAGAAGAGGAGGCTCTGGGGAGACCTTATAGTGGCCTTCCAATACCTCAAGGTGGCCGACAGGAAAGACGGGGAGAAACTCTTCAGTAGGGCCAGTTGTGATAGGACAAGGGGTAATGGTTTTAAAATAGAAGGATGTAGATTCAGACTAGTCATCACAAAACATTTTTTTACACTGAGGGTGGTGGAACACTGGCACAGGTTGCCCAGAGAGGTGGTGGATGCCCCACCCCTGGAACCATTCAAGGTCAGGTTGGATGAGGCTCTGAGCAATCTGATCTAGTTGAAGATATCCCTGCTTCTTGCAGGGGAGTTGGACTAGATGACCTTTAAAGGTGCCTTCCAACCCAAACTATTCTGTAATTCTAAGATAAAGTCTGTAGAGAAAGATAGCATCTTTTATTAAAACAGTTGATACAACAGGGAAAAGCTGATGATAGGTTTTGGACTTGCAGACCTTTCACAAAAGCCCCCTGTTTGTCAAATACTTTATCTACTCTTTTTCCAGTTGGTTCAGTAGGAGGGATTACATATCACTTTACACTTACCTCATAGAATTTGTTACTATACTGTTTCAACACCACTATTTCTAAAATAATACACAGATAGGTTCTAGTAATATATATTAAAAAATGATATATATATATATTTTTTTTCTGTGTCACTCCTATAATATACAGAGAGCACCAGCCTCAGCTTATTTGCTTCTAGGAGAAGCAGCTATGCAACTTGTTCCCCATCTGATTAATGCCTCAGACTTGTGTTTTTAGTTCCTAACCCCTTCGGTTTCTCTGACTTCACTTCCTTTCCATTCCCAGCTTTTCCTCCCACATTATCAGAGTGACAGCAGATGTTATGACTTCTGTTCTCATTTCTAAGCTTGCCTCATAGTTTATACTCTGAGGCTGACTTCTCTGCAGGTCATATTATTATGTGCAGATAGATACCTGTTTGTAAACATTACAAATTATTATAGATTTAATACACATTCAATAAAGCTCTAATTTTAAGTTCTAGAAACCTGAAACACAGTGCTGCAGAATTGTAGGGGGGGTTAAACGATTTTTACAGTTCCTTGCCATTCTTAAATTATTTAACTTGCTCAGATCAGCTTAGAAATAAGTGAATTGAACAACTCACTTATTCAGATCTGGCAGAGCTTGAGGAGGTTTCTATTTTAAGAGCATGCTTGTCTTAAATTAGAAATCACATGTCTGGCTTGAATGGTCCTAAGAAATACACATATTGACATTCTGATTTTCTCATAATGTAGCTACCAGCTATTCTAAGGTCAGAAACTACAAGTAGCTGAGGGTTAAGCTATTCATAGAGCCAAAATAAAAGATGAAATGTATGAATTTAGAAGGGCAATCTTGCCCTTGCAGTATCTTTGGGCTGGGTAAATTTGAGAAACAGAAACATGCGTATACAGATATACAGATACACACAGAGGCCTCTTCTGAGCACTATTTAGTGGGTCTTTTTACTATAATATGGCTTCTCAACAGATTCTTCACTGCACCTTCAAAGAGTTGAACTGCCTGGAAGATAAAATACTGATTATAGAAAAGAAGTAGATCTGGATCTAAAGGAGATCTGAATGCCTAAAAAGACAATTGTTTGAATGTAGGTATGTAAGTCTAAACGTAAAATCCAGCCACCTTGGCAGTGTTCAGCAATTATTCTTGGCTCATTACATGATCTTCCTGGTCTTAAATGGTACCATCGTTTCCCTGTTTTCTGTATGGTCATAAGTAGATTTACTGCTGCAGACAGTAGTGGTTCAGAAAGGATCACTGTTAATGCTAGACCTTCTGAACTAAGAAAATCTTCACAATTCACCTATTTCTCTAGGGAATGACTCAGCCTGTGACAGAATGCAATTATCACTAGTCACTAGTACAGGGCAGTATTTCCATGCTTTTTTCCCCTTAATTTGCATGTAACAAACAATATTTTACAAGTTTTTTTTCTTCTACTTTTTTACATTTTACTAATGGAAACTGATAATATCAAAAGCAAATGATATCTACAAGTAAATGCCATATACATTCTGGCTGTTTTTCTGCTTCACTTGTTCTTTAAAGTACTTCTCATCTAGATTAACGTATTCAAAACCTCATTTCAATTATTTTTATTATGCCTGGCTTCAGCTTTCTGCCATTAAAAATGTGAGTCTACAGTTCATTTAAGGATTCAATACCCCCATTAGACGGTAATTCATGTCAGTTTCCCCATTTATTTTCTAGCAATTCATGGGATTTAGTTGATTTATAAAAGTATTTAGAACTGGAACTCTGCCACTAAATATGGTTTTGTGTAGGGACTATTTTACAAGCTAAAGCATAACATTTAGTAATAAGCCATTTATGTTTTGGCCAGCTGTTCATGGTATTGTGTTTTCTAATTATCCCAAAGCAACTTTCTCTCTCTTTCAACTCCACTTTAAAAATATTGATTTAGGTACTAAACTGTCTGCTTCCCAGTGCTGGACATAGCTGCTTGGCCAGTCTTGGCAATAAAAAGTCACAAAAATAGTAAGTGAAAGAATTGAGACAGATGTGGAAGTGGAAGCAATGTTTTTAGTGCCTACGTAAAATTTCTTTTTGCATATATGGTGAAATGTTTCTTCAGCTTTCACCATACCAGTCTAATGAAGTGAAACATTTTCTAGAATAGGACAAGACAAAATCCTTATATATCTTATAGAATCATAGAATGGTTTGGGTTGGAAGGGACCCCCAAATGTAATCTAGTCCAACCCCCCTGCAAGAAGCAGGGATATCTTCAACTAGATCACATTTGTTCAGAGCCTCATCCAACCTGGCCTTGAATGTTTCCAGGGATGGGGCATCCACCACCTCTCTGGCTAAGCTGTTCCAGTGTTCCACAATTTCATTGTAAAAAAATTTTTCCTAATATCTAGTCTAAATCTACCTCCCTCTATTTTAAAACCATTACCCCTAGTCCTATCATAACAGGCCCTACTGAACAGCCTCTCCCTGTCTTTCCTGTAGGCCCCCTTGAGGTACTGGAAGACCGCTATACGGTCTCCCCAGAGCCTTCTCTTCTCCAGGCTGAACAGCCCCAACTCTCTCAGCCTGTCCTCACAGGAGAGGTGCTCCAGCCCTCTTATCACCTTTGTGGCCTTCCTCTGGACCCTCTCCAACTGGTCCATGTCCTGCTTACGGTGGGGGCTCCAGAGCTGGACTAGTACTGGTGGGGTCTCACCAGAGCAGAGTAGAGGGGGAGAATCACCTCCCTCGACCTGCTGGCCACGCTCCTCTTGATGCAGCCCAGGATGCAGTTGGCCTGCTGTGCCACAAGGGCGCATTGCCTGCTCATGTTGAACTTCTCATCCACCATCACTGCCAGGTCCTTCTCCTCAGGGCTGCTCTCAATCCATTCTACACCCAGCCTATATTTGAGCCTGGGATTGCCCTGACCCAGGTGCAGGACCTTGCACTTGGCCTGGTTGGACTTCATGAGGTTTGCATGGACCCACCTCTCCAGCCTATCAAGGTCAAAACATTACTTTTTGCTGCTGAACTGCGGGCCCTTTTTGTAGGAGGGCCGGTACTTCTTGGCCCGGATCCAGTCAGGCTGCCACTGCCAGCCCCTCCGGCTGAGGTAGTTGCAGGCCCAGCGGAGTTTGTCGGCCCCCAGTGAGCAGATCGTGTTGCTTAGAGCGTCATCCAACCTGGCCTTGAATGTTTCCAGGGATGGGGCATCCACCACCTCTCTGGCTAAGCTGTTCCAGTGTTCCACCACCATCATTGTAAAAAAAATTTTCCTGATGTCTGGTCTGAATCTATCTCCTTCTATTTTAAAACCATTACCCTTCATGCCGTCACAATAGGACCTGCTGAAGAGTTTCTCCCCATCTTTCCTGTAGGCCCCCTTGAGGTATTAGAAGGCTGCTAAATGGTCTCCCCAGAGCCTTCTCCAGGCTGAACAATCCCAACTCTCTCAGCCTGTCTTCATAGGAGAGGTGCTACAGCCCTCTGATCATCTTTGTGGCCCTCTGGACCTGCTCCAACAAGTCCATGTCCTTCTTACATTGGGGGCTGCAGAGCTGGACATAGTACTCCATGTGAGGTCTCACTAGAGCAGAGTAGAGGGGCAGAATCACCTCCCTTGACCTACTGATCACACTTGTATTGATGCAGCCCAGGATGTGATTGGCTTTCTGGGCTGCAAGCGCACATTGCTGGCTCGTGTTGAGCTTCTCGTCCACTTTAATTGGAAACTTTTACTCTGGATTGTATTAACATGTCTATCCTCGTTTTGAGAAGCTGATTTGAGATTTCAAGGAAAAAAAAAAGAGCAAGTCACAAATGAGTTTAAAAGTCAGTGCTGGGAGTGGTTGTTTCACCATGTGACCACTTGTGACTGAATGAAGTGGAGCAGTCAGTGCAAATGTAGGGCCAGAAGGCACTGGCTGAATAATCATCCAATTCCATTGGATTCCTGCTGAATAATTTAGAACATATTATCTTGGGAATAAAGAAACTCCTCATGACTAGGCATGAGCATGTACATTGGTGAGCCATACTTAGCACTCAGAAGATATCTTTGCCTCAGGAAGTCTGTCATCAGTTTTCTTTCACTGTTCCAAATAATCCCTCTTCTTTTCCCAAAGAGTGAAGCTTTCAAGGATGTACTGTATTACCTCTAATGTGCTTTCCTGAACCAAAGTATAGAGATGCTTTCTAGCAAGCAAATCGGTTTGGCAGACACTATTTATAAGAACTGCAGCATAATAAATCAGAACCAGCCTATACTTGTTCTTGACACTCTTTAAATGTTTTACTTTTTCTCTATGAACCTGCAGTTATCTGGAGAGTAATGTTGTGAAGTGACAGAGGTAAAGCAACAGTAAAAAGGAAACACAGTAAAAAAACTTTTTGAACAGATCAGGGTGTGGCTAGTTATCAGTAAAGTTTCTTCCAGATTTCCATGTTTTGAGGAGATCAGCTTCCTATAATTCATAGCAATGCTCTCAATAAGATCTTGAAGCTTGGGCTTCTCTGAAAATGGAAACAGTAATCAGACGTAGGAAGATGGATGAAAGTTGTGAATTGATATACCTTCATGGCTTCAAAGGAAAGCTGATGACATGAGGTGTTCATGGCATGAGGTTGCTCTGGTATACCGTGGTTGTCTAACAGTAACAAAGCTGAGATGAGACAATATGCCTGGCCACCAGAACACTTGTCAAATATGGGCCTGACATTTGGTGATGCCCTGATATGAAACAATCTTTTGATTGTTTCAACTTATATACACTCAAGATCAGAAGACACATCTGCAACTGCAGGAAAAATTGGTGGTGGTGTTCCCAGTGCACGGGGTATGTCTTGCTGAGGAAGACAAGCCTCCAGCCTGCTGGGCTGAGGTATGCTGGATCATCTTGTTGTGTTAATAATATTTCAGCCCGAGTATAGTGACGAAGCTACTATTGCATGTATATATTTCTTTCTTTAGTCATCTTTCAATCTCTTGTTTTAGGCAGAGACTATCTTGTCAGTGCATCTGCTGTGAGCTGGATCCTGTAAAGGATGTGGAAGACTGTCTCCTAACATAAATTTAATCTTGTGACAATAACTGTCAAGCCATATCAAAAATATGCTGTTGCCAGTGGTGATAGACTACTTTGCTTAGTACTGTAAAGCTTGGGCTGAAATTTTGAGCTTGATGGCTTTGGACTCTTAATTTTCTCAGTATGTGCAGCAACTTTGGGAACAATTTGTTTTCACACTGGAGATCTCAATGTATCTCAGCCTCAGAATAAAACTTAATTCTTTGCTTGCCTTACAGCTTCACAATAAGTTCTTAAGTGTTTGTCTATACAACGCTCTCCCCTATAAACATTGTCTTCAGCAGAAAAGGGTCACCTAATATTTCAGGGGATTTTGTTTTTTTTTTTAGGGATTATTTTCCCAAATATGTAAATTCTTTTCTTAAATGGTAGATCACGACATGAAGTAAGGCAGACCTGTATAGTTTCTCATCATAATACCTGATACCATGTCAGTCTTGGTGCACCTTGAAGTGTTTTAGAGCACAATATCTGCAGTCCAAAGGCTTCACTTACCTAGAGATATGATGTGATGATGGCACTATATGATTTCTTGGGTTTTGGTTTTTTTAGTTGCGTATCTGAAAGACATCATGATTCCTTCAGCCTACAGGCTTCTCAGGTGCAGATTTGGATGAGGAAATGGCCTTAAGTTGTGGCAGGGGAGGTTTAGACTGGATACCAGGAAACACTTCTTTACTGAAAGAGTGTTCAAGCATAGGCTGCCAAAGGAAGTGGTGGACTCACTATCCTTGGAGGTGTTTGAAGAACATGTAGATGTGGCACTTCAGGACATGGTTTAATAGACATGGTGGTGTTAGGTTGATGGTTGGACTTGGAGGTCTTTTCCAACCTTTAATATTCTATTATTCTATGATGAATTTTTTTTTCCTCTTCTGGCTCATATTTTAGGTTAGGCAATGTGAAATAGGTTTGATAAACTAAAGCATACCTTCTAATCCACTCACCACCTGCAGTGAAAGAAAATTTATGTCTAAGGAAAGACAATAGAATAGTAAGGAAGTCAAACTTTGTTCACGGGGAGGCCACAGAACTGAACAGTGATGAAGAATCAGATGACCCTTTGACAGGAAACACTTAGGGAACATAAAAAGTAGATGATCTATCAGAATAAGAGTGAATCATTGTTGAATCATTTATTCAAACTTCTGCTTCTCTAGTGTCTGCAAAATGTTAATAAGTAATAATAAAAATTATTCGCATTCACCTTTTGTAGGAGACCAAACTGACCAAGGCCAACGTGTGACCCCCTGGAGCAGGGAACTGGTTTTACTGAGAAGGGTGCGAACAATCGCAGGAGGTGAAGTTTGATAAGGGAGCGTGAGGAGCAGGGGAGAGGCAGGGCAAGGAGATGATGGAGATCCCTGGAGCCTTTAAATCTGTCTCAAGCACTCATAGAGTGAAACAGTTGTCATGACACTGCAACTGGATGTGACTACGGGATGGAACCTTGTGGAGATAAGGTTGTCTTGCCTTAGCCCATTATCACAGTTTTCATGTTTCTAAAGATTTGAGTGACCTTTGCCTTATTAATACCTTATTAACTCCAAAATGCATATTCTGATCACACCCCCAAATATGTAAATTAAGGTTTAGGAGATCATGTTAAATGACATAATCCGTAACCCAGCCTAGATCATGCTAAACATTGCCTAACCCTGCTTGGTCATGCTAAGCATCACCTATGGCAGGAGGGACAAATTACCTTGATAAAAAGCATCGGGTCCTAACAAAGAGTGTGACTTTCTGGATGAGCACTCCTACAGACCAGAGACCCCGTTGGTTGGACCAATGCTGGAACTCAGACCAGTGACCTCTCTCCATCTCTCCCCACCCCACTTCTTCTTACTCTTTAACCTTTTTTCTAGTAAGTAACACAAGACATAAAATCCTCACATGCATGGTAAACAATAAGTATTTCTGCTACCCAATTATTTACTATTTCAATACAGCCTAACTATTGAATAAAAGTCTCTGTTTACCTACAGAGCAGTATCGTATATACCTTATTCCAATCAGGGGAATCAGTGAATCTGAGTCACCTCTACCTCCTCTTGACATTTACTTGGGACTGAATAAATTGGAGGTGACATATTTGCAGGCGAGAATTTGGGAAGTGACACTGTCACCTTCTCCTCTCTTCTCTCTCTTCTGTGCTGGGACTGAGTAAATAGGATAAGACGTAGTTGGGGGTGCGAAGTTGGGACGTGACACCTTTTCAGGAGGATTCTTTGAAAAGATCCCAATACTGTGAATGAACATAATGTAAAAAATAAAAATTCATAAATGGTGTAAGTAAATGCTTAACATCCACGCACATGGTTTCAGTTTGGAGTACAATTTTCCTTTCTGTTGCTCCTGTGTTAAACTAGGATAATTTGGCATGAAGGTACTTAAATCACAAGGATGAAAACTGAAGTAAATGAGAGGAGAATTAGATCCTACATTCATATATTTTGACTACTAAAGATTAACTGTTCATGAAAAGTGATCCCAAAAGAATCTCGAACAAGTTCTACTTGAAATTAGTTTTCAGATTCAAATGAATTCTGACAATTCACTATTGCTTCAGCTCTCCTTCTAGCAACTAAGTGATAGCGACATTTATATTAAGGTCACCTAATGCTTCTCATTAATATCTCTCATATATTAGCTATCAGTGGCTTATATTTTTGGCAAAGCTTGCCATTCATGATAAAATATTCTGTCTTTTATCCCTGACTCAAGCTGTTCTTTCTCCTCCCTGCCACTCCTAAAAATTTTGGTAATAGCAAATTAGTCTCTTTGGAGTGTAAAGTACAGAATATATTGGCAGATTCAACATGTTTGAATATATATTTTTTTAATTAGGTTAGGACTTTCAAAACAGATGGTGGATTATGGCAGAAGCAATCAGTGCCCTGTGAGAACATGAAAAAGGGTCTCATTTTCTTTTGCACTTTAGTTTGCTCCAAATTCAAAACAACAGGTTAATGGAATAGCCTCCTGGGCAAAGAAAATACCTAAAGCCATCATAGTGATAAAAACTTTCCCTCAACATGAGAAGAAGCTTTTGATTTATAATATTTCCAAAGGTGAACTGCAGCCTACATCTTATTGAAGTTCTGTCTATTTTTAATTCTCTTTTTTTACTATGTGCATTAGATGACTGGGATTTGCAGCTCTAAAGAACTGAGGTTTGCATAACCACTTTTATACACAAATTATTTAGGAATGTAAACATTTCCTTAATGTCAACTGAAGTGTAATTAATAATCCATTATCGCAAAATTGTTTAAAGCAGCTGGAACAGTCGCATAGAAATAAACAGCTATTTATTTTTCAAATTAGTATGAAGTCATTCTGCTCAGTAATTCTGTTTCCATATACTACAAGTGCTATATTCATATTCTTTCTAAAAAGCTTTTCTGAAATGCCACTGAAACTGGTATAATTTTGTTTCTATTTTGTGTAGAAAACATTTTTTTTCTTAATTGTGTTGTGCAAGATAAGAAAAAAATTTGGAAGTAGGCTGAGAGGAAAAGATGTTATTATATCTTTCAGTGATTTTATTGATTTTTATATCCTTATGTAATGAAAATAAGCTTATTTCTCTTTGTCATCCATTTTTTCATTGACTTTGTACAGTGGTCCATCATATTTCATTGATCTTTACATTCATGCAACCACAGGCTGAAAACAGCTTGACCACATGTAAGCAAATGCTCTCTACTCATTCTGCAGGGATGGGACACATTTAAATACTGTTGACTGATCCCTGCCACACAAAGTTTGGCTGTGTTGGCAACGGAGAGCACTTATGGGAGAGTTGAGCACTGGACAATACATTGCTTAATAGCTTGCTGTAATTCCTCCATTAAAGAAGTACACTTTAAACAGTGTGTAGACAAAGTGTATAGATCATAGCGTAAGGGAAGTAAAAGCTTATAGTGGCAAAGTTACTTGATAATTACAGTTGAGCCACTATGACTTCTGAGGGTGAGAGAGGGACGGTGATGCAGGTTTGCAGTAGCAGTAGTAGTAGAATAAAAGTAATAGTTTATAATGTCCGTTCATGCTCCACCACAGACAAGTTTCAAGAATCATAATCTCTGTATTTGTATGCTCATTCTCTATTTCACAGAATTACTTAGTCTTACTAATGTGTGCAGTGTCCCAGGCGGTGTTCAGACACTGAGATGTTGCAGATACACAAAGTAGGCTATTTTGATTCACTCTCCATAGGAGACAAAATAAATTGATGAGGGCTGTTTCATACAGACAATCCAAAATGTGCAGTCGCTCACTTAACAAAGGGAGGGCTGTCAACCTCGAAGAGTTTCCTTAGGCAGCGTCCCAACCTAAGGGGAGCATCCCTGACTGCAGACCTGCTGCTCCAAGGAGGACTGGCTCAAGTTCATCCTCCGATGAGGGCTCCATTTACACCCTAGTTGAATCTCATCTGTCATCATATATGGTCACATCAGGTCTCATTGGCTGTAAACTCCACTTTACAACAGCCACATGGTTCTGGAAGCTTCGCAGCCACATGAAAGCTAAGGTGGGTGTATCTGCCACGCTAAGCAGCAATCATGGAATGAAACTGAAAGCAATCTTAGAAAGATCCCGAGCAGTGAAAGAAAGAAGAGAGAGCTGCCCACTGGCCAACCCCCACTTATATACTGAACATCACATTTATGGTATGGAATACTTTGGCTGGTTTGGATCATCCGTACTGGCTATATGACTCCCAGCTGCTTGCACCTGCACATTACTGAAACCTGGGAAGCTGAAAAAGTCCTTTATCTCTTTATCAACAACTAATAACATCAGTGTATTATCAACATTATTCACATACCAAATCCCATACTAAATAAAAAACTCAGCAGCTACTGGAAAGAAAATTAGCTCGATGCCAGCTGAAACCAGGACAACAGCATAATCTGCAGAAGCAGCCTTCATTAATAAAATGGCACAGTAAGATATTACCATTGATCTCCTTGAAAGTATAAATCTCATTTTTTTTAAGACGCAGAATAAGAAGAATTTACTTACAGCAAATCAGATGAGCAATTATTTATGCTTTAGGTGTGACTCTCCAAAATGATAAAACTCTGGGTAATAAAGGTTGGATTAAAACTGTCCACTACATACAGATCCAATGCCTTCTTAAAAATGTGTATGCACATATTCGTTTTCAACAATTTCCAATTAACTTCAGCTTTCCTAAGGCCAAATAACACACCAGAGGCATACAAGCTTCAGAGAAAACGCAAGCTTCATACAAGCTTCAGAGAAAATTCTTCTGATTTCAAAAGACTTATGATTTTGTCAGACTTCCAATGTCCAAATCCAGAACACTGTAAGTTAAATTAGTGCTAGAAAGAAAACATATTGGAAGGAAAACAGCATGAGGCTTATGAATGAGTTCTCAAATCCTATGCTCCTGTTCCAACCACAATAGCTTCCTTTCAGTACTTATTATTTCAATAAATAAAAAATATATTTCCTTACTGTATTTACATTTAACATTTTAATGAACCTAACAGTAAGCATTATAAGAACATTTGAGAATTATATGTGTATATTTTTCCTGTATTAGTGTCTGGTTGTAAAATGTAAATATGTACTGGGAAATACAGCCTCACAGTCTTGAACAAATTTGAATGCAGTAGGCTGCTATAGATATGAAATATTAATATGATGTATGATTTTTTTTTTTCGGTGAGAACAGGGATTTGTGAATCTTCTAAGCAAGAACATAACAGTTCATTTAACCCCTTTTGTGTAGTCTGAGTCTTCTTCAGTCAGAAAACTGGGACATATGTCTTATAGTGAAAAACCTAGCACTGAAGTCCTCTACCATTATGATTCCCGCTTAGATTTGTTTATATCTTCAGGCTTATTTTAAATGTCGAACTAACTTTCTAAAAAACCAAAAATATATAAGCCATTTGGAAGGTATAACTGGAAGCCAAGGTGTTATATTTTGATTGAAAAAATTGTCCCTTCATTTTAAGACCTTAAAAGAACAATGCAATAATAAAAAAATATCAAATGTGGTCTCCAGTCTTCCTTTCTATCCCCAACCAACGTATTGTTTTCTAAACTGGATGATCTGAGAAATTCTGCTGCACAGAAATGTTGCTTCCCATCTAAATTTCTTTAATAGTAATTGATCACTTCTGCTTCCTCTCTGAACAGTTCATATTCACAGAATCAGAGGACGGTTGAGGTTGGAAGGGATTTCTGGAAGTCACATTGTCCAAGCCTCCTGCTAAAGTAGGGCCACCTAGAATCAGTTCTCCAGGACTACGTCCGGATGACTTTTGAATATCTCCAAGGAGGGAGATTCCACCACCTCTCTGGGCAGCCTGTGTGTCGTAGTTTAGCCCCGATCTGGACCAGACTACGCAGTCTCTCTCTCACTCCCCCCACCCTCCGAGAGAATAGGGAGAGATAATTTAAGAAAAGAGAGATAATTTTAGAAAAACGACTCGAGGTTTGAGATAAGGACAGGGAGAAATCCTTACCGTCATGGGCAAAAAAACAGACTTGACTTGGCGAAAACTATTCATTTATTACTACAACTAGCAGGATAATGAGACAGAGAAACAAGATAACCTCCTCCACCCCTCCCACTTCCAAAGCTTAACATTATCTACCTTCCCCCCCCCGAGCGGCACAGGGGGGAAGAGGGAATGGGGGTCGCGGTCAGTCCATTATGTGTTGTTTTACACCGCTGCTTCACAGTTGGGGGAAGAACTCCTCACATCCCTCCCCTGCTCCAGTGTGGGGTCCCACCCATATGCCACAGTCCTTCATTAAACTGCTCCGGCGTAGGTTATCTCTTCCACGGAGTGCAGTCTCTCCAGAATGGCTGTCCCAGCGGGCCCTCCACGGGTCACAGCCGCATTCAGGCATCCACCTCCCCCGGTGCGGGGTCTTTCACGGGCTCCGAGCTCCAAGTGGATCTCTGCTCCTCTGTGGACCTCCATGGGCTGCAGGGGGACAACCTGCTCCACCATGGTTGTCACCACAGGCTGCAGGGGAATCTTGGCCAGGAGCCACATTACTCCTCCCCCTCCTTCTTCACTGACCTTGGTGTTTGCAGCTGTTTCTCTCACAAGAAAAGTTCATTCTTCACAACGGGCTGGCAGAAGCCTCAAATAGCCTCTCAGGATCTCTTCGCGTTATTCATCCCATCTTCTCTCCTCTCCACCTCTTGCAGCCAGACTGGGCTGAGTTGGGCCCAGTCGGCCGCCTGGCGAGAGGCCAGAGGGTGAGGCCTGCCAGGCCCTGGAGGCCTGCGCCTCCCCCTCTGGGCCTCTGCCCTTGCTCAGCTTCGTCACATCTTCTCTTCTCTCTTTTTTTTCTGTTTTCCTTTTCTTAAATACGTTATCGCAGAGGCGCTATCATGGGACATTCTGCTCCCAATCGGCTCAGCCTTGGCCAGCAGTGGGTCCGCCCTAGGCCCGACCGAGTCCACTGAACAAAGGGGAGCGACTTCTAGCAATTTCCTACAGAAGCTATCACCTTAGGCCCCCCTCACTAAGCAAAACCACAACACTGTGCCAGTGCTTGGTCACTCTCACAGTAAAAAAATGTTTCCTGGAGTTCAGAGGGAACCTCCTGTGTTTCAGGTTGTACCCATTGCCTCCTGACCTGTCACTGGGCACCACTGAAAAAAGCCTGGCTCCATCCTCTTTTTACCCTCCCTCCAGGTATTTATATACGTTGATGAGATCCCCCCTCAGCCTTCTCTTCTCCAGGCTGAACAGTTCCAGCTCTCTCAGCCTTTCCTCATAGGGGAGATGCTTCAGTCCCTTAATCTTTGTGGTCTTTTTCTGGACTCTCTCCAGTGTGTCCATGTCTCTCTTGTACTAGGGTCCCAGCACTGGACACTGCTGAGGATAGGGGAAGGGTCATGTCCCTCTACCTGCTGGCAGTAGTTTGGTTAATGCAGCCTAGGATACCGTTCACCTTCTTTGCAGGCAAGGCACATTGCTGGGTCCTGTTCGACTTGGTGTCTACCAGGACCCACAGGATTTATTTTACCAAGCTACTTTCCATCTGGGTAACCCTCAGTATACCTTAGTGCATGGGTTTGTTTCTGCTCAGGTGCAGGACTATGCACTTCCTGTTGTTGACTTTCATGAGGTTCCTGTCAGCCCCTTTCTCCAGCCTATCAAGGTCTCTTTGGATGGTAGCACAGCCTTCTGTTGTGTCAGCCACTCCTCCCAGTTTGGTGATATTAGCAAACTTGCTGCAGGTACACTCTGTGCCATCATTGACCCCTGGGGTACATCGCTAATCATTGGCCTCCAACTACACTTTGTGCCACTGATCACCACCCTCTGGGCCTGACCATTCAGTCCATTTTCAGTCCACCTCAGAATATAGCTCTGATATAGATAAAATGTGATAATCAAGGCAGTTTGTTGCACTTAAAACACCAGGACTGCACTGAAAAATAACAATGGCTATAATTCCTTATTGTTTTCCAAGGTTATCCCTGGAATAATTTATCATTTCTGAAAATTCAAAGATAGTAGACATATCCATGCACTTACTTGAATATTTGCATGAGTATTTTTCTGACTATAGGTCTCAAATTAGATAATAAATTTTCAATTTGTCTCTAGTTTTTATTGATTTTACCTATCTACATCTTGTTAGGAATTACTTTTAGTGAGGCACATACTTTAAGGGAGGATTAGGTTCTCAATATGGATAATATTTATTTTGTAGAAACTATAAGAAAGTTATCTAGTTGAAATTCCCTAATCTACACGTAACCGTATTTTAAAAAGTAATCTTGTATATGTTGTTTCTGTGATACTAATCTATATTCATAGCTGTATGTTGTTTAAACTAAAGTGGAAATAGTAGAATACCCTAATAAAACCTTTTATTTGAAATGTTGAATCTCGTAATTTTGTAACTTCAGTTTACAACATCTAGATTGTGAATGGCATTCAAGAGGTTTTCTGACACTTCTGGAGGAATTTATAAACTTTAAACAGAAATCATGAGAAAAAGCAAAGCATCACACTGGGTGCAGCATATTAGTCAGTCTTCTTGTCCATGGGTCAGAGAACAATACATTTTTCTTTACTAACAGATGTCTTGCACAATAGCACCCAATCTTGATTTAAGACAACAAATGATAGCCTATCTACAGCTTCCTACATTATTATTCCTCGGACTTGTTAATGATAATTTCTTATCTGAATCTTTTCTCCTCATAATCTCCCTCTTGCCTCTGGCTAGTTTTTAGTTCCCTTCTCATTCCAAATTCCACTTCTGTTTCCCTGCACCCTTCTCTCTCCTTCTCCCTTTCTAGAGCTTATCTGTCTCGCATGCTCCACTGTTTCCTTCTGGCTCTCCTGCTCTGACTTTTAATATTTAAGAACAAGCTTTCTGACTCTTGGATGTTAGGCAATAGGGGAAGACATCCTCTGCTTTTGGTGCTCTTTTTTCTGGAGAAAAAAAAAAAGGCGGAATTTAGTATGGTTGGTTATCAGGGCATGCAGAAAAATATCGTACTAACAGAAGTGCTCGTTGTGGTTTCTGTTTTTCACATCATGTTATTCAGAGCTGTGTAGTCAATGAGTCAGTGAAAGAGTTAAAGTCTGACTTGACAGAGCATTTGTCAAAAATAAATAATGAGCATGATTAGAACATCTACTTTTATGATAAACAAGTGTGATATCCCCAAGGATAATAAAAAAAAATGGGAGATATGATCTGGTACTGTATCCCATTGCACTCAAATCTAGACAGTGATCTCATGTGGCTGTTCCTCACACCAAATGCCTTTGTCACAGCAGTGAAATAAAAGGCAAGTTGAATGCTGGAGAAAGACCTGTCTGAGCAATCTTTATAACCTTAAACACCTTCAAATATAAACAACAGATGCAATGGAGACTGCAAGATATCTGTTCACTCAAAAAATCTTATTTAATCAATAGCTAGAGACAGATATACATTTTCTTATATATATTAACAGCTCTCACATAAAAGAATAAAGATTATAACTGCAAATTGATAACCCTCTATAAAACATGTGCAAAAAAACATTTTAAAAATAATTAAAACAGTCAAATTTAGACAGAAAGATATCTGACAGAAATCACCTCTCTGCTCTATCCCAAAGCCCAAAGCAAGTGATAGAAAATGACTTGGAAAAGGTCATCAACAGCTTGTTTTACTGAATATGGGTAAGAGTTTGTACTGCTCTCTAATCCCTTTCCTGAATACCTGAAATATTTAGTTTACAGTATTCCTCTGATTTTAGCTGGAATGTGGAAACACAGCATAATAATACAAAACAAAAGGATTATAAGAAAAACAAAATGGAGAAAAGGAAAAGGGAGCACAAAGGAAACTTTGATTAATACATTATTTTTAGAGATCTGTGTTTCCGTTTTTCAAATAATCTCCATTAACCTTCCTCAGCTGCTTTGAAAAAGGGAAATTTATGATTTGTGCACTTTCACTCCCATCTAGAACAGTCACAGAGTGTTGCAGTTTGGCATGTTTGGCACGCTACCAGAAAGGCACTCACCATAAGATGCTGGTGCAGCATGGCTGTAAAGTAAATGGATTCATGTTTTCAAGGACACAATGCATTGCTATAACTGTAAAAGACGATAAAAAAATAACTTTAAAGGAGGTAAATAGCATCACACTGTATTTCTAATGGGAAGACTGCACGAAGATATCAGCATTTTAAAAGCATTTATCCTTAATGGACCATTGATACTGGATAAATTTCTACCATGAATAACTCTTGTGCAATCCTGTTATGACTAATGGGGTTGCAATACTTTAACCTAAACCTAAATTTAAGGCAGTATGAAAAAGAAGATTTCACTCTTTTTTCATTTTACAAGCATCATAGCAATCTAACCCAGCTTCACTGGTTCCAGTGAAGTAGGTCCTGGAATTTAGTAAAGCCTTTGACACTGTTTCCCACAGCATTCTCCTGGAGAAACTGGTGGCTCATGTCTCCAACGGGTGTGCTCTTCACTGGGTAAAAAACTGGCTTGAAAGGCTGGGCCCAAAGAGTTGTGGTGAACAGAGTTAAATCCAGTTGACAGCTTGTCACAAGTGGTGTTCCCTAGGGTTCATTACTGGGGCCAGTTCTGTTTAATATCTTTATCAATGATCCAGATGAGTAAGTTTGCAGACTACACTGAGATGGGTGGGAGTGCTGATCTGCTTGAAGGTAGAAAGGCTCTGCAGAGGGATCTGGACAGGCTGGATTGGTGGGCTGAGGCCAAGTGTATGAGGTTCAACAAGACTAAGTGCCAGGTCCTGCTTTTGAGTCACAACAACCCTATGCAACACTACAGGCTTGGGAAAGAGTGGCTGGAAAGCTGCCTGGTGGAAAAGGACCTGGGGGTGCTGACATGAGCCGGCAGTGTGCCCAGGTGGCCAAGAAGGCCAACAGCATCCTGACCTGTAGCAAGAACAGTGTGGCCTGTAGGACTAAGGAAGTGATTGTCCCCCTGTACTCAACTCTGGTGAGGCTGCACCTCAGATATTGTATTCAGTTTTGGGCCCCTCACTGCATGGAAGACATTGAGGTGCTGGAACATGTCCAGAGAAGGGCAACGAAGCTGGTGAAGAGTCTGGAGCACAAGTGTTTTGAGAAGTGACTGAGGGAACTGGGATTGTTTGGTCAGGAGAAGAGGAGGCTGAGAGGAGACTTTATCATGCTCTACAACCACCTGAAAGGAGGTTGTAGTGAGGTGGGTGTCGTTCTCTGGTGTTTTGGGAGCACCAATTAGACATGAACTATTATATAGCTATTTACAGCAACAAAATGACTACTTTTGATGTTATGTTCAGAAGTCTGACCTGGAAATAACTGAATCTAAATGAAGTAACTGGAACTAAAATTAGTAAACCAGCAGAACTCTCGAGGTAGACTTGGAGCAATTTACAGCCAGTTTTCTACAAATTAAGACAATATTTTATATTTGCTTATAGTAACAAAGAATCTTCTCAGAGGTGTATAATAATCACATGATATGCATGATATTCACAACATATAACACTGAAATATATTTATGTACTCTTTCAATAATCTTGTTTCTCTGGACACTTTGAGAGATTGTAGAGGTCCAGGTTGCTAACAGTATATCCGAATACATTTGAGGATTGTATTTACAGCAGTAAATGAGAAGACTTTCTGTGAATAATAAGCAAGCTTTTCTATCACAGATTTTTATCACCAGATGTAGCTCATAAGGGAAAGAAAGAGAATGCAACACTGTGCTAGCTACTAGCTATGAGGGTTTGGGGAATCTGCACAAGAGCCTGAACTGTTCAGTATGTTGATAAATGACCTGGAAGAAGGAGTGAATAGAATAATCACATATCTTACAAAGGATACGATATTATTCAGGATAGTCAAGTCTAAAGTGAACTAAAGGTTTTCAGAAGAATCTCATGACATTGAGTGGCAAAATAAGCAGGCAAAATTCATTGTTAAGAAGTGTACTTGAATAAATGTATTCTAAGTACCTCTATACAGTGATATGTTCTCAGTTATATGTTGCTGTCAGATCTCCGAGAGCATTAGCTCAGTGTTGCATGGCAGTTAAAATGGGAAGTAAGTTATGAGAAGATATTTAAAAAGGGAAAAAGAAATAGAAAATATCATCCTGCTGCTGTGTAAATGCATGGCACATCATTTCCTTTAACATTGTATGTGGTTTTTAAGAAGATACACTAAAACATGAAAAGGGGTAGGAGAGAAATATGCTGCTCAGAATCACAGCTACTGTGAGAACTGTAGAGCTTTTATCAAAGTGGAAAACAGGAGGAAGGCTAAAGCATCATGAATATATGATATATATATTATATGTATAACAGATATGGTTAGTAAGGTTCACTTAAGATTGACTTGGTGGTGAACTGCACAGTTCTTTGGCAGCAGATTCAATTACAAGCATGAAGCAGTACTTCTTCGTACAACTCAGTTTAATTGTGGAATTTCTTACAATAGGATTCTGTGGGGATAAAAACAGCTTCAAAAGGGGATTAGGCAAATTAGCAGATATGCAGCTATTAAGCAAGTGGCTTGAACAATATGTATCTCTGGCAGGATCTTGTGCAAAATCTTAAGAGGAGAAAGATCAGGCTGTTCATGTAATCATCAATGACTCACTGATGGTCAGTGAAAAAACATTTCAGGTTGTCTGGAACAGGAATCCAGGCTGTATAGACTAGTATTCTGCACATAGAAAACCAGATTACATTACTGTGCCTGTATAAAAGGTATTTATTTACTTAACATAGTAAAATTAATGTTAAGAGGGTTGGGGCTTTTGGGGTTTTTTGTTTGCTTTTATTTTTTTTAATGTTGCCACTGGAATAAAAAGTCTGCATTTCTGTGAGTAATCTGGACTGTAATTTAGTAAAATTAGTGTTTGTTCTATTTAGGGAAAACCCACAGAATTAATTTTATCTTATTCGTCTCCATTAAGTGGTCTGCAATAATGGAGATTACCACATACAGAAAGAAGAAATTCAGGGCAGGAAAGAATCATATTAGTCATGGAAGCCAACATGGCACAGTTTTGGGATGGGAAAGGAAAGAAAAGACAATACAGTTTTGTGGAAGGGGAGAAGAAGACAATATCCATTAGTGTAGAAACAATCACAAAGAAAGTCAAAGATGTGATCTAGGCCAGAAAATCTTTGAGAAAGTAAGTTGTGCAATTGATATACAAGCCCAATTAGGCTAGAAAACATAACTCTAGCTCTTAGCAGAGTAGTCCAGAAACCATATTAAAACTCAGGCAAAGAAATATCTGCAGTGCTTGCTTATTTTTGTTTTAATTTGTGTCTCAGGGGTGAGATAGAAGTTCTCTTTAGAGTTCCATGCAATGATAATAAAACTATGCAAGCATAGGCCTGGGGGACTCAACTCCAGCAGTGACTTCAAGAGTCGCGGAAAGTTGCAAAGTCAATGACAATATTCAAGCTCTTAGAGACAGAGGATCCATGCCTAACAAACATGCCTACTAACAAGAAATCTCATTCTGTTCCTAGAGATCTGTGATCTCAACACATCCTGATCCCACTGGACTTAATAACATGGCAATTTGATGAGGGTATAAAGTCACAACTTGGATCTGAGCATCTCTCTTGATTAAGCAAAAGCTAAACTTAACTAGCATGAAAAAAAACCAAAGAAGTTTACATGCAACTTATGTCAACTTAAAGAAATTTATTTATTCCAATCATACAGCTTCATTATCAAGTTATTAATTGTATCCATGCTACCCAGAAGTATTACATATTATTATTCAGCTCGACTTCTATTGCATCACTTCCAAAAAAAAAAAAAAAAAGAAATAAAACCCCAAACCCAACAAACAAAAATATCCACTATACCAATATTAGAGGAAAAAGAGCAAATATGTCATCTGTTTTCCTCAGACGCGTACTTTGTAGCGTGTTTTAACCCAATTTGCTCAGTTTCTAAATGGCAAGCATTGATCCATATACTATTACAAACCATGACCTCACCCATGTTTCAGCCCACTTTACAATGAGCAAACCAAGTAATTAAATGCAGTCCCAGTGGCAAAACAGCATGAAGAACATTAGGAAATCTGTCGTCTTCTCTCTACTCTCACAGCAGCAGTCTATAAGATTTATGGAAAAGGCTATCAGTTTTTGCAACGCATTCCTCAAGGAGCACAGAGTTTACTGAACTCTGTCTTTAGCCACTTGGTGAATTCCACAGTACTCTCCATGAGAGCTCCTCTCCTCTGCTCTGTTTGTTAAAGCATGCAACCTGCCTTACTCTGAGGGGTTTGTAATGTTATTGAAGCACTGTGGTGTGGTGAGGGATTTTGAAGATCTAAAGAGCAGCATTAAAAGAAAAAAAAAAAGGCAAATAAAAAAATCCCTTTAGGCTGAATTGATTTACTTTTCCATGGTATACATGGAATGCAGGCACATATACAACAGAAATTCACATAGTCAATGTGGGAAGAAAAATACAAAGGAACTCAATTTTTCTAATAGAACAACAAAGATTAGTCAACTTATTTATTATTTTTTTTCATACTTGCTGTGAACAATGTTCCCCCATACATCTCTGTAATATTAACTAAGATTTATTGTGATATTCCAAAAGACTCTCTATACTGGTGATTTACATGCACTGTATTTTTAAAGTAAGTAAGTGATAGTAAGTAAAATACATGTAGATAGTTAAATTTTTCTGCCAAATTATTGCTGGGAGTGAAAAAATTAAAAGAGGAAAAGTCAGAAATATTTAGGTAGGACCTGCTCTTCTGACGTAATTTATTTTGTTGTTCTCTCCAGCTTATAGGGATTCCCAAACAGTGTATTTGGTGGATGAGTGCAGGGACACAGGGAGAAAAAATGGATCTTTCTTTTTTTCTTCTCTTTTTCTTTCTTTTTTTTTTAATTCAGCAATAATAGCAACTTCTCTCAGCCCCACAGGGAATGATGCTCATGTGTCTATGAAGGAATATAAACTCTGCTTCCCCCCACCCCCCTCATTGTATTCTCTGTTGTCAGACTCATACTCTAATACTCTAAAATCACCTCTCTGTCCCCAAACACACACTCTCATATATTGCCACCAGAGCTCTCTACATACAAGCTTTTCCTGCTTAGACTTGAAGCAAGATGAGGAGCTACTAGTATTTGCATATGGCAGAAAGTTACATCTAATCAAGTAATCCTTGTTAACTACCCAGTAGACCCCTCTGGTCAAGTGTTCTGGCCTGTGCCTTCACTACAAATGGGTTGTGAGAGGGTAGCCCTGTAAATGGTGTGTATATATTTGATGTTCATGGAAGGCTATATTTTCCTATTTTCTCTGCCTGTGGTTGCCTGGGTTTCTTTGAGAAAGAGCCAGGTAGGCTAAGCTGGTAATGAGTCTGAAAGAAAAAGGCTAATTGCCCAATTATCCTAAGGAGGGCAGCTGGGAAATGTACTGTCCAGAGCCAATTGGAACAGGTTTGTGTATAAGAACAGATTCCAGACTATTATGCTGGATAAATGCTCTTCCCTTGACAAAAGTTCTTTCGAGTTGCAATAAAAATATAAAAAACACAACAAAAACTGAAAACCCCACAAAATCAAAAATATCGTGTTTTGTATGGGTCAGTTATTAATCTGTGGTGTGTTGACTTTAGCTGGATGCTAGGTGTCCACCAAAGCCACTTTATCACTTCTCTCCTCAGCTGGAGAGGGGAGAGAAAATGTAATGAAAAGCTTTTGGGTTGAGATAAGGACAGGGAGAGATCACTCACCAATTACTGTCATGGGCAAAAAAAGACTCAACTTGGGGAAAATTAATTTAATTTATGTCCTGGTTTCATCTGGGATTAAGTTAATGTTGCCCTTAGTGGCTTCCATGTTTTGGATTTAATATGAGATTTGGTGTGTGAAGACTATTGATAAACACAGTGATGTTATGAGTTGCTGCTAAAGAGACCAAGGTCATTTTCCAGCTTTCCAGGTCTCACTGATGTGCAGGTGCAAGAAGTTGGGAGGGATACAGCCAGAACAGTTGACTCAAATTGGCTAAGAAGAGTATTTCATGTCATAAACGTCATGCTCGGTGTATAAGTGGGGTTTGGTGAGGGAGGGCCATCTCTCTCTCTCTCTTGCTCCTTTGATTGCTGCTTGGTTTTGTTCCTGTGATCGCTGCTCAGGATGGGCCGTATTGGTCATTGGGACATCAGGTGGTGAGAAATAACGTATTCTTAGTTTTGTATATTTTAGTATCCTTATATTTTTTTATTATTGTAGTTTTCCTTTGCTGTTTTAGTAAACTGTCTTTATCTCAATCCATGAGTTCTCCTTTCTTCCCAATTTCTCTCCCCCATCCCACTGAGGAGGGGGAGGGAGAGTGAGAAACTATGTGATGACTCAGGCCAAACCACAACAATTTATTACCAATCAAATCAGACTACAGTAATGAAAAATAAAACCTAAATCTTAAAACACCTTCTCATCATCCCTTCTTCCCAGGCTCAACTTTACCCCCCCTTTTCTCTACCTCCTCACCCCCAGCAGTTCATAGATGCTAGGAATAGGGTTGTAGTCAGTTCACCACGCGTTGTCTCTTCTGCTCCTTCTTCCTCGGGGGGAGGACTCCTCACACTCTTCCCTGCTCCTGTGTGAGGTCCCTCCCACAGGAGACAGTCCTCCTCAAACTTTTCCAATGTGAGTCCTTCCCATGAACTGCAGTTCACAAACTGCTCCAGGGTCCCTTCCACGGGGTGCAGTACTTCAGGATTAGACTGCTCCAGCGTGGCTCCCCCCGAGGGTTGCATGTCCTGACAGCAAACCTGCTCCATAATGGGCTCCTCTCTTCATGGGTCCACAGGTCCTGCCAGGAAGCCTGCTCCAGTGCAGGCTTCCCATGGAGTCACAGACTCCTTCGAGCATCCACCTGCTCCAACATGGGGTCCTCCACAGGCTGCAGGTGGATCTCTGCTCCTCCATCAGCCTCCGTGGGCTGCAGGGACAGCCTGCTTCACCATGGGCTGCAGGGGAATCTCTGCTCGGGTCCCTGGAGCACCTCCTTCTTGTCCTTCTTCACTGACCTTGGTGTCTCCATAGCTGTTTCCCTCACATATTCTCACTCCTCTCTCCAGTTGTAGTTTTCTCTTGTGCACTTCCCGCCCCCCCCCCCCACCCCACCCCTTTCTTAAATATGTTATCCCAGGGGCGCTGTCACCATCACTGGTTGGCTCGGACTTTGCTAGTGGTGGGTCCCTCTTGGAGCCAGCTGGAATTGACTGTATTGGACACGGGGGAAGCTTTTGGCAGCTTCTCAAAGGAGCCACCCCTGTAGCCCCTCTGCTACCGAAACTTGCCACTCAAACCCAATGCATTATCCTACATGCGATATTATTAAACTATTCCCATAGCTATCTAACCAAAAGTGCACTTTTAAGAAATACAAAGTGCATCTACATCAATGTTTTAGTTTAGTTTAGTTTGGTTTTGAAATTAATGTCCTGATTGTTCCCCCTTGTAACACTTTGTGGAGCACTCTCAGAGCACGCAGAGTGGTTGTGCTTCAGATTAAACTAAATTGAAAGACGAACTACAGAATTGTACTTAATGCCCTCCAACTACTAACGGGCATTCAACCTACAAGACCAGACTAGAGATACTGTGAAATAAAAACCTTATAAATGCACATACCTTAAACATCAGATCTTCAGCACCGATTGTTTTGCTGCACAAATCTACTTGTACATGTAAGAGTGCTGCTATTTGCTAATGTACTCATAACATCAGAGGATCTGAATTGGTTTCCTGTTCTTAATTGTCCTCTAGAAGAATCTTTTATTTCTATTGAGAGTAGATACTACACAGAGACAGAAACCCTAGTAGGCTAAAATAAACCTTTGTGAATATTCCCATTGTTTTTTATTCTTAAAAGTAAACTTCTACATACTAGAAAGTTTTATCCATTTTCATCATAATTTTCATCACCAAATTTTCTAAAGCTGTTAATTTTGCATTGATGCATTATTATATTAGTATTATAAATATATATGTATTATATGTATCTAGTATAGCAGACATACCAAGCTAATTTTAGATCATAGAAGACTTTAAAGCTCTTTTGCTCTTTTCAGCAAGAATATCCTGCACATTTTTTTTTGTTTCTGGTGAAAAAGCAAGAGACACATAAGGTAAAAAGAGGATAATGGAAGCTGTTTTCAGTAGTTGAGCCCTAAGATACTGGTTTTTAGTAGTAAGTTTAAGAACAGAAACTATATTCACTAGCCTACTACTCATTTTTTAATCAGGTTTGCAATAACAAACCACTACATCTTATTAGATACTTACTTTTTTACACTGCCAGCAGGAGGTCTTTATGAAATATTACAATAAAAATGTGTTTCTTTTAGAAGCAGTAATGTAATAAAATGCATCACTAGTTTTGATTGCATTGATAGCTTGTAGGAAGAAAAGTCCCTTTAGGGAGATGTGCTTTGTGTTCATAAGGAACAGGAAAGACTCTATTTTGCAGTGCATTAAAACCATGGGAGCCATTAGGTTTGTATAATAAAAATCTTGTAAACACTGATAGTTTTATGGTTAGTCTTTTCAACAGCTGTTTTGTATAAGAATCTGTGGATGCTTGAATTCATAACACTTTTCAAAAGGACCATACTAGGTATTTATTAACTCAACCTATATTTTAATTCCCCTTAGATAACCATGTATAGTGTTCCAATTTCAATCAATTGTAATAAAAATTTATTTTCAATTTTGTGTAATAAGAAACAAATTTGGAGGGTTCATTGACTTTAGAGCATGGATATTATTTTTTAGTGAGGATACAGAAACAAAGAGCTCTTCTGAGAGAAGCTGAAAGTGAAAAAAACTAAAGAAGCACAAAAAAATCAGCAGAAAAGCAAATAAGTATGATTGCTCAAGACAGCGGGACGGATTAAATGCAGATGGATATAGTTAAAATAAATTGTGTCATAGTTGTATTTAAAGTGTCTTACTGTCCCTCTGCAGTAATTGCTATAAATCTATGGACATAATTTGAAGGATAGCATTCATTTTATCAGGAAATAGTTACCGGATTTGGTTAGGAGGTCCAAGGCAGCTCACAGACCTATTTTGTGTGATATTAATAGACTTTGAGGGTGTAAATGGCATCAGAGGGATGGGACAATTGTATTGGAGAGAAGAGAGAAATTTATGAAAATCTTGAGTGGAAATCTAACTCAAAGTGTTTAGTTAATCCAGTGAAGGCTAAAACTCCACAGTGGGACTGCAAAGACAGAGCTGTAAGAATGTTTATATTTTCTTATTTTTTAACAAGGATAGACAATTTTAAGAGCTCCAGTATTTTCTTCCTTCTGCCTATAGAATGAAATTGAAATGTAAAGCTGTTAAAAAAAAAAAAAAGAAAAATCCTTCTTATTCTTCAACAGCAAAGACAGATCAGAATTAATTAAATGCAACATATGGGACTGAAGGTTCTCTGTAGAGAACAACTACAATTTGAGTTTGTGTTAACTCCCATTTGCCATTAGCCAATGAATATGTTTGAGTTCTGTAGTCTTAACATTTCCTTTTCTAACTTTCTCTGAAGTAAACATTCATTTAGTTTAGTTTTTTTAATAATTCCACCTAGATCTTCCTTGGTCCTTGTGCCTTGACTAGGCACAAATGAACAATCTAATCTCTCTGCAATATTATACTACTTTTTCTCAAGGGAAAAAAAAAAAAAAGCAAACCAGAGAAAAGAGAGGTTTTTGTATGGTGACCAGGAAGTTCTCGAAGAGAGAAATAGACCCAAGTGCTGAGGATGCTTAATGAAAAGCATTTGTAAAACTTCTGTGTAAGTTCTAGTATTTAAGCCCATTGGTGTCTGCGTAAATTCTACAGCTGGTGATAGCCAAGTCCTGATGCACCAGATTTCCTCTCTTATTTTTCCTTTTTCATCAACTACCATAAAAAGAAAGAAGTTTTCTCTCCCTGCTCTTTAAAAAAATCTATAGAAAGAAACAAACAAAAAGTGAATGAAGCTTCTATACCAATGTTTAAAAGAAAGAATAGAAAGAGAAGGAAGCTGTAGCAAAGTATTTCAAAGTTTGTTTACTAATAAGGTTTTTTCTTTAGAATCCTAGTAAAGAAGCAACAGGCTTCCATATGGAGGCCAGTAGATTGTCTTTTGAGTAAAAGGCCTGTGTATATAGACTTGGTGTTGAATGACAGCATAAGAAAATTCATGGTGGTAAAGAAGTTTTCTGGGGATTGAACCTTTACTCCTAGGTGCTGCAAAAACCTTAGTATCTCAGCTAGCAATATGGCCAATTAATGCCCTTAGTCCAATGAATGCTTTTGAATGTTCCTAGAAAGAGATATTTACCTAAGTTTCAAACTGAAACTAGAGGAATGCACAGAATCACCTTCTGACAGTGTTCAGAAGCACCAGCTTATTCTCATCAGCCATACAAGTAATGCGATACAATAGAAGAAAACTCAAACCCTTCACTGAACACCAAGACTGTTCAACAAACATGAACTTGAGTCCACTTGAATAATGAATTTTACCTGAAAAATTTTCAGTGATACACATTCTTGTCGCTTAGATTTTACTGTTGTAGTTAAAAATAATTTAAAGTGTGTGAGATCATTAATTTTAAAATCACAATTTTATTATAGCTACTGTCCTTTCCTCCCATTTCATTCAGCTCCCTATTTAAGTCTACTACTTTAATCTCACTGGAGATTAAGTGTTATTTTTTCACCATGTTCTCATTTTAAACCTTAAATTCTAATACCACTAAAAGGAGAATTCATAAAGGAAGCCACAAATAAAGCATTCACTCTATTTGCTGGTGTTTCAAGCATTAAATTAATATTCTTGAAGTTCATCCATTAAGTCCCTAACCTGTAATTAGGATTGAGGCCATGCTGCTGATTAGACAGGAAAAAGAAATCAGCCCACAGAGAAAGGCAGCTTTTCATTTGAATCCAATCAGGGAGAGCAAACACTCCAAAAAGGGTTTCTGTGGTACATAGATATAATTATTATGAGGAAAAATGGAAAAAGAACTTGGAACCTTAATAAATGTGAAATAAGATGTTTTAGCTTTGAGAACTCCCTGCAGCAATGTTACTTCTCTTAGCATCAATCCTATTGACCAAAACTTGGCAACAGACGACAAAAAAAGTTTTTCCATAATTCATCTAGTGTGCTTCATTATATTCTAAAATGTCTGAGCTGATTTATTACAGGTGGTAGATCCATGCAAATGAAAGGCAAGCTGGTATTTGCAAGCAAGCAACAACATAATGGCAGCCATCTTAGAAACCAAACCAAACCAACCTTTTAAAATATTACAGGGATGAAGGACATTATTTGAATGGCAGTCACTAGCACCCTTGGAGGTAAGATCATAACTGACATCACAAAGATATGGTGGGTTGGCTTTTATAACTGGTGCGTGGAGGGATATGAGCTCTTTAGGAAGGACAGGCAGGGTAGATGAGGAGAGGGTGACATCCTTTATGTCAATGACCAGCTGGAGTGCATGGAGGTTCAGCTAGGGATGTATGAGGAGCTGACAGAGAGCTTATGGGTCAGGATTAAAGGGAGGGCAGGCACAAGGTGACATTATAATGTGGGTTTGCTACAGGCCATCTGACCAGGAAGACTGAGAGGATGAGGCCCTCTATAGACAGATAGGAGCAGCCTCACAGTCACGAGCCCTGGTTCTCGTGGGATACTTCAAACACCCTTATACCTGTTGGAAGGACAACACAGCAGGGCAGAAGCAATCTAGAAGGTTCCTGGAATGTGCGGATGATAACTTCTTCCTACAAGTGACAGAGAAGCCAATGAGGAGAGGTGGTATGCTGGACCTTGTTCTTACCAACAAGGAGAAGCTGGTGGGGAATCTGGAGCTCAAGGACAGCCTTGGCTGCAGTGACCATGAGATGGTGGAGTTCAAGATCCTTAAGGCAGAAAGGAGGGCACACAGCAAGCTCACTGCCCTGAACTTCAGTAGAGCAAACTTTGGTCTCTTCAAGAATCTGCTGGGCAAAGTACCATGGGATAAAGCCCTGGAGGGAAGAGGGTCCCAAGAAAGTTGGTTGATATTCAAGGATCTCCTCCTCCAAGCTCAGGAGCGATGTATCCCAACAAAGAGGAAGTCAGGTAAAAAAGTCAGATGCCCTGTATGGGTGAACAAGTTGCTCCTTGACCAACTAAAAAAAAAGAAAAAGAAGGAAGACTACAGAGGATGAAAGCAAGGACAGGTAGCCTGGGAGGAATAGAGAGATTGTCTGAGTGGCCAGGGATCAGGTAAGGAAGGCTCAAGCCCTGATAGAACTAAATCTGGCCAGGGATCTCAAGGGCATGAATAAAAGTTTCTATAGGTATGTTGAGGATAAAAGGAAGTCTCACCTCTGTGCCTGGCAAGGTCAAGGGGCAGATTCTCCTGGAAACCATGTTAAGGCACATAAAATACAAGGAGGTGATTAGCCAACATAGTTTCACTAATGGCAAATGATGCCTGACCAATTTGGTGGTGTCTATGATGGGATTACAGCATTGGTGGACAAGGGACAAGGGACTGACATCATCTACCTGGACTTGTGCAAAGCATTTGACACTGTCCCACATGGCACCCTCATCTCTAAACTGGAGAGACATGGATTTGACAGATGGATCGCTTGGTGGATAAGAAATTGGCTGGATGGCCACACTCAAAGAATGGTGGTCAATGGCTCTATGTCCAAGTGGAGACTGGTGATGAGCGGCATTCCTCAGGGGTCCATATTGGGACCAACGCTGTTTAACATCTTTGTCGGCAACATAGGCAGTGGGATAGAGTGCACTCTCAGCAAGTTCGCCAAGGATACCAAGCTGTCTAGTGCAGTCAAAATGCTGGAGGGAAGGGATGCCATCAAGAGGGACCTTGACAGGCTAGAGAGGTGGGCTGGTGCAAACATTATGAAGTTCAATAAGGCCAAGTGCAAGCTCCTGCATTTGGGTTGCAGTAATCCTAAAGACAGACACAGGCCAGGCGGAGCAGCCCTGAGGAGAAGGACATTGTGAGCAGCCCTGAGGAGAAGGGCTTGAAAGTGCTGGTGGATGAGAAGTTCAACATGAGCTGGCAACGTGCTCTTGCAGCCCAGAAGATCAACCACATCCTGGGCTGCATCAAAAGAAGCATGGCCAGCACATCAAGGGAAGTGATTCTCCCCCTCTCCTCCGCTCTCGTGAGACCCCACCTGGAGTACTGTGTTCAGCTCTGCGGCTCCTGACATAAGAAGGATATGCATCTGTTGGAGTGAGTCCAGAGGAAGACCACAAAGATGATCAGAGGGGTGGAGCACCTCTCTAATGAAGACGGGCTAAGAGAGCTGGGATTGTTCAGCCTGCAGAAGAGAAGGCTCCAGGGAGACCATTTAGCAGCTTTTCAATACTTAAAGGGGGCTTATAAGAAAGAAGGGGAGAAACTTTTTAGCATGGCCTGTTAGGAGAAGAGGTACTGGTTTTAAAATAGAAGGAAATAGATTCAGGCTGGATATAAGGAAAAAAAAATTTACACTGAGGGTGGTGGAACACTGGACCTGGTTACCTAGAGAGGTGGTGGATGCCCCATCCCTGGAAGCATTTAAGGCCAGTCTGGACGGGGCTCTGAGCAACGTTATCGAGTTGGAGATGTCCTTGCTCTTTACAGGGGGGTTGGACTTCAAAGGTCCCTTCCAACCCAAACTATTCTATGATTCTAAGATCATCCAAATATTTCCAATATACTGCAAGCAAAACCAAAAGTTTTCATTTACTACAGCGAATGCAATGAAACTAACACCTGAATAGGCTGAATGCTGCTCTTAGTTTACATTCCTGAAATTCTGTGAGCACTACTGACATCTGATGTTTTTTCAAGTGTTTTTATATATCAGTTCACTTAAGTACTATATATAATTAAAGTGTTCTAATTTTAGACTTCTGGAAATATTCCTTAGAACGTAGTAGTGAAGATTGCTCAGTTGCTGTTAGCTTTATGAATTGTTTTTTGTTAATAGATTTTTTTTTTTTTTATATATACAGCCTGATTCTGTTAATTTTAACAGAAGGTGGTGGTGTGCAAAACTAAATCTTCATGGCAGGGACCAATTGAAATAGCCAACTCTTGCTTAACAGATCTTAAAATATATATTGGCAGTTTCTCTTAGCTAGTTGCCTTACTAGCTGAAGTAGTAAGTTTTATGTCTTGTATTTTGTAAAAGAAAACTGAATACCATAGATCCTGTGGAACAAACAGTTCTCCCAACCATGTTGCCCTTAGGGATTCACCTCTTCTGCCATTTCCAGGGAACTCTACACAGGTTCCCTCTTAAATCCATCTACCCTGCTCAGTAGGGCCATAGACATTCAGCTGATAAGGATATTATCTTTTCTGGGAAGAACCCGCAATAGAGCTAAAATAAAAGATATTTATCTCAGCACCTGATCTACTTTTAGATCTATAGTTTGGTAAATTATTATTGCTTAATACTGAAACAAGAAGAAAAGGGCCAACTGCAAAAAAGCAAAAGGTATTCAAATGTAGTCCATATAATTTTTTTCCAGAATTTCCCATACATACTCATGAATAATTTTGTGGTGTTTATATAGCTCAGAAGTAGTTAAGGTCAAGAAGCAGATCTGTAAAATCTATAGCAAACACTAACGTATTTCTAGTTTTGGGCCAGTGCCTGTGTTAAGAACCTGTGGACCAGTAAATAAGCTTTTGCCATTACTAGTGAAGGCCACAGGCTTTCAGTTGACCTCACAGTCAACGGTCTTATGAATTGTCTAAGCTTGCCATAGCCTGAACTGATCTTAGCCTATTCTAACAATCATGTAGTAGTAGTCACATAACTATTGCCTAATTTGTTCTAGCTCAAATAGATTAACAAAAATTAAAACCTGCCCTTATTGAAGTTGCTGGGAATTTTACAATAGGTAATAATATGACTGAAAAACAGTAAGGACAGAAGAAAAGTGGTGCAACTATCTGGTCCGATATGTAGTATAATCTATAACATAGGTAACATAAAAAATGTAGCATAAGCATAACATAACATTCTGTACTGCCCTAGTCAGTTACAGTCTCACACTATAGTTATGTGGTGTGACCCTGAGTCCTTCCAACACATGAGGTTCCCGTAAACATCCAATGGAATTCTGAAAGTCAAAGGATGTATATTTAATCTACTGAAGCAGACAATTTTCCTTCAGATCTGTATGCAAAGCCAATGTACTACAGGGAGGCGGGAGGGAGGTAGTAGTATAATTTACTGGAAGAGTTTAATTTGCAATGTAAGAATGGGAAGAAGAAAATAAAGGAAATGTGAATATAGTACAGGATAACAAATGAAATATTGGTGGATGGAAAAGGAATAAGAGAAAAAATATTTTTCACCTACAAGAGAATAGATGTTATGCCAAAGTAAATGTCTAAGAGTGGGAGACTAAATATGCCTTTGAAGAGTTAAACCTTCAATAACAGCCGTCTGTCTTTTTTTTTTTTTTTTTTTTTTTTTTTTTTTTTCACATGTGAATATGACTGTAACTGTGTTTAGCAGTGTTATATACAAAGTCTTCATATAGGGCAAACCAGCAGGCTTTTGCACTGTAGTCTTCGTAGATAAGCTAGAAACTGAGGGTATATATAGGAAAGGTTGAAAGGCTGACTTCTACAGCAGAGTTAACGGAAGAATTCACAGTCCCAGAGTCCCCGTGAGCCTTACAAGGTGCGTCCTCTCCTTTTTGGTTCCTTCTTCCAACAATAGGTCTGCACAGCTTCTCTGTAATCACAGGTATGCACTTGAAGCTGTAATTGTGACAGCTACTGGCTAAGGAGTTTAAATAATTCATATTGGGAACTCTCAGAAGTGCAACATATATAGGATTGCGGTTTCTCTAAGGGCTTATTGCACAAAATAACAGTAGTATGAAGTGTCCTAGGGAAAAGTTTAACTCTTTCAAGTGCTTTCAGAATCTGAAAAAAAAACCAGTATTGAACATCCTGATACTACTGAAAGTCGTGTGTAGTAGAATTAAATCTTACTCAGGTAATGTCAATAGTATGATAGTTTCCTCTGTGTAGTTAAAGTTTAAAGTTAAAAATTAGTGGGTAACTGTACTTACACTGTATCACTTTTTGGTGTAATATGATTACCTCTTACAATATGTTCCTCATAAACATCTGTTCAGTGCATTCAAACACCCTTCATATCTTATCTCACTGGGATGTTCTCTTCATCTCCTTATTTCTCTTTAAATCACATCATACATGACTTTTCATTTAGTGAACTTAATCATCTTGAAATAAAGTATTTGGATCTTGGAAAACTGAGATATTTTAAAAATATTTTAAAGTGTGTAAATCTGAATGTTTCAGCCTCTTGTTCCTCTCATGCTCCTTCGTATGCAAGACATGCTGTATTGTCAACAAGTGTAGTTGCAATGCTAGCACACTTTTAATGATGAATATCTATAGTGTACTGCTGGAGAACAGCACCAAAATCTATCTTGTTTTTCTACCTTCACTTTCCAGCTTAAATAACCTTTCTTCAAAAGAGTGCTGAAGGCTTGCCCTAGACAAAACCAAAAACAAACAAAAAAAATCCAAAGGGAAAAAAGAAAGTGAGATTGGTTTTCTTCCTTTGATCTTCTTTTCCCTTCCAGTTCCTGGGTAAATTTAGCTGCTCTTTTCACCTGTGGAAGCCTTTGTTTCAAACAACAGATTTGCTTTTAGACTTGTTATTTAATTTATGAATTTATATTTTTTTTTTCTCACTCTTGGTCATACATTTGCAGATTAGAGATTAAAATAAAAAAAAAAGTGAAACAAATGAACCCTTTTTGGGTTGAGATGCATAATGTATTTTATGACACTCTCAAAGAATCAAACAGCCATTGTATGAAGGCACTTTAAAGAAGGTATGTTAGATTTCAAAGAATATGTAGATTTTTCAGAAAAAAAAAAAAGAAGCTGGAAAGACTAAGTGTGGAAAAAAAGCAAGCGATCACCTATTTTATAAGGAAAACTATTACACAGCTTAGATTAGTGAGCAAATCTGGATTTTTTTAGTTACTAAAGTTTTTACTCTTGGTTTTTATCCTTTTCAGCTGAAACAGAGTTAAAAATATACTAATGACTATTTTCCCTTAATCAGCCATAGGGATAATTTGATTGATCATTCTTTTGTTGAACAAGATGTAGTGCATCCACAATAGGTAAAAGACTGTGCTGCAGTGCATATAATGATTCCATCAAAAAAAAAAAAAAAAATTAAAAGAGTCCCTATGTTGAAATAACAGAACACTCAGGAGTAAACAATGG